>JAWWEV010000172.1:30283805-30299196 GCA_035583235.1 Hafferia zeledoni
TAAATGGAAAAAAAAAAAAGAAAACAAAAACAAAAAAAAAAAAAGAAAAAATATATCAACAATTCTAACTTGACAAGAATGCAGGCATTGATAAAGTGTCTTGATTCTCATTCCTGCAGCTGTTTCTTTCTCTTCCTTCAGTAATACGTTGAGTAGTGGGCATCAATTGACAAAATAAATGATGCTGACTTGTGATTAATTTGAATCAGATTTACATTTGAAAAAGAACAAAATCTTGTGGAAAACTGGATGAAAGCCTCAAGATCTAAACAGGCTTAAAATAGAAGAAGTAAATTTGTAAGTACTGGAATTTGACACTACACAAAGCCATTATTAAACTCCCATTGTATGTAAGAAGAGAGATGCAAATATTCAGCAGTACTACATAAATTACTTTTCCTTTGAATTTCATAGGACCTACCCTATTCATTCTTTTTAACTGACTTCCAGTTAATTATCCAAACTGAAGTCCCTGCCTGTTAAATTTATTTAGAATTCTGCTGCTTGTTTCTGTAGCTCAGGACTGTAGAGCATGATTTGTGATTTTGATTTAAAGATAAAACAATCAGAGAAAACTCAGTTTTCATTTTAGTCTCTTTAAAATTTTGCATTGGTTTTAATAGTTTCAATCTATCTGTAAGCCTGTAAAAATCGTGTCTAAAGTAAACTTTTTTGCCTTGGAGCTCCTCTCAGTTCTTTCCATTTTCATTCAAAGAATTTATTTACCTTGACCTAAGGTACCTGTCATTTCTGAAAGATTCTGCTCCTGATGCTTCAAAGAAAGAGCTTTGTAGTAAATCTGTGAGAAAATAATTGGGTTTTGGAGTTTCATTTTTGGTTAAATACATAAAGTTGAAATATATTTCTGAGTAGGCACTCCCTTTTCACTAGCACAATGCAATGCAGGGATTTCTCTCTGACTGGAACATACTAGCCTTCACATAAATTTAATTCACATTGTGATGCTGAGCCTTCTAGTCTGAAAGTTAGCATTCTGCAGCTACAAAGACATTGTATTAAAAAGAAAAGGCCAAGTTATGTCCTTATTCGCATTTGGGAGACCTGTCTGATGTCAGATGACTTGGAGTATGCAATTTGTGAAAGAACTGGCTTTTAGTGAGAGACAAAATGTAAATACCCAACTGCTTTTCAGTTCTTAATGGAGTTACCAGACATGGCAGAAATTGTGTTACAATTAATTACTCTGGTAGAGCCATCCAGTGTCACCATTAACGTTTAGGTTCAGGATTCCCCCCTTCCAAGGAAAATTAAAAATAAAAAGGAAATTAAAAGCCCTGTCACAATCAAGTTGGTGCGCAAGACTCACCTTTTCTGCAAAGCTTTCCCCAGTAACTGGAGCAGAAGAATAACCCTGCAGGGTGCTCGGGGCTGCAGACAGGCAACCAAACCAAGGAGTAAGGCAGAGATTGGATTGTCCCTCTTGGGGGGATTTCACAGTTCTGCATATCAGACTGTAACAGCAACTGCATTCAACAGCCGTAGGAGATGAGAGAAGTGATAATGAAATGGTAAAAGAGATTGCAAAAGTGTGCAGACATTTAACATCACTGTCATTATGTGTGAAAATATCAAATGACCTACATAAAACATAGGTTTAACACTCAAGAAATTACTGCTGTGATTTTTTGAACAGCGATTTAACAGATATTTTCCATCTATAAGCACCAATCTCACAATGTTTGCAGTATAAAACAACTTATGTGACAAATGTAGGTAAATAATCTCTTTGCTATTGTCTGTGATATTTGAAAAACCCAGATACTGAGCTGAAAGTGCGCTGTCATTTGGATGCAAATGGGATAATTAATCCGTATTTCTCACATAGAACACTGTATAGGATTTGCTTTTCAGACTAAAATTTTCATGCACTGGCTGCATACCTTTATACTATTTTGTGCTTGCTCTGTATTGTGTTGTTTCAAATCCTCATGGTTCTTGGAGGGTTTTTTTTTTTGTTTCTAAGCCAAGTGGATAACTAAGAGACCAGTATAGGATGCTCATGTAGTTAAGGGAAATGGGCTGTCATTACTAAGTGTGGGACTGTAGTTGGAAATAACTAGAAGGTGTATGTCCTCAGTGTTATCTTCTTTTCTATTGCTGTTGTGAAGTCACATCAAAGAGTGACCTTTATACTTTGATGTGGTGCACATTTGAGAGAAAGCCATCTCTCATGCTACTGTAAGGTAGGGAAGCTCATGATCCTGAGAGAAACACAAAGGAAAATGCATGAGTTTCCTCTTGAGCCCTGTAAGTACACCACTGCTTTCCAGTGGATGTCATTGCGAGACAAAATGAATCATCTGGGTCAAAAATAAAGTGGAGAGAAGCCGTCAGTGCTGGAGCACACCCTCTGATGCATTCCTTTTTGCTGAATCTGTTCAGTAAACTGACAGGCTGAATCAATTGCCTTGCAGATCACCGGCACTGCTCCAGCAGGACTGACAGCACTCCAGCTCCAAAGAAACTTCTGCCACACCAAAAATAGTAGTAAAAATAATGTTAGTGATACCCCTACGGAGAATCAGTCCATGGAAAATAAATTCATGAACAACAAGTCTGAGTGTGAGTTCAGAGCTCATGCAGTGGTGATCATTCCTGCCCCTCTACTCTTTGCCAGGAGCATTTGGACTAATTCAAGGAGGTTTGCTAAAAACCCCTTTCTGTACAGAGCAGCACCACAGCATTCTGAGTCATTGCAAGGCAGCAGGCCCTGTGCTGTCTGACTGCTCATGATAGACAGTACAAGGCCGACTCACACTTTATATCTCGTCTCTAGGATGTAAAAAGACATAGACTTTTTATTGGCCATCTGGCATGGAGAATAATTTCCTTTCTTCATGTCTGCATAAACTGTTGTCTATTTTAGTTTTGCCTCTGAAGTTGTGAGCATGGAAGTGCCTTTCCTTTATTAGGTGGGGGTTTTTTTCTGATTTTGAATTAAAGTCCATCTTCTTATCTTCAGAAATTTTTATTTTAAAATTCCACCTTAAATTTTGCTCTTCCTTCCTCTGAAGTCATTATGCTCTTGAGCAGCTCAGACCATTTTATTTAGCCTTTTCCCGTCTAGTAGTTTCTTATAATGCACTGAAGATATTTGTGGCTGATGAATTTTGTGCATTCTTGAACTTACGTGGCAGAACACATTTCTCAGAATGTAGCTTTTGAAGTCTTCCATCTGATCCAGTTTAGCATCTCCTTCTTCCTTTAATTACATCTTTTCCTTTAAGTGAGCCATGGATTTTATTATCCACACACTTTTATAAAGGTTTCTCCAACAGTAAGTTCTTTTTCCTATCCATGAAAGTGCTGAGACAGGCTACAATAAGAACTTCTTGTTGAATTAACATTTCACATCTAGTTTAGCCAAAATAATGGTCATGTAATTTAAAAACTCATGCAGGAAATGTCTTTTTAGAGAGAAACTTAATCAAAAGGCCATACTGCATGCTAGGAGCTGCTCCTGCAGCTCCTACCCTGGACATATTTGTAGATTTAGAAGATGATGAAAATGGCAACCATCTAACTCAGCAGCAGGCAGTTTCCTTTCTCTTTGGGTATGGGTTTGCTGAACAATGAGAAGCAACTTTGAAACATATTGTAATAGAGTTTCCCTCTGTCCTTAAAGCAATAAAGCTTCTAATAAAGTGAAACAAGCATCCGTGGATGGTAATTTTTTTTCTTCTCATTAAAGTATTTAGGACCTTGTATTAATCACTATCCGTTTCTCATGCTATTTCATGCACTGACACCCAGGTGCACTCCATTTCCTTCCCTGAAAGCTATCTCAAAGGTGTAGTCATAGCTGTCATTTCAGATATACATTTTCTCTGTCGAGAGACACAGAACTTTTCCGCCTGGCTTCAGCATTTCCCAGCGGGGAGGGGCTTTCTTGTGGCAGCCATGAGCTGTTATTCAACAGCAAGGGGAATTTTGGAGCGTGGCACCCTGCTGAATAAAGGTGTTTCTGCGCTCAGCACACTTGTCATCAATCATTTCCACAATCTACAGATTATTTTTCTTTATACCCTGCTTCCTTCTTGCTACTTGAGCAAAGCAGGCTTTGACAAAGAGAAAATGACTGGATTCTGCTCTTTGTGCTTTGCCAGGAACTTTTACTATTCTGTGACTCACAAGAATAAAACCAAACAGAAAGTCACAAAATCTACCCACAGAATGATCAGATGTCAATTTCCCTGGAAGAGTCACACCTAAGGATATAAATTACTTTATTCTTCTTTCCTAGCCTTTTTTTAATGGTAATTTGACAGCTATATTCTCTGATTAAACTAAGATAGTTACTAAAATTGTGAACTGTGCCATAGACTAGGAAATAAAGTGAAAAGTATTGCTCAGGAACAGCCCCATATTAAAAATTAACCGCATGCAGTTTGCTGTATTGGCAGAATATAGGTAAAGAAATGTTGAATCTAAAGCCCACTAAAGGGATGTTTGGAGTGACCCTGAAGTTTGAGACTCCTTCAGTTTCACCAGATTCTGTGTTGGTGATACACAGATAAAGGTTTCTGCACACCTTTAACTGTTTATTTTTGTTTTCTTTTACATACTTCATAACTCATTACACCCAAATCTGCTGCACTTTTCTTCCATTGAGTATCAGAATATATTTAGTTTTTTTTTCCCATGAATCCTTTCATTTAAATCTTAAAAATTATATTTATTTCCTGCAGCCATCAGTGGCTTATTCAGGGAGGACATTCTGCCCTATATGAGGCTGATAGTTCCATAGATAGTTCTGTTGCTTATAATTCTCAAAACATCTCAAAATCATTTGACTTTTTACTGACCTGCTGTGTTAAATCAGCTGCAGATCTTTACCTTGCTGGTTTCAACTAAGAGGAAAACCCTGCATGCCTTTCTTTATATTATTCTTGTTTGAATGCACAGTCTGTTTTCAGATAAACCACCCTACTGGAGTACTTTTTATTTCTGCGGTTTGCTTTTAGATCAGCCTTGAGAAAACTGGAGATATTTTCAATATCAAAGAAGCACTTCCTTCTGTATCTCTTACCTTGGATGTGGGACTCACTTGAAAAGCTGTAAAACAAGCAGGTATGGCCCTGCCAGGCTCCAGCCAAATGAAACACAGCAATAGCTCCCAGATGATCAGACAATTGGTCCACATATTGCAGACTTTACTCTTCATTTAGCAATTAAGCAAATCAGTCGTGTTATCTGTTCGTAAGTTGAGAAGCATATCAAATCAATATGTGCTCTCCCGTTAAATATTTATTGGATAAAAATAGCCCAGGTTAATACTACAAATTTTTACTACTTACATCCATATTTTTAGAGTATTACTGAATTGTGTCACTGCAGCTAATTACTTAAATATGCCTGTTGGACTGCTATAAAGTCTGCTTATTCCTGCACCCATCAACATGACCAGTGAGTAACTTCAATTTACTAGCAAAGAGTTGGGTAGGAGAGATTTATTTAAAATTCTGTGTTTATTCCTCTTCATATGAAACAAGGAAATAATGTCCACTGTAAACAGGAGGTACTTTTTAGTAAACACTTCACATTTATTTCAGTCAGAATTTGCCAGCACAAAAGACTGGAACTGAACTTTTAAACCATTTCAGGCATTGGCCGTAGTGTGGCTTTGGCAGCCTATATCTGAGAGAAACAGCAGGACTCTTATATGACATCTATTTCAAGCCTATCTATAACTAATATCAGTGTTTCTTTGTGAAAAGCATTCCTCAGAAGGGAAATAACTGTGGATTTAATTTCAGGACTTATAAGCCTAATTAAAACCACAAATCCCAGAAGAGTATGTCGTTGCTGTAGTCTTTGACTATCCCTTGAAAATGAGCTGTAATATGTTTCTTTTTATTACTAGTATGTCAGAAACATCATTCAAAAAATAGGAAGAAAAACCAAAAACCCCAAAGTCAGGTTAAGATTTTGATAATGTTAACAAGTAGGTTTGTTGATCCAGAAGGAGAAGGGGGGTTTTGCTACAACTAATTTTGCCTCAAGAATTAGGAGTTAGACTCAAAGTTTTTCCCTTCTGGAAGCTATAAATGTGAATATATATATATATATATATATATATTGTGTGTGTGTGTGTTTTCATTTGAAGATAATTCATACAATTTTAAAGCTGTCAGGTACCCAGGATTATTTTTGCTGAGGGTGTTTTTACTCTCATGCCAGTACCAGGAGCTCTGTGCCATTGTTTGTCTAGCATCAAAATTCTGGTGAGATTCCGTTCCTGCAATTTGAAAGGAGAAAGTTATTGACTCTTCCTTCCTTCGCAATAAGATCTGGCCATCCCTTAAGTGATCATCTCAGTCAACTCACATGTAGATTGTAGGAACTGTGAATTAAACCCTCTGTTTCTGTGGCTTCCATAGATTTAAGCAACATCTTTCAATCAGTAAAATGTTTGTTATACTTGATTTTGGAAACAGGGCTTAAAGTAATCGTAGTGCTTAATGCTGTTATTACTAATCATACCATCAGACCAACTAAATTTTAGAACTCTTGAGGTAATAGATTAACTTAATATTTATTATTTCTTTTTAAGACAAGAGAAAAAGAATGAGAAGTACAATGAGTACCTGATCTCTGTCAACTTTATCTGTTTGAAATTATCTATATATAAAGATAATCCCCTTGGTTGCCGTTCAAGGAAGAAGAATTATGTGGCTCACTTGAGTGAAATCTTATGAAAAACTAGTCCTGCTTAGAGGAATTCTTGTGTTATGACAGCTGGGAAAAAGAGAAAACCAACCACTGATGAAGAAAATGAATCTATTGATTATTCAGTAGTGTAACAGCAAGTATATATTTGAAGTCAGATGACAACAAGCAGTACAGACTGCTAAACCAGACCTGGTTTTATATCACTCATTCAAAGGCCAAGAGAGATGCACTGAATGTTTACTTTCATGATTTTATTTCTATCTTGAAGTATTCTAATCATTTATTGATGGGTTTTTTTCCACATTTTCATGTCTTCTCATAAACTGCCAGTAGCATCTTAATTACAAACACCTTGGTTTTAATACTCAGTAAAAGCAGATATAATCTATGCACAAGTACTACTATCATTGGAAAGAGGGAGAGAGGCAAGATCACTAATCTGGACCCCTCTGTGCTCCAATTTATAAACCTATAAAATCAAATAGTCAAGTGGAGATTGAAGTCTAATGCTAATAACAATAAGTTTATCTTCCCTTTGGACATAATATGTATGGGTTCTTTCTTTTTTGCTGAGAAAGGCCAGTTATCCTGAAGTCTGTAATTAATTTGGAAATAGGTTGCTAAATAATTTATTTGGAACACTTCCTCTGTATTGTCTTTATATTTCTTTATATTGTGAAAAATTGTAGCTTCATGAGTCAATTGAATGCATCAGTTCTATTTGGATCCAACTACCTGTCATTTGAAGGATTGGTATGTAGAAGTATTCTTTTTTTGACTCCAGGAAATACTATAGAACAACCATTTATTTGACTATTCATAATGAGGAAGTGGGCAAAGTGACATTCTTTGGGCCAGAAGGCCAACATTTGTCCTTATTTCTACCTGCTGTAACTTCTGTTCCTGTTGCAGGAAAATCTTTTTTAAAGAACTGGTGGTTAAAGTGCTTAAAGTGTTTTAATAATCTGAAGAGGTAGTTTGATAATGTATAATGCAAATTTTCCCCATAGATGAATATATTTCAAAGGCAAAAAATTCATTAATTGATGCAATAAATGAATCTGCTTCCAGGGACATGGAGAGCACAGCATGTTGCTTTTAACAGATATTCAATTCTGGTGTTCTATCTTTGACAATTATTTTAAGAACTGCAAGGTTTTTTTAGTACTACATTTAAATGCACCTTGACTTCAAGAGATGAAATCTCTTACTGGAATTCTCACCCCCAGTGCTGGCCTCCATGGATCATTTGTCCTTTTTTGTGTCTTCGAAATAGTGTGTTAATTATGGTAGCAAAAGAATATAGAGGCTTAAAATTGACTATTCGGAGATGTAACATTCTGCAATTGCATCTTGTCTCTAATAACTTATTTTTGAATAAAATTCATCATAGCGGAATATTACAAGACACTTTCAAATCTTGTATTTGAGAAATGAGAATTGCTTGTGGCAAAGGTTAAAAAAAGGGGAAAAGAGAGAAACCCTCTACCAGAGCTAAATTAGTAAAGTTGGGAACAGATCAAAAGAGAGAAGTGAAAGCACAAAGTTAGTGAATGAGCAGCTAAAATTAAAAAAAAAAAAAAAAAAAAAGGAAAAAACCCAAACCAAACCAAACCTAAAATAAACTATGTAAAGCTAAAACATGAGAATATTTATGAAACCAAAATACTGCCTTGGACCAAAGGACAAACATGATGTGTAAGCAGACAGACCAGAGAGATGGCAGTTACAAAGGGTTTCTTTTGGAAGGGGAGAAAAGGCATGTTCCTAATTGCTCTGTGTTCTCAAAATGAGATTTAGCTTATGGAGCAGATGGAAGCTGTGCCTATAAAGTACAAAAAGGAGAAAGTATGGAGGGTCTGGAGTAGAAACAATTATCCCACTGGGAGAAAGATAAGCGTGTGCATAGTCATTATATGTCACTTCCATAGAGAATTCTCATCCGTTACCTCTGGGTAGAACAAACATCCATGTAGACAGCTGATAAGATTTATTTCACTTTCTATTTCAACAAATAAGGGAGAAAGTAACATTGTTTTTTTTCTGCCTGAAGTGTTGCATTAGGTTCTTAACATTTGTTTTCTTTGTTGATTTTGATGCATTTGTCAAATTGCAAGAGGCTGAAAATGTTTCTGTTTGAGATCCTGCTTATCAAAATTATCAGTCAGAAGAGTTGTTTCTTGAGAGAACTAAATAAACAGGCCTCTGTCATTGTAATTCTAAGACCACACAGTAGTGCATGAAAGTTTTCCTTGTGTGCTTCTCATTGCATTTCACGTTCATGGAGAGATAAGTAACATGGTCTGCTTGCAACTTGAATGAGACTGTGCTGGAAATGGCTGTTTCTTGCTGAGCGTTTCTCAGGTAGTGCTTTGTTCAAAAGAGAATATGCATACTTCTTTTGATAATTCAGGTAACTGACAACAAGAACTTGTACTTATCAGTGTTCATTTTATTAAACAATTGAGTTACAGATGCAAACTTGTCATATTGTTAATTCAGTATTGCTTTTGCACTTCTGTAGATGAATCTCTTCTGTACTAATATTGGCATACCCTTTGGGTATCTTCTGTTCATCTGTTGCCATTAAAATTAAAATAACAAATAGCTTTTCAAAAAGTATTACCTTTTTGCAGTGTGGTAAATAAGGGGTTAAGAATTTTATTTAAGTTGGGTGAAACACTCTGATTGACAGGGCAGGTGAGCTACCTGAAGGTATGTATTAATCCAAGAGAAACTGCTTGGCTGAAACTGCAGCTTGGAATCTAAACCTCCACAAGAAAATACACTTTTCCTCTCAATGGTAATGAACCCTGAGCCATGCAATGTCCCAGGGGTGTGATTATCTCAGAAAAACTGTTTCTCCAGTTATGTCTTGTTGCATAAATAATCATCTCTTTGATGCAAAGAATAACTGTGGGAATGACGTAAGTTAAATATGTTCTCCAGCAGTCTGACTTGCAAGGGAATAAATAAATTTGTTGATACTTAGAGTGCTTAAACCACTTCCTCTGTTTTTTTAGGAAGCTGTAAGCATTCTAGCCATACAAAAAAAAAAAAAAAATTCTAAATTTAATCAGTAAGAAATCAGTTCTCTCTTTCTTCATTTTATTGTTTCTGATGTACTATTTTTTTCCTGCTAAATATTTGCACTCAAATCACTAGTTAATACTGCTAACACTGAACTACTAAGCTTTGCTTCAGTTATCACTGTATTCATAAAAAATATTGTCCTGAAGATGTTAATGCCAAACATGTCAAAAACATTAGTATCATTCTGAAATAATGTATGTTCTTTGGGTAGAATTCATCTCATTTTGTTGTTTCCAAACCAACTAGTTTAAGGCAGGATTAAGTTCCCATTGACTACAGTACCCTGTTTACTCTGGGAGACACAACCCTCTGATGAGATGCAAGAGGTGACCAAGCTTCTTGCCACCCCACCCCACAGAGATAAATTTCAGCTCTTAGGAGCTTGGAGAGAAATAGCTCCAGTAGATCAGTTTTAAGCCTAGAGATCAAAAGTTAATGGTTGTGAGAAGAAATTTAGAAGTGAAAGGATGTAGCCTTTAAATAGTCTGCACTTTGTGATTTTATAAATTAATATTAATCCTTAAATCAATTAGAAAGATGTTTGAGCTCATAATGAAATCATGTCCCTGCTACCGAGTATCTCATCACCTCTCTGACTCCTTTAGTTGCAATAATTGTTTACAGTTTCATATTTCTCTATTCTAGCTTTCTGGGATAGTTTAAATACAAAATAAAACCTACAACAATTATCACAGCCTCTCATTGTCTCTGAGCTGCAGAGATTTTGGTTCTGTCATTACTGTAAAAATGGAAGATAACCTGGGCTGCCTTCCCAAGTGTACTTGCAGGAGTGCTTTGGCAGGAGCTGCCCTGTGGTCTTCAGGCTTGTTCTGTCTCATACTACACGGTGACCAACACAAATAATGCCAGGAGAAGCCAACCTTTGCTATTTCTCACTTGCTGTATTCTCTAAGTGTCCTTTCTTCTTAGACCCCCATAAACAAGATATTCTGTCTGTAGTTTTATAGTAAAATCAGAGCTGGTTACATCCCAGTAACACAAACCGTGCTTAAGGAGACATTGAAATAAACTATTCACAGAAATATAAATCAGCAGCTTATTCTTAGGAAAAGAAGGCATTTTGAGGAGAAAACTAAAAGGCTTCAAGATAAATGGTTGACAGTGAAAGCTTTCTCTGTGTGTATTGTATCCAGCATAAAGTCTTGGGAACAATATACTGATATGAGCAGAGTTAAAATATGGCATAAATTTTAATTTAATATGTATCCTTGTGATATTATAGAGACTCATTCACACTTGTGATGCTGCACCATCCAGTTTTGTAGCTAACGGAAAATACTAATAGTATTATAATGTTATTGATCATTTTACAGTTGCACTTGATCATCCTAAATGTCTTTTACAAAAAAAGATATTCTATGATTCTATGTTTTTCAAGTGATATCACATATAAGGTATTTGTAGTATCCCTGTTTGTTTAAAAATTAATATTAAAACTTGATTATAAAATGGGGAAAAATATTTGTGGAAATAAAAGATGTGACTTCACTTGAATTAAAAAAAAAAAAAAAAAATTATAATAAAAACAAAACCCTGTTCTAGCTAGCAGGTGATAAGGGGCAGGAAGCTGTGGCAGAGAAATGAGAATCTCAAGGCTGAAAATTAAAGGGAGGAGATAGAAACCAAAAAAAGGACCAGGAGCCTAGAAAATTACCCAGGCAGAATAATGATGACAGGTTTCAGCTGAGAGTTTACAGAACATGGGAAGTTCTAGGTTAAGAAAAAGTTGAGTGCTTGTGGTAGGACAACTGGAGCTCTGATTTTCCCAGGACAGTGGAAGGAGTTTAGAGGACAGTGGTGCTTTGGAGAAGTCCCGTTCAGCAGCTTTGGTGGCCAAGATTCACTGGAAAGAGTCTTGGCAAATTTTGTGTAGTGGAGAGGTGGGAGAACCATACAGTAGGGACACTAAGTGTATAGAGAAAGTCAAGAGAGTATTTAGCAGTGGCAGGAAAGGCAGATGGGGAGACTGGAAGAACAGATGGTGGCAGTGAGGGAGACCAGAGCAAGTTCCAAGGCTGAAACTGCAGCCTCACACAGCACATTACCAGTTCTTCTGACTTCTTTTTTTAATTCATGTTCATAAATGTTCATGTTCAATAAATGGAAAATTCAACTCCTACACTCCTGTGGAAAGGAAAGCATCCCCCTACACTGTAAGAACACAGTGTGCCAAGAACTGGGGCTGTCCAGCTGATTGGGATCACGTGTGCCCTTCCAATGCACTGCCTGCTAGTGAGCTGGAAGGGGCAGGTGCAGTCAGGAGAGCTGTGCTCTGTTGTACAAACCAGAAAAGAGATTTCCAGTGACATCTCCAAAATGTTCAAGAGGCAAAATCCAGGCCTGGAAGTCTAAAGGGGGAAGAAAACTGATCAGGCCTGGAAGTCTAAAGGGGAAAGAAAATTGACCAGGCCTATCTACACACTAACCTACATATTTTCAGTCCCAGTGTTCTTTATACACTGCAAATGCATTTTTAATTCAACCTTATAGATCAGCAGTGGTATTTCAAATACACATTAAAAGATCTTAGAGTAATAACCCTCCTTACCCAAATTCCTTTTTCTCATAACTGAAAGTAGCCATGGTGTGTTTTGGGGGAAATACTTGGACATCTACATTAAGCTAGACCAACAGCCTCCATGTGCTTAAAGTGTTCTCCACTCCTTGTGATGCCAGCAAAACTCATAATTTCTTTTGCTTTTCCCCCTCCCCACAACTCCCTGAGTCCCATATGCCTCACTGTAATGGCTAAAAAGTACTCGCATAATTCCTTCGTTATTTTGGAATAATTCAAAAATATGTTTAAAGGATCATCAATCATACTGGTAAATAACACTAGACATGACATTTTTTGGAGGAGTTACCTTTTTTCAACATAAATTCACTGAAAGCTCTGGCATCACTTTCTACTTTACAGCATAGATTTATTCTGAGTATAAAAATTTCAGATAAACCCACCTTTTAACCTTTGAGAAATGGGATTTAAGCTACTCAGTCTTCTTTTACCAATGTCACCAATATTTGCCAAAGGGTGTAGGACATCCATTAAAGAAGATGAAAGATACTGTCATGTATTTGAAGTAGCTATTTTTATCTTTGTCCAATAAAAATGTATGTGTTTCTAAGCAAGCTGACTTTGTAAAAGTGAGACAGCATTTGTTGTGTTCCATTGTAACTGAGCACAGTCTGCTCTAAGAGAAAACATTTCTTCTCATCTCCCCAGATGAATAATTTGATTTCAAGCTATCTGTCTTTAAATATTTGCTTCATGGATCACATGCAAAGTAATAAGTATGAGAGGAGTTCCTGTTTTGGCAAACATACCAGCTCTTTATTTTGGAAAACTCTTCTGCAGGTGTGTATCTTTTTGCAGCCTTTTGCACACAGTTGTCTTCATGGTGCTTCCTTTGAATTCTCTGTTCCTGGAATCTGTGTTCCTGCTTCTACAGTCTGTACAGATCTTGTTTATCATGAATAGTTCCTATTGGTGTTCATAAAGATGGTGTTTTCCTCATTTCAGTGGTAAAGTTACTATTTCAGGTGTGCACAGTCTATTCTCTATAATAATATGATGGCTAAAATTAAAACCTTTTACATAGAAGGTACTGATGCTTCATACGTATGAAGCATAAGGGTTTGGAAAAGGGAGTAAAATCAACAACAAGTGAGGAAAGTTATTCTGACAGCAAGACATCTCATATGTCAGCAAACCAGAAGGAGAGAAAGGTGTAGCTGTGAGAAGCCAAGGGACCAGCGGGGTACCACATTTGGTGTGTGAGATGACGGTGTTTAGCACTGGGGGTGGTGAGGAAAACGGTTGGACTTGGAGATACTGTAGAAGAAGAATTGTCTGAATTTTCTAACAGCTTGTATGTTATGACAGAAATAAACTGTTGTAATATTTTTCTTTTTTTTTCTTTTTTTTTTTTTTTTTACTATTGCAGTGGGCACATGTACATTTCATATGGTGTTTGCTGTCAACTTCATCTTCTCAGCTAGCACCTTAGGATGTAAGCAAGGATTTCTTCCCCATTTAAAATCCTTTTCTCTTAAATATCCTGCTTTTATTCCTGCCTTATAGAGAAGGGTGAAAGAAAGCAAGATAAACCTCACTTCTTTGTTTCAAATTCTTCATGTAAGTATTGGGAAAGCTATAGGAAGTGGGAGGCAAAGGAAAACAATCATTTATGGGGAAGAAATGAGACAACGTGAGCACACCTTGATATCTTTCAGGCAAGTAGGCAACCTGACAAACAGATGCATCACACAAACTGTACAAACATTAAGAATGCACATCTTTCTACTTATAAATAGGTCTGTTTTGGTTTTCTGTTGTTTTTTTGGTTTTTTTGTAGCTACTTCTAAAATTATCTGTTCTTTTAGGAAGAGTAAAAAAAACCTCAGAATTTTTTATTAATTTCTTTCTTTCAGTTTGCTTTTACCTTTTAGAAATCTATTTCAATTGTTTAGGAGGCTGGTTCAGAAACAGCTAACTCTTTCAAACAAGCTTCTTGTCTCGTGCTTATGATTGGAATTAGTCAAGTGTATGACAGGGGTTTCTATCAGAAGATGCCTAACAACCAGCAATTTCCAAAATCTTCAAGGAAGGATTATGAGTATCAATTCTCATTCCTTGAAAAGCTAATAGAGTGGTTATTGATTTGTTTAGGAAAATGTACACCAACCCTCCCTTGTATGTAATGCAAAATGATGAGGTAATTTGCAAATGGCCGCTAATATAAGCAAGCTGTAAGGTAATTACTATCTATTACCATATGCCTCTTTTGCAGATTTCAAGATCTGGTTCCCGCAGTTGCTTCTAGTAATGTCTTGCCTTAACTCTGTTTCTTAACTGGTTGCCATGATTTTTAGAAGTATGGCTACAAGAATTTAAACTATTCTATCTATTTGATTAATTCTAGTAATGCCAATAGCAGAGAAATACCATCTCTAAATAATCACTTAATCACTGTAGGTGCCAGTCTCCATGTGAGGCTGTTGTAGAAGAAAATTGGCAAGTACAATCCAGCAGTTCTTTAGCAAGTCTTCATGGGTGCTGCTCTGTGGTAGTGGTGAGTTAGGATAAATTGACACACTTGCAGAATAATTAGCTGCTCTAGCTGAGACAGTGGCATAAAAAAGAAAGTTAAACCAGTTCCATCTCTGTTGTTATGGACTATCATATTAATCCATAACATTTTTCAATGTATGCTATTTGAATTTGACCTTGCATAAATATTATGGCAATTAAGTTTTAGATACACACACAAAAAAATATTGAATCTGTGTTTATAGCAAGTACATTTCACCATGGCTAGGCATTGCGAGCAAAGATTTGGGAAGGGCATGCCCCATGCTTGCTGCAAGCATGCTGGTGGCTAAAAAGGCTGATGTAGGATAGGCAAGTCCAGTCACAAAAGGCACAGCAGAAAGTCTCCTTTAGCAATATTGTCAAGGAACTGTTCTTTTTGCGTTGTCTTTTCTCCTCGAGACTGACTCTGCGTGCATTCTCAAAGGAAGCAGCAGCGTCATGAATGGTGTGTCTCCATGAATCCCGATTGGAGGCCAGAGTGGACCATTGGTG
>JAWWEV010000172.1:30299296-30318069 GCA_035583235.1 Hafferia zeledoni
GATCATTTTGAGGAACTTGGGGGGACATCCTAAACATTCCAAGATCTGCCACAGGCCTTTTCTGCTCAGTGTCAAAAACTTTGGTGAGGTCAACAAAAGTTACATAGAGTCCTTTATTCTCTTCCCTACACTTCTACACTTCTACTTCTACACTTCTCTTGCAGTTGTCTGAGAACAAACACCATGTCTGTGGTGCTCCTATTGGCTCTGAAATCACATTGGCTTTCAGGTAGAAGTTCTTCTGCAATAGTGGGTACTAATCTGTTCAAAAGTATTCTTGGAAGGATTTTACCAGCAATGGAGAGCAAAGTAATGCCTCCATTTCTCCTGTCGGTTTACCTTCAAACCAGCACAGCATCGGAAGATGCCTGTTGGATGTGGTTAGCCAGCCGGGGGGGGGGGGGGATGGATGAGCTTTGTTTAGGCCACCTTTTCTAGGCCCCTCTCCTTGAAAAAGGCTGCTTGGTCATTCAGGATTCTTCCACATGAGACTGTCATATCCAGGGTCAGTCTCAAGCGACCAGTGTCCTGAAATGCCTGCATGCAGGGTTGGGTCTGCGGCTTCCAGTGCTTCCTATTACCTCCTGTTTCAACCCTCACCTGTCGCTGCAGGGCTTTGCAATGTGGGTGAACCCTTCAAGCCTGTGCAATGGATTCTTTAGGTGAGGCACAGCATGTGCAGAACTGGCCCCACCCTTTACTCCTAAGGTTCATCTGTCAGGGCCTAGAGAGCTTGGACAGTGACAACGAATATCTCAGGACATAGGTTTGGTTAGAGTATCCTTCTCTTAGATGGATAGCCTTACAGGGATAAGCAAGCTCCATCTGCCCAGGTTTGGAGTTAGAGTTGTCTTTCTCCTAGGATGGTTGCTAGAGGGCTACTGAGCCCATCTTACCCGTGGGCACACTTTGTCTGACCCTTCAGCTGAGATCTGCCTGGCATGGGAGACGCTACCAGAGGCACAAACCACCACCAGCATAGCATACAACCTCATGAGGGCATGCAAGCTTCTCCCCCATGACAAGAGGGTGTCCCCAGAGAAGAGTAAGTACATTTAATAGAGGGGAAAATTAGGTTGTATTTGATTTCTGGTTGTGCAATATTTATCAGAGCGTACAACAGTCTTTAAAGATAGAGAAATAAGCTTCTAATCATCAAAACAAATGGGAAAAAATATAGAAAGCTTAATTTTTCATCTAACATAAGTACAATATACTTGGAGGTTGTAATTTTCTTTCCTTATGATTATTTATGTAGAAGTTTGCAATTATTTTCAGAGAAAGAAATTTTAATGTTAAGGTAATAACTGTTTCATATGTAAGAACAGCTTCTGGAGAACTCAGTTGCTTTATCATAGGAAATATCTAGTCACTCTCTGAGGTGGTATGAACTTCTACAAGCTCTATTCTCTCAGCTCCAGGGTCACATGATCTTTAGCACAACCTATATTTTTCCTAATTTCCAAAATTAGGAAAAAACCCTCTGTTTTCCAGCCTTTTTTAGCCCAAAAGTTAGGAGTGATCCCTGACGCTTGGAAAATTTAGGTTTCACTGTGCTTCTAAGGTCTCTGAGAACAGGCTCGCCTGAAGGTGTGCTCCTTCCGTGCTATGACCTGGTTGCTGTCTGGCACAACATAGCATAGTGTCACAACAGTAGCATATGCTGGAAATCTATCTATAATTCAACCTATGCCTCTGCAGTCAGGCATTTTGTGCTTGCTCCTTTGGTTTCTCTTTTAACAGCATATGCCATTTAGAAACATCAAGGGCTGTGAAATTCAGAATCCCTGTTTGCACAAGTTTAATTCACTGTTTCAAAAAACTGTAATCTGATAGAAGTTGACTTTTTTAAGAACATCCTTTGGGTGGCAGAATTAGGAAGTTAATTTTTCCATCACATTCTCAAGATAACAGACTAGATACTTGATTTACCTCTGTTCCTAAATCCATAGATTCTTACACCCTGAGTGCTGTCACCTGCATAAGATGGATGCCTTTCCCTTTGCAGCTGTGCAGCCTGTCCTGCTGCACAGCCTCTCACCTGGCTGCCATGGCCATGTGTCTCCTGTGGTGAGTCCTCCTCAGTGACTGCACATTGCTGGTGGTCAAAGACACTCCCATGGCAGGGCACCCACAAACCCTGACACCAGTGGTTCCTTCGGGAGATGACTCCAGGCAGTGTGAACACCAGCCCATTCCTCCTCCCTTTCTCTTGCCCTCTCCTGTGTCACTGAAATTTTCCTCTAGGGGAAAGGATACTGTGCATGCACAGAGGGTAGCAGCCCTCAGATGAAATACCTGCTCTGGTCACACTGACAGATTCATCAGCAAAATCAACTAGAAAGCAGTTTGAGCAGGTCCCATGAAACCCATGTAGTTACTGTGGCAGTTTGAAAATTAACCCATCATTTTACATACCTGATTGAGGTTTACTGGCGTTTGTTTTAAATCAGTAAGCTTTCAGCTTTTGAAGGAATGAGAATTCAAAAAGATTTAAGCTGAAGTATTCATTCACTTAGAGCAAGTAGTCATGTACGCTATGGATGGCCGACACTACCTGCCTCTGTCTTCCTCAGAAAGGTGGGCTGGTCCTGTTACTGTTTTCCAGTGGTCACTGAGCTCTGCAGACACTGTCAGCAAACTCTGTGGCACTCAGTACTCATAATTCAATGCACATAAAAAAAACTTTACGTGACTTTTTATTGCCAAGCTTACTTTAATTCTCATTTATTTTGTAGTTCCCGACATAGCGAAAAGGTAGGATTTAGGCAGAGGGTTATGTCTTGGGAGATCTTGAACTTGTCACTCAGGAGAAGGCACTGAATTGGAGCTCTGAAAACTTTCATTCAGCCATTGCCTGACAGGGAGGTGTCAGGGGTTTTATAGGTACTGGATGTTGATACAACTTCTCAGATTCAGGAATTTAATCTATTTTGTTCTGTATATATCTGCTTGAGCTCAGTTCTTCCCCTGCCTGAATACCTCGGCAAATATTCCCTGTATAAGTCAGTCAGGTCCTGAGAGGTTTGATCTGATGCCTTTCAAAACATTGATACAGTGGCCTGTTTTGAGCACTGTGTTGTATAGCTGGGACAAAGCTGGAAGCACAGATACTCAACTTCTGCCTTTGCTTTTCTCAACAGTCACCAAATGACATTGAATGAAAACCAAGATTCTCCTAGACATGAGACTAAACCTTGAATTACAGATTTGTATTTGCCTTCGTGCCCTCTTTCAGTGGTCAGAAAGCTTTCTGCACAATGAAGTCACTTCATTGGTTTGATGGAAATCAGTTCCCTCCTTTTCCCAGCTGCAGTCTATGATATCCGAGTTCCATTATTTGCCTGTGCAGAAAACTTGTACTCCTGTCCCTTTTGGCAGAAGAGAGGGGGATTTGGCTCCAAGGCACTATTTTCTGAGAGGGGAGTGTAATCAATCAACTCTTCCTTGAAAAAGGGAGTGGGGCAGCAGCTGTGAGTAACCACTTCCTGCAGATGTTTGTAGGTTTTAGTTACTTCCAAGAAAGTCCATCAGACTCCCAGGAACAGACAGCATTAGCCAGTGACTGGCCAAGGAAAGAGCTGGGTTTCAATTTGTCCCTCTATAGGGAGCTCCTTGCCAGCAGTGCTGAACTGAAATACCAGAAGTCCCATGCTCTGGCACACCTGAGCATCCCAGGGGGATGGATTGACCAGAATTGGGGTGGCAAAAAATGGACAAAAAGGGAAATCACTCAATTTTTGGGCAGTATGGCTTCCTCTGTGCTTCCACCCTTCATTTCTTCCCCCTACAATGTCATATTATCTGTCTTCTTACAGTGTTTATCTAAACCGTTTATATTAGACTTGGAGTTTTTCAGGATCAGGGCTTTATTATGTATACATACAGTTCCTATGTTCCAGTGAGGGCCTTGGGTGTTTCTATATTATGCATGAAAATAAATACAAGGAAGCAAAAAGCTTAGTCTTCCCAGGCTAGTGAGGGTCTGTAAACTAAAAAATTGCGAAGTCACAATAGCATTATTCACTTACTGTGCATTCAACAAGGTCAAAAGTGATCTGCAGTCTTGTGCTTTTCCATTCTAAGTAGGTTACACAAAAAATATTGTGCAAAAGAGGATGTTTTTAATAATTCCCTTACGAGAGAGCTCCATAGAGGAAAAAGTACCTTCCAGTTTGAAGTTTCTAGTTTGAGAGGTTTCTTTATGACCCTTGATTTTGCAGTAATAAAACCTGAGAGCTGTTTTCTATGCTGTCATTTACACGTTTTTATCATGCACAGCATGATGCTTACAAACTGGACCATAGCCACAGTTGGAACTCCTGTGGGGAAGATAAATGCCTATTTTCCTAATAATAATGATTCCTTTTCTGGCTTCCAGAAAATTCATCTCCCAGCAACTACACCATTTCCTATTAGCTGGGTAACAACTTATGCTTTTTCAGCTGAATATATAAGGTGTCTGGAGAAATAGGAAGACTCATATGTTTATGTTCTCCATGGGCTTTTAGCTGAATCTTCCTCATTTATAGGTCCATGAAGTAATGAGCAAATTATGAGCTGAAAATATTTGATTTCTTTCAGCAGTGAACAGGATTTGAGATGTGCGGCTTGGGTAGTGTGGGAGATTTGGAAATGGTATGAGGACATGTTACATCTGTTAACTGAATGGAGCAGAACACAGCCCTGAAGTGTCAGGGATTGGAGCGTGTCTGCCTCTGAGCTCTGGAAAGCACCCAGAGACAGGTCTAAAAGAGTTACATTCTTTTCCTGGAGGCTATAACATCTCCTGGTTAAAGAGGCTTCTAAATATTCTGAAAGTCATGTAAAGAGACTAACCTGTTAAAAGGCAGAGTAAGATCAGTCACAGCCCAGGAAGAGCGAGGAGGTTGTGATAGAAGACATCCTACAAAACTGATACAAGGTTTTGTTATAGCTGCCAGGGTGCTATGAGTTAGACAGTTGCTGTCTAATGTTCAATCTAACAACTTAAACAGGAAAAGAAGGGAATTTGTTCTTTGAGGAGGTCACAATAATTCAAATGTTACCTCTGAAAGAGCAGAGGCTCAGGTATTGAAGAAAGTGAAATGTCCTAATGCAGAAAGCAGAAACCAAAACTGCACAATAAATACAGAGCAAACTACAAGCAAAGAGCAGCTGCTCTTATTTTGTGTGTAAGGTGAAATACATAGAACCTGCTTTAGACTCAATTATCATAGATTCCGGTTTTCTTAAGGTGCACTTCCTTCAGCTCTTCCTCTTATAAATCTTCTGTCATGCAGTAAGTGTCATGACGTGAGCGAGCCAAACTGCGAGTCTAGTCTGGTCTTTGCAGTAGAGTCCATGCCCCATGTTATGGCTGGATTCTATGAAATGTAACCGAGAAGAATTGTATTATGCAGTGTAGGTTATATCTCTTGTAACATTAGATAAATAGTCAGCCTAGACATCTTCATGGGGGGAAAAAAAAAAAAAAAAAAGATTAATAACCCCAGTTAAGAAATAGGACTTTAACATAAAAATGAGACCATGTGGATGAAAAAGCGGTGGAAGTATGACATGCTCTGAGCTAAGTACTTTTGATTTAAATATATTTTTACCTTTTCTACTAGAAACAAGAAATGTGGATATGTGGGTGATCACTTTGTCCCATGGATTTTAAGTTCCATGGTAAACTGACAAATATGTTTAGGATACACTAATAATTGTTGATTCTTTCACACATTGTATCTTTCCAAGCCACAAAATCCCTCCATTGCAAATATATTTTCACTGCAAATTTATCCACTGTGATACACAAATTTTGGTTTTATCATTCATTATGCAGAGGAGTCTGAATATGCTCAAGTAATAAGACAAAAAAGCATTCTTTTGTTTTTGTGTTTTTATGCAGAATGGAAAAAGTGACATTTGACTTAATTGGCCCTTTTGCTGTGTTTGTGAAACACAAATGTGTACCTTCCCAAATACTGTACTGTGGGTCCAATCTCTCATTTAAAAGTTAGTGTAAAAAGGTACCAAAAACAGTAGTCTAAAGCCACAGGAATACCTCAACCAAGTATTTCCATACCTGTTGCTCTAGTTGTCATTTGAGAGGAGTGCATGTGGACTTCACAGGAATGGAGGACAGTCCAGACACCTCCATGCACTACCATCAAACTGAAAGTTCAGCGTCACTTTGTACCCAGCTAGTTTGATCTTTCCCATTGTCATGGCTGAGCACGGTGTGTTTTCCAAAACCTGCTGTATGGAACAGAGTCAGCAGACATTGGGTTGGGTTCTGTTTCTTTCATTCTTAAGAACTTTTAGCTATGCTTGTTAAAGTTCCCGGTGTTCCTCAGATGTTTGCTATGGAGCAACAAGGTGTTACTGGAGAGAGCTCCGTGAAAGCCTTCTAAAACAGGTAACTTGGAGGGCCATGAATCTTGCTGCCACTTGCTGTGCTGTGAGCAGTGGCTGCCCTATTTTGTGGTCATATTGTCCTCTATTTCATGGTTTATTTTTAATGGAGTCTACTTATCTCTTCCTAATCAGCTAGACACCAAACTTTGCCCTCCTTACCCACTTACAGGGGAATAGAGTTGAAATACAGAAAGGTAGGGTTTAGTGGAAAGCTGTGAGCACACCAAACACTGAGGCTTCATATGTATATATATTTAACACTGAGACTTTGAATATATATATGCATACATGCACATATATATATATGTAGATATGTATGTATAATATATCAACAATACACTTTTAATTTCTGCCTTAATTAAAAAATGGGATTTTATCTTGTCACTTCTAAATTCATGGCATTATAAACCAATTAAGCTTGCTTTCCTAATATTCTTATTAGATGCATATGCATTAATCTCTCTTAATTTTTAAGTGATACTGACCCTAGCAAGTGTAAAAATGATGCCTGTAAATACTGGAAAACTGCTAAAACTCATCAGTATTTCAGTTTTCATTAGAAACTACACACACTTCTGTCTTAGCATTTGCACATGGACTCCTCAAAGAGCCAATTCAAAATTTTATCCTGATAAATATTTTCAAGGAATAGAAACACATTGGGAAAATAGCAAACATATGTTAGCACTGAGAATAACCAGTTCAGCAATGTTTTCTTGTGTGCGTTTTGGTGCCTATGTAGGCTATTGCAATGTTAATTTTAGAAACTCTAGCCCAGCAACAGACACTTAGGAACAGAATGATGTACTGCAAGCAGCAAGAATTTTAACTGCAGACTATAGCTTTATTTTCTTATTTATAGCTCCCTTCACTTTGTTATGTTTTATGAAACATGGGTCTTCTCTGAGCATGTGCTGTCTCTGTGTTTTCCTGACCAGCAGACCTTTCTTCCAATTATATCATGGTAGTTATCTTCAAATACTGAACTTATAAAAAGACAAATCATAAACCCTTGACTTTAGATTTTAAATGCCATGCAAATATTATTAGAAGTAATTATAATTTTATTTAACTTCTAGATATGTTGACCTTGGTTTTACTTTTTAATAAATGTACAATTGTTTTAGGAGAAAGCTCGAGGTGAACACAGAGAAATATGAACATTTATGTTGTATCTTAGAGGGAAATGACAAAGCCAAAATTTGAAGATTTATTAGGGCTACATATTTTAATAGTCAACATCTGATACTATTAATTGTTTGCTGAGGTTCCAGAGTAAATGGATAGATTAACAGCAGGTATCAGTTACTGCAGCTCTACTGATTCCCCAAAATGGGAACCAAAACTATGCTTTTCATTGTATTTGACTGAGTAACAGCATTGTGTAGGGACACACTCAACTCCTATTACGGTATTTTCTCTGTTCTTGCTGTTTCTCAAACCAAGCTATTCTTCCTTGAAAAAGAAATATTTCTGTTATTATTAGCAAAATAAACAAAAAAAAATTTTAAAAAAACATTTTGCGGACCAATAAAAATGTTCAGTTTTCTGAGATTTTAAAACTCAACCCTTAATTTTGCAGTCTGAATAAAAAAAATAACCTTTGACATAAAAAAAATTATTTTTGAAATGTGATATTCTGATGTTAAAAATAACATTTTGTCTAATAGCTATCTGTAGCAAAATAAAAAATAAACAACATCATGACTGAAATAAATAAATGAGACCATAATTATTAACTACCACTTGTTAAAATCAATTAATTATATTCTTCCAAGATTTCTTTTTGGTTTTTTTTTCCATCTTGTTTGGCATGGAAAGTGTCCTAATAAGACAAAAACATTTACAGAAGATGAAAAGAATTTCTTATTCCCCTCTATTTTCTCTATTGACTTCAGGATCAAAGTCCCATAAGAGAGCCAAACTCATAGAAGAAATTATGGACATATGTGGAATTCAGACTTTAATGTATGTCCACCCCAGGATGCACTGTGTTTAGTGCAAAATGAGATCAGGGGATTGAAAACTATTTCTAGGTGGCTTTTTTACTTCCGTTTTGATTCTTTTGGCAGAAAGTCTTTCCATTTCCATCTTTTTTATTTAGACTAATAATAAAAAGGCAAAAGTGAAGAGATATTTCTTTCACTTCTACTCTCCTTTATACAAAGCCTCTTTTACCTTTCTGCTTCATTTCCTTCACAGTGTCCTTAACTCTTTATTGCTTTTAATGCCATTATTATGAATCACTCTTTTCATGTTCAGCGTGCGCAGTCATTTTAATACAGATGTAATTGTAAGGTGCAAAATGTAAATCCTCATAATATGCCAGAAGACAAATGTGTCAAAGTCCCTTTGTCACA
Source organism: Hafferia zeledoni (assembly GCA_035583235.1). Taxonomy (NCBI): domain Eukaryota; kingdom Metazoa; phylum Chordata; class Aves; order Passeriformes; family Thamnophilidae; genus Hafferia; species Hafferia zeledoni. The sequence goes on from JAWWEV010000172.1 coordinate 30,308,059, forward strand.
CTGACAGGTTATAAAACCAGACAGGCTCATTTTAATCAGGTTTAAATTTTAATGATATAAGCAAAACTCAGACTAAAATAGCTATCTCTTTGTTATTATTTCAGATCACTGCCACAAATGAGAAACGTTTTATCACTTATTCATTGAATGTATCATTCAGCGCTATCTCCATCCTAACATCTGTTCTGGAAAATAAGTTTTAAATCTTTAAAGATTTTGCAGAGGTGATATCACTGTTTGGTGCCTAGTTGTCATGCTTTCTTATAGTACCTTTGCCTTTTCATCCTTGGCTTTCCTCAGGTAAATTTCTGTCCCTAGATTTCCCCATTATGTGCCAGGTCCTGGGGAAAGCTTCATTTTTGTAGAGGTCTTGATTACCTGTCTAGCTAGCCTGGCTGTCTTCCCTTTCAGAACTTGCAGACAGTGGATTATAGTAAGATTATGAACTAATAAGGCTAATGATTGGTCATGGCAGCACTACTGGGGCAGGGTGGGCATAGTAGGAAAAGAAATATAATATAGAAAACAAAAAACAAAACAAAACAAAAGAAAGTAAAATGTTAAACATATAGACCAATAAGGTAATAGACAGGGTTCCATGTTCTTCTAGTGTTTGGAGCATGTGGAGTATGTTTCACGTCTGTCAAGCTCATTTTCAGACGTTGTTTGATCATGTACCCAGTTTAATAGAAAAGCATTTTGTGGACCTACTGCTTCTCCTTCTTTTTAGTTTTCCCAGTCACTGGGCTAAGCAGCCTAACCAGCATACACCTCCAAAACTCAGTAATTCTAAAACTATTCCAATAGGTGCACCACATTCTACAGTTGTAAATTCTTGTAAGTTGTTTCCACGTCCTGCATTTGGGACTTCTCATTAGCAAAGTTAATTAACTCAAAGTCTCCTGTAGATGTTACTTCCAGTTGACTTCATGCTGCCTGGAGGAGCAGAGATGTTCTCTGTTGACCCAACAAGCACCAATGCACAGCCAGTGGCCAGGACAGACCCTCTGCTGCAGCTCATGTTCTGTGAAGGGTTTCTGCCTCCTGCCTCAGAAAACTCCAGCCTCTTCAGTACAAGACTGACAACAGGAGGGAAAATTATGATTTTAACTTTAAACAGAGGTGAGGCAATCGAGATTTTTGGGTCAGTTAAATAAGAAAGGGATAATAGTACCTTTTGGTGACTATCATTATCTTTTGACTTCATGACAGCATCCTAGAGGTTAGGCTTGTACTCTAACCTGGTGTCATATTCTCAATGGTCTGAATCTCCACTACAATAAAAGCACCAGCCATTCAAATAATCAGAGTGACTGAAATGTAAAAGGATAATAACTCTCCAAAGTTGTGTACTGTTAAACAGCTTCAGCAACTTCATTAAATGTTTGGGGGTTTTTTTTCTTTATCAAGGGGGGTTTGTAATCAAAATGTCTTTCTTGAAATCAGAGATTGTTTTCTGGAACAAGAAATAACAGCCAGAGAAAAAATAAGGACTAAAAAACTATATGTCAAACTGTCTGTCGCATCAGAGAAAGTGGCTGTCATCACTTTTTCACAAGGTGTGGTTGACAGGAAATAGGAAGAAAAATACATGCTTTTGCCTATATTCTTTAGTAAATTGTTTGTTTTGACAGATGTATTTGCCTGATTTCCTCCTGATCACTGGGATATGTAGCAAACTTCACATCTTGATAATGTTCTTCAGAGGTGTGGTTTTACCCTCATATAGATCTTTATAAATCATAAATCACTAATTAAAAAAACAAGGATAATTTGGGATAAAATTGATTAAGAGTCATAACAGGTTTAACAAGTTAATGGAAGGATAAACCTGCTAAACAATACAAAGGTATATAATATTTTTTGAATGAAATTAGGTGAAAAGCAAGTGGAAAACAAGGCTTTTTTTTTTTTTCCCTGTTTATAAGCATCACTGGCCTGGTGACCAAAAATTTTTTCTTTTTCGCTTTGCTTTTGAATGGTTCATATACATGGATATCATATTGTGAGTGCCTTTTGCAACAGTAAAATATTCATGAGGGAGACTTTTTGATGTCTATATTTCTTAGACTTTTTGATTTCTAAATCGGAGCTCAATTCTAACATTAAGTGGCAGCTTGGTCTTTGCCCAAAATTGGAAGTTTATAAATTTGTCTCCTGTTTTGTGAGGGAATTGCAATTTAGCATGGAGGAAGGTGGGGTAAAGAATGGATGAGCTGTCACTGTCAGCATATTGTAAGGGGGCTGAAATCTCTGTGGGGAGTGTTTATATAGCATATGCCTATCACATATACTCACAGTGGTGCTTACTTATCAAGAGAGTGAGTCAGATTTAGCATTAGGAAAACATCTTTGCACATCTTTGTGTGGAGTGACAGCACATTTGACACATTAAAAAGGTATTCTTAAAACATACATGTTTTTAATTAGCTTCTAAGATGTGTTTGTAACATGTGAGATTCACAATCTACTTCAATTTGCAAGATTTGAATCTGCAAAACTGAAGGAAGCCTCAAGAGAAAAAACTGCCATTAAACTTTCATGTTTCTGCAATTTAACAGTTTCTCAGAAAAATAGGTTTAAAACAGGTGGGTGCAAGAGAGATCCATATCTATGGAAGAATGTAGCATTAAAGAGCCTGTGAGAAGTTGGCACAAGTAGAATCACAGTCCTCATGCAAGTTACCTCTTGCTGCAGCAAAAGGGGTATAGACACTGGCTTTGCCTTCCTGCTCATCCTGCATGTTCGAGTCAGGCTTGTGCTGTCCCTCTTTGAGAAGAGAGATCTCCTACACAGGAGGTGGAGCCACATAAATAGAAGAGAATAATAATGTTTGGTAGTGGGTGCAGTGCAATAAATCCTGGTGTCCTAATAGAGTTACCTTCTGTCATTTATGCAAATTCAATCCATCCTGGCCAAAGATGTAAATCTAGTTGTAGATCATTTGTATAAAATTTGCAAACATTTGAACCTTAGCTTTATTAGACTTGGAAGTTATCTTTGCCTGCATACACAGTGTTTTCTGCAAGGTTAGCAAGGTTGTGAGAACAAGTACTGAACCCTGCTACGTGAGGACTTCCCCAGATGCTTGTTGGGAAGATTGTGGTTAAGGGCACACACATGAACAATATTGTTTTATAGAAAAGTCAATCAATCTTTCTCAGCCTTTGAAAATCAGGTGGTTCAGGTATGATGCGTTTTTTATATAATAAGCACATGGATCTCTTGATTTGTGTTAACTATTTTATAAATTTTTGTGGGTTGCAGTGCACATTTCCCTTTATGGAAATATTATGGAGCAATGTTTCTATATCCAAAGCCATGCACTGCAAATATTAAATGCGTAGGTGATATTCTCTTCTTGGGTTTTACACTGGTTGCAACTACACTGCAGCATAGAGCATAGTATAAAAATGTGAATCGATGCTCTGTTTTCAATCAAATGTGTTTTCAAGAACATTTGATCTTGACAAATGTAGGCAGTGTGAATCACTCTTGTGTGTGTAAATGTATACATGTGTGTATATTTTTACCATTTGTCCCTTTCTTTCTTTTTCCCAAGGCATATTCTGTGCCAATTTAAAGAGCTCCAAAAACATAGCTTGACACAATTGCTTGCAGCACAAAACAGAGACACACTGTATTGATCCAGTAAAATCTAAGATCAATTATGTAAATTTTTGACTGGCACTTGTCAACAGCACATCTCTTACAAATACAAATGCATTTTCAGGGGTACTCTGGGAAAATACAGTAATGAATTATAATAGCCAGCCATTCAGTTCCTCAGACTTTGTCATTTTATTGCACATTTCATTGTAATCTCAGCAATTTTTAAAGCAACACATTTCTCAAAATTAGCAAGTTGAGAAACTGCTGCCAGAATCTATGTTAACATACTGTAGTAGAGTGTCAGTCAGTGAATGTGAGACTGAAGGGAATTCTAACAAAAAAACCCCAAAAACCAGCAAAACCACACCCAAGGATCCGAGTCACCACTTCTACCTTCAGAAGGTGGCTTTGGAACAGATTTGAACTTTATTCTTCATATCCACCAAGCCAAAGGCTATCTTTTGCAGTTGAAAAGTGTCAGAGTAATTGCCAAATGTTGATTTGCAGTCCACACAGCATGCTGGACCTTGCAGGGTTTCCACAGTGACTGTTATGATTTATGAACTACTCAAGAAGCCCTTTATATACTCAAATGATTTCATTGGTCTCAGTTTTATTAATTATTAATTCACATCTAATGTTCTCTGTGAGTTACTGTATCTACAGTTACAGTAAGAATTTTAACCTATCACATTTTAAATAATTGGTAGTTTTCAAAATACTGCAATGACTGGTGAATCTGCACATACAGTAACAAAGGCAACCTAAGTACAGACAGCATGTCACGTCTTGTGGCTTGGATTGAAAGCTTATTTCAGGCGCTTGTACCACGTTATCATCCTCTCCAGCTCTTCTATGTGAATCATGAACACAGCTACATTTCACTTTACAAAATGGGGGAAATGATTATAGAAAAGCTATGAAAAATTACCAATATGGAGAAGATGAATTAAAATTAGTCCCTGTTTTTGATTACAATAGCGTGCCTGCCAAATAAGGCACATTTCTTATAAAAGTTTAATGTAAATACATGCACCAGTTTTTTTAGTTTGTGGTGAGTTTTGGATTGCTTTGGTATTTTGGGGGTTTTTTGTTTGTTTTTTTAAATAAAAATGTATCTCTCTACTGTCCTATCTCTGTATACCCTTCATAAGTGGGCAGCAATGATATGTTCATTATGCTTACAGAGATGCCTCCATAACAACATCATTCTTTCTGAATGACTAAAGTGCATCATGTTGGAAATCCAAAGTTTTCTATTCATGCTCAAAGTCTGTGATTGTGTTCTTTGCTGTCCTCTTTGAATGATAGAGTCACTATATGTTAGTGGGTATGGGGGGTATGTGCAACCTGAAATCTCAGTGCAACCTATTTGAAAAAGAGATTTCTTATGATTTTTTTTCTCTAGTTGTGTTTATTTATGTTATTAGCATATGTGTATACATTCATATTCAGAAGAATGGGAGAATCCAGGGTTTTTTTCGAGTACTTATTTTACACAACTTCAATGCAATTAAAATGCTGATCCCTTTCTCTTTTCATCTTGAAAAGAACTGAAAACTATTTGAATATATATGTTTTCATGAAATTAATAGAGAAGAGTCAACAATAATGAATGGACTAAGCTAGCGTTATTAGTCTGGCATAGTCATTCAGGACCAAAGCATTTTTTTGCCTTGGGCTTTTCTAAGGAATCAGTACTTAAATGAAACTTTTATCTAAAAATACATCAAAATGAAACAAAACAAAATTAAGTTTGTGCAAAACTCATAGAGAATTTACACATTTCTACTATTTATTTCCACCTAGCTGATGCATTCATTATATAAAAAAATCATATTTTGCTGGTTTGTTTAATTTAATTGGGTAGAAAAAAAATGGAAACAGATTATATGCTTACTGTATCAAAATTCAAAAAGGCAATAGAAATTACCTTGCATGTGTTTTATTTTTTATGGTTAATGGCTATTTTTTTTTTTCCTCAAAAGTGAGTTTTCACATTAGTACTTTGAATAGAAAAGGTAAACATAAAGCTAGTTTTTGCTACTGCAATCCAGTGTGTGAGAAATCACTGGCAGGATACTTGAATTTGTTAATTTATTGATATTCCAAAAGTAACAAAATTGAATGCATTTTGTCATTTTTTGTTGAAACAAATTCCACTTATGAGCTGAGCAGATGTTACTGCGAATAGAAAGTCTCAAGTGTCTGATCTTCCAACACCTGGCCTCAGGTGACCATGAGTGCTGTGTTGACAAAGACAGACCTTTGCCTACACGTGTTTCAGAGTAAGTTTCATCAAGTGAATGAGCCATAGGTCCCAAAGCTGCAGAGCTAAAACAGCTGAGCTCTGCACACCAAACAGTGGCTCTCCTTCGACCTAGTGCCTCATCACCCATGTGGTCCATGGTGTCACAGAAGACATCTACAGGGACTCTAACACACATCTTAATGACCCTGAGCCCCCTGCTGTTGAGCAGCCAAGGAAAAAAGTGTGTGAGCACCCAGTTCTTTTAAATTGAATTGTATTTTATACTGAGAATGAGGAAGGCCATGTATTTTTCATTTATTATGAGAAACTTTGTCTATGTGGCATATCTGATTTTTTGATGAAAGGTGATCAGATCCTGCCTTGTCTCATTTAATTTCTTCTTATTTGTGATGAAGAATTTGGACAATCAATTCCTGTCAAGTGGGATAGCATCTGAGAATACCACCTGTGAGACCATTACTTGAAAGTTGCTTGGATTTGCTTTGCTTCTTTGAATCCCCCGGGAAGAACTATTACTTTAAAGTTCATGGAAAATGAGTGCAAGTACCTTTAGAAACTTGCTTTCAAATTTTCAGTTTAATTTCTCTGGTTTGCTGTCCTAGCTCATAACAAAATCAGTAATTTCTTTATTTTGCAAGACTGATTTGTGATTTTGAGGCTTCTTGAGAGTGAAAAAAGGTCTATAAAATAGAAATTATATGTGTTTTGAGTGTCTTATGTATCCAAAAGAACAAGCAGTAATTATCATTTAGCTCTTTGCTGCCTGGGAATCTTGTAACTGCATCTATGAGAAGTGTTTATAGGCAAGTACTCATGTTCCAGTGTGTGATCATTTGCTTATTTGGCCATGCAATGTAGAGTAGGAGAATCACTCTTCCTTTGTGATTTCTCCAAGTGTCTGCTCTTTTCCTTTGAGAGGTGCAAGTTTTGAAAATCTTTTATCAAGGTGTTATTTCCATGATAAGACACAAGCAGTCTTTTGGATGGGAGGCAATTATATAAACTGAATATGCTGTATGCCACTGCTTGTGGGAGTTTTGGCATTGTTTTGATTAGAGAACCTAATCCTAGTGATCTAAATTTTGCATATGTCACAAATACATGAAAATTGTTTTTGCATATGCTTTTTTTATTAAAGGAAAGGGTGCATAAGTATCACATTATCCTGTTCTAGGATATTTTTATTGTGTTGTTAATTAACAGTGGAACATCTGCTATAAATTTGAATACTGTCCCTTTTGTGGTACCACTGCTCTAAGTTTTGAATTTTTGAAGATGTTCCATTTGTAACTTGTTTTTCTGTTTTGTTTTAACAAAGAGAGAGATCTTTTTTCTTTTTCCTTTGAAATGGCCATCTGAGTAACTTTGTGCTATGGATATATAGAGTTTTTATTTTGTCATCCCAGAATGTTAGATGCCATTTGAACACCTTCTTGGACCCCCTGGAAGAAAGTAAACATCCCTACACAATGTTTATGACAGCTGGTCAAATAGACTTGCAACTTCAGGCTCTCCTGGCATGCCAGATATTTACACAGCATTACAAAATAGAATCTTTCGATACAGCATTTCTTTCTCTCACTGGATATCTTCTGGTACTACAAGAACTGCCACAGCCCAAAGTAATGCACATTAAATGGTGCCATTCTGCCTTTGGGAATGACTGCCCAATTTGGACACGTAGTTTCCAGAACTTCCTAGTGATCAGATACCCTCTGAATGTTCAGCTATTAAAATAGGTGTCAAACAAATCGAATTTTAGTGACTTCTAGAAAGGCCAACATCACTTTAAAAAATACAAAGCCTCTCAACTTCTATTTCTATTTAAGTCCTGTAAGAAGAAAGTAGTTCTTTATAAGTGCCTAAACTTAATAATTCATGTTCTGTGGGGAGTTTTGTGTATCAAGGCTGCATGGGAAAGAAATACCAGCAAGGGAGAATTTTCTGTATAAATTTTCAGACAAAAGTGAGAGCTGAATTTACCCTGGTAGCTTGATGCTCAAAAGCTGAAACCGAATTCCCCAGTGTATTCCCACATTCCCATTCTGATATTCTGAAATAATTATTATCTCATACACTTTGCCTTTAGCCCAAACCATCAGGCCTTTGTCAGCCAAGGGTAGCCCTTGTAGATCCATCAATGGAGATACTCATCTGCGAAAGTACAAAGGAGAAAAAAAGGCACTTGGAAATATAGTTTCTAACTTCATTAGTTTTGTTGACTGATGGGAGTGGAGGGGAAAAGAGTATCATGCTGTCTTTATCCAGATCTCTGTGTGCTTTGTTCATTTATGAAGATGTCCTGTGTGAAGGAAAAATCTTCCTTGAGGACTCTCAGAGCAGATACTAATCTTCTTTTCTCATTATTCTTGTAAGAGATAATAATTTTCTTCCTCCCTCAGGGTGGAGTCAGGAAAAATCAGAACTTACATGTTTTGACTATTTTATATCAAGGAGACTTATGTTCATAAGAATTCAGTAAAAATCCTTTTGCCTTTTTAGCAGCACCATCTCAGGTACATTCAACCCCAAGGTCGACCCCTTCCCTATAGACTAATAATTATCTTCAAATGTACTGGAGCTGTCATTGTGACTATTGGTGAATGGGAAAAGTTTTGTTTGACTCAAAGTTTCACACAGTCTTTGAAAAAGTCTCAGTAGTTTATTATTCCAAACAACAAGCCTTTGTTTCCAAGTAATTAATTTTTGTTTCTGTAAGTATTTGTGATGGCTAAAAGAGAATGTTCACAACAAAGCAACATAAAATAGGCAGTATATCTACTTACAAAGATTTAAAGCAAAAATGTTTATTTCCTGTACTTGTGTTCCATCAGGAAGTAATTTTCTTGAATTCAGTGAGACTGAATGGAAAAGTAAAGCAACAGTTAGGCAGGTAAAAGTTTCTGTGCAAGTAAACACACATTCAGCATATGTGCAAATGAAGGATTAAGGAATTTATAGATAACTTTTAACAAGGGCATTAATTAGAATTTAATCTTAGCTCTACAAAGTCAACAAAAGGCTCTTGTTTACCTGTAACAGGATAGCACACCCTCCAGCACCTATTTGTAGCCCCATAACCAACTCAAACAAGTCATAAGCTTTGATTGATGGCACAACCTTGAAATACGTCTGTGACAGATGACTTGTAAAAGAACAGCCTGCAAGTCATCCTCTGGAATGGTCACTTTTTTGTGCCTGCTGATGTCTTGTCTATTTGAAACCTATAAAAGTTATGGATATTTTAATGTTACTTAAACATGGTAGTCTTAATCTGCTGTCATAGCAAAAAAAAAAAAATATACTCATTATCAAGAGATAAAACCTTTTTACAACCTACTATTTAATTTTATCCTCAGCAATACCTTTCCAATATGTGTCATATGCTGATACAAGCAAGAGGTGTGGGAACATTCCTCCTGGGACTAAAGATCTTTAGACAGAATATTGGTCATCTTTGAGAGTAATAAAGACAAAGGAACACAACATCTAATCAAGCATTTACTTGGAAATTCTAATAGATTTCTAACTTAATTAAAAACCTTTTAATGAGGTCTTTGTTTTTGATGAGAGCTAAATATAGATAACCATGATAATATGGCCTGAATAGCACTGCAGAGGACTTTACAATCCCTCTGGTGCATTGGAAAGGGTTAAAATGTTGTAGCATCACAGAGGTAAATTCTCAGCTAATTCAGAGAGACATTGTAGAGTTTCTATGTTGAAATCACTCAACCCTCAGCACTTCAGGGGTGTTATTCTTTAGAACACATAAATAAGTTTAGCTTATCTGCTTTAATTTTGCACTCTGTAGACTCAAGGAAGGACCTATTCCTGTGATGTAGCAGCTGAGGGTCAGCCTGGTGGTTACCTCTGAGCTGTGTTACCTCCCTGACCTGCCCAGTCCAATGACCAGGAAATGCTGCTTTAGGAATCCAAGACTTCAGTGCAATATGGAGATGTTTGCAGAGCTCTGTTGACCAGGCTTTCATGGAATTGCAGCCATCAATAGAAGGGAAGGAGGTGGCAAACAAATCTTAAGCATCCTGCAGTTGCTGCAGCTCCTACAAGAATCCTTGTGGCCTCAACAGGAAATTGAGGTGCAGGATGATTGCAAGAGGTCTGCA
>JAWWEV010000172.1:30318090-30338675 GCA_035583235.1 Hafferia zeledoni
GGAAGAAAATGTAGAGCTTTGAAAATATCAAATATTATATATGACCCCATTATTAATTGCTGGCTTTGATTACATTTAGTTAACAAGAATTGTTATATGGCATTCATAATATACTTGTATTTATTTAATTGAAAGGCACTGTATGTGGCATCTCGTGGCATCTTTATATTTCTGAGGGGTTTTTTTACCCCCTATTTTACTTAAAATTTTGCTCAATCAGAACATAACTGTTTTGATTCAAACTGGGAAGGATATGCTTAGGAATATATAAAAATTAACTAAATATAATTATAATAAATATATAAGTTAATTTCTTTTGCATTACTTAAAACCATACATTCATAACTTTTATTACCTTTTCAATGTTTATAATTTAGCAAGTAACTATAGTTCCATAAGATATAAATCTTTATATACACACAGTGTATAAAGTTTCAAGTAAATTGTCAGATAGTCAAAGGTAATGCTCAGGCCTAATGAATGCAGCCATGTTTTCCCAAAAGACTATCTCTGTTTCTTGGAATCATCTCAAGAAAGAATTTTTTTTTTTTCTTTCAAAAAAGCAAATACAATCTTGAAATGGAATTGTAACTTTAACATAAACCACTGAAATTGTTGGTGAAAGCAGAATAAAGCTCTTCTAAGTTCCAGGTTAACTCATTCTGCTCCTATAGAGATTTTCTTCTCTTTTGTGGAGTATAAGAAATCTAAATAAATGATTCAAGTAATTCTAGCTCATCTGGACTTGAGCAGAATGTTTAGATTTTAGACATATTTTTAATTTAAATAGATTGCATTGGTGATTATTGGATGAGTATATTACATGGAATTTATGATTCTTAAACCTCTTGAACCTGTAGAGGGAAAGGTAATTCATAAAAGAGAAAATAAGAAAATAAGGAAAAGGAAACAATTTACCCCATAATGTACCTAATAAAGCCAATTTTATATCAAGTGTGATTGTCCAGAACAGGTAATGCATGAATGTTTTTATTACTTTTATGGCAATAATACAATAAATGCCATACTCCTCTAAGAAATACCTTAACATAATTGAAATAATAAGAAAAAAAAAATTAAGGAGTTTTATTGTTGGAGGATGAAGTAAAAAAAACAGCCCTTGGTAAATTCAGGAAATCATAAGTAATATATGGTTTTCCATTTGAAGGACCCTACTCTCTGTTCTTAAACACCAATGTAGGATAGGTCTTAAGAAAAAATTAATTTTCCTATTTATTTGCAGCAAATAGAAGGGCAATGTGGAGAATTTCAGGCTCTGTAGGCACAGCTGTGGCATTCAGTGTCCCTGTGCAGACAGAGGAGCCTCTGGGCTTGCAGCTCCTTCAAGGAGAGGATGGGTGAGCAGCAGCAGGCAGAGCTCTGGTCAGGGCTGACCAGAGGGAAGCAATAACCCATCTTCAGACCCACTTGGAAAGACAACCAGGGAAATTACAGGGCAGTCTTCTCACTGTGGTCATGAGAAAACAATGAAGTGAGCACATCTGTGGGCACAAGAAGGTGACAGTGTCAGGACACAGTGAACAGGTGACCAAGGAGGGCTGCACAGGTGAGGCAGCTGTGCCATTGTGGGTTTGAGGGGCAATTTGAGTGGGAAAAGTACGGACCAGGATGTGAAAAAAAGCACATACTTGTGTAGATGTTGTCCCAGTCTGATCCACTCTGTGAGGAGAAATAGTTTGCAAAGTACAATCCATGAGGTATTTCTCATGTGATTTCTGAGAAATTTTTTTTAATTGCTTCTAAATTGGGTGTGCTTGATTCAGCTGCAATTTTCAAGGAAATATTTTCTCTGTGGGTAGTAAGGCTGTGTATTAGTCACCTCAAAAGGGTTTAAAGAAAGCCTTAGAGATTTTATTGTGAGGGAATTTTGTTTCTGCTATAATGGCACACTTAAAAGCAATGGGAGTGATTTTTAAGAAGGTTGTGGAGCTCCAAGGGCTGAGGAATGTCTGCGGTGAGCAGACTTCAAGGGAAGGGCAAGACAGTCCATGTGGGATACAGCCAGCCATGAGGGCAGGGTCTTATTTCAGATGGGAACAGAAAAGTGTTGTGCAAAGGCATTTCTGTGAGACTTTTCCGAAGGTGGGATGGTGAGAGATCTTTTAGGAGATGAAAATGAGCCTTTGCCTTCAGTATAACCAATATATACTTTGTTACCATATGATAAATATCTTTAATTGCCATTTTCGTTGCTTTTCTTTGACACAGTGTTCTGATAAAAGAAAAAGCTGTAAGGTTTGAGTGTCTCTGGCCTCAGTGCACAGAAGCCATGAGACTGCAGATAGTTTAGCAACAAACTGAGCTAGTAAGGTCTGTGAAGAGAGAAAATATATTGCAAGGGCAGACAAATGCAGGGATCTTAAGTAGTCTCAGTGCATCTCCTGGCACATTTCTTGGGGTAAAGAGTAATACATGGACACTTAAATTTAACTGGATTTATAACAGTGCAGAAGGTAAATGGGTTTTCTCTATAGGTTCAAACTTGCCTACTATGTCCTGCAGGGTTTGTTTGCTTGTTTTCCACCCTTGATATACTGGTTGCTCTGGCCTTTTTAATGAGGGGCTGAGAGAAGTGTCCTCCAGCTGCCCCTCCATATTATTCTGTGATTAGTCTTTGGTGGTCACTCAGATTTCAAACCCTGCCAAAGGAGACTTCCTTTATTGAATTCCTTGCTGGTTTAGGAAAGGCTGGTACAACAGGGAGCAACTTTCATTGGAGCAAGGAAGGTGTGAACACGTTATACAAGTATGCTGTGTTACTTTCTGATGTCAACATCAGAAAGTAAGATTGCAGTCTGTGGCCCACTGGAGGAGACTGAGATAGCTAAGGAAATGTAGGGGAAAAGATCTAACTCGGAATGGCTGACTCCTAGGCAGTGTATAAACACATCAGAATTAATCAAAGTATAGTTCATTATTTAAATGAAATGATTTATAGTACAACTGATGCTATGTAAGATAAATATATTTGTGTTTTTGGAGTACTAAAGTCCCACATCTGCCACATAATGAGAAAAATGACCACAGTAAAAAACAATTATGGTAATTATTTAATTATGTTCAAAGAATAAGAATATGCATACTCATATTTCATTTACAAGAGTAAAACAGTTTTTATGAGCTCCCAAAAACTACATGGTCTAATCTACTCTGGAGTTTTTTGCTGTCTTAATCTAGTATGCTTTTAGATTATTTTAATATTTCATTTATGTTTCATGAAACTGTCATTGCGCTGAAGTGTCTGTTTCAAAATAGTGAATCCCAAACTCTCATTTCTCTCATTTTTGACCTGAGAGAAAATCTCCTCAGGAAACATAAAATCTGTTCTTTACAGAGTGAAAGGATGAAAAGAGTTATTTACCTGATTGACAGCTAATTTTTATTGACCACCAGTAAAAATTACTTTTGCAAGCTCTTTTAGCTGTTACTGCATATTTTATAAAGCTATCTCTTTATCATGATTATTATTGATTTAATTTTATGGAAGGTGTGTATATCCATGAGCACTGCTTGGGGTTTTTCCACATAATTTTTTACAATGTTCTTACAATTCTCTGTTTTAATGTTAATAGCATACTTACTAAGTCAGTCCCCTGGCAAAGTGTTGATGATGATTGTTTGCCTTTACAAAATTGTTAATAGGTTTCACTTAGAATATGTACAGACTATTTTAAATCTCCTGTTGCAAGGTCACACTCATCTCTGATTTTTCCTACAGTTTGGAGGTTCAGTTAATGGGGCCAAATATTTTATCTAAGAAAGACCCAAAGAGCAGAATTTATGAATCTACCTGTAAATCTCAGGGAGCTACACATGTCAATTTGTCCTTTGTGTTTCTGAGTGGTTAAGCCCATTAAATTGCAGGTGCTAGTACAAAGATTATTAAAAGATGTGGTTCAGAGTAGCAGAGTATATACTGCAGTTTCATCCTGATGCAGGAAAAGTCCTAAATCATGCCATGATGTTAACTTGGAGTCTATATCTATCTATATAGATATATGTACAAATTCAAAATAAAGAAAAATACATTTACAAACTTAAATAACAAGAAAAGCAATTGCCCCTATTTTCAGATTTTCTTATCTGCTATGATTGTGGTAAAAGAGCCTGTAGAGTCTCCTGGGGTGCCTTGCGACATGATAAACTTTGTTGACATATTTGCTACATATTCCCAGATTAATGACAGTCAAATTTTAATAACTCAGAACAGAAAAAGCAGGATAATGGGTTCTAAACCTAGCAGCTTTGTTAAGAAACACACTGCATCCCCTATTAGTAAAAATGTGTACTGTGGTTCATTACAGCAGGAAGAAAACTGAGAATGCCTAGAAAATTAATCTTTTTTTTTTCTTTCAGTGCCTCCATGTGTCACTAAGAACAGAAATACTATTTATGTAACACTAACAAGTATTGCACTCTGATATTTTTTTAGGTAATTTAAGCAGCAGTCATTGCTAGCTTATAGAACAATGCATGTCAAATAAGATTTTATAATGTACTTTCCAAAAAGAAGGGAGGATTTTTATTCTTTTTTGATAAGGAAAATATGTGTTTTAAAAGAAACATAGCATTGTGGCATATAAAATATCTGAACATTATTTCAACACCATTTCCTGATGCAGAAATGGCGTCTAATTGGAAAGAAAAAGAAGCAGAAGTCAGACTGTTGAATGCACAGTGCACAAAGTTGAGTCCACACCCTACTGTTATTTCTGTGCTTTTGCAAGCAGTTTGTGCGATAGTCTAACCTGTCTTATTTTTTTTGTTTTCCTCTCTTAACTATGTGGTGGCCCTTGGTTATCCTCAAAAGTCATTTATGATCACAAATATCCATAATAAATTGAAGGAGGCTGTAGTTCCACAAGGTGAACTTTGTGATGGTTGTTGATGAGAACTCCACTAAAACAAGTGGCAAAAAATGGGAATCCAAGAAATATGAAAAGATAACAGGACTGACACATTGTGGGGGTTTCTCCCTCGAATTGTAATTAATGACTATACTAGAGAAAAATGTGGGGTCTATTTGTAGTATCTTTACAGTTTTCAGCCCAGACATAGAGAAAAGCAATCTTTTCCCCGAGGAGCTTGGATGATTTTTTTTTTTAGTTTCAATGAAATGCTCATGATTGTATGGATGATTGAAGGCTGGTCGCCGTAAGCAATAGTTTATTTATTAGACATCCAGCCAATCCTAATTTGTATATCTTCATGTGTGATAAAGGGAAGTCTTAAACCACTCTGTCATTATTGCTCTTCCTCTGGTATTGGAGATAATTCTGACAATAACCGTTTTGTGCCCAAGGGCATTATGAAATTTATTCTCTTAAGACATATTTCTGATTTCACATCTGTGAAATTAGATTAGATATATATCTCTCTGTAGCAACTGGAGTAGTTATACCTTTCAAACCTGTGTTCATGAATCAGGAATTGATTCCATAAGGTATCTGATGCACAAAGAAAAAAAATCTAATTATTACTGTATTAATGTACATACAGACATTATTTCCTTTTGTTTTGAAAAAGAAAAAAAAAACCCTGGTGAAATTTATTGTCTAAGTAGTGTGTTGACACATCTGATTCTCAATAGGTAGATAATGAAATACTCTATGAAATAAGAAAGAAAGAAACCCTAATATTTTATATGTAAATACATCACACCAACTTTAAGTTCCCCCATTAACATTTCAGGTTACATATCCAAAATAAATGGATAAGTAATATAAAGCCTAGAATATTGAATAAAAATGGAAGAAACCAAGTATATCTGTCCCTATTAAAGACCAGTCTCCCTTCACTTTCATGTGATTTTTTTATCCATCAGTAAATTGCAGTAATACTACTTACATCCTTGGTCAAAGAATTAAATATATAATCAGACATGTGGATGAAAGCATCAGAAGATTGTGCTGGTAGTATTATAGTTCAGTTCGGAGTAGAAATTGTTTTCAAAAGTATGAGGAATGAATACAAGGGTCAACTTTATTTCAAGTTTTGAGAGCTTCAGTAGTCAGAAAACCCATACTTCCAGATATTTTTCAGGTTCACCATATTGCTAGTTGGCCAAAAATGTAGAAATATTTGATTATTGTGCTATTATTAACTGAAGTTTAAGGACTAGAAAGGCCTGGTGGAAAAAAAAGATGTATAATTATCTTGCTGGAAGGCTTCTTTAATTAAATTCTCCCAACTGAGACCTGTCCCCATTTTTTAAGTGAAGCATAGACTATAATCTGTTACATTAACATTCAATTTGCTTCCCTGCAGATGACCATGAAAGTGAGTGTGCCTCAGTGAAGCTGTGCTCTAGGTGGGACAGTTCTTTCTGAAACCAGTGGAGCCACCAGTTTTCTTCTTTCCCAGACCTGTTTAGATGTCAGCTGACACAGAAAATAGGAGGAAAAGACACTGTGCATTGGAGATGTTTTTCAATACCCACTTTGGTACATACATAAAAGTAAATTTTTAAGCTCTTTTTAGTGCTTATCTGGAATGCTACAGTACTAGAACACCAGAGCGATTTAGTGAATCTAGTTTAATGATACTTGAATTTTACTCATCTTTTTATTCATTTGATGAAACCCCATAAATAAAGAGGAGACTCGAGTCACTCTGAAACTCCACAAGCTCAAGATCTGTGTGAGCAGCACAGCATTTTCTCTGAGGATTTGAGAACTGACCGTCACCCTGACAGTCACACCAGGGCTGCTTAGCTTTGCTCTCATCTGTTTCCATATATAACTAAAATTTTTAAGTTGGAAAGGAAGATCAAAACAAGAGAATGAACACTGAACCACATGCACCTCTGCTCTTTTGCATTGACCTTTTTTTCCACGTCTGTGGTCTCCTAGAAGTATGTGAAAGTCACAGTACCTAGAAATAACGGGGTGTCAATGAAGAAAGTGTGAAAATAATTCTGCATATTTCTTGGTGATATTGCTATCTGAGGGTTTTGTAGTTTCTGAGCTCATAGGTGAATGTCCCAGGAGAGTTCCAAAAAGAGTGTTATTCAGGACTCAGTCTGAAGCAATGCCAAACATTGTGAATACCCTTCTGAGAGAAAAGTTGGAAATTCTCACCCACCTGTAAATTGGAAAAAAGGCATTCTTCCCAGCATTATTGCAAGAGATTACATACAAAAAAATGTCAAAACGCATTAAAAAATGCTCAACAAACTGTCCACTACTATGATCAAGTTTTATACACTACAGTTTAGTTCTTCATGAATTGGAAGTTAAATTCTTAGTACTTCAGGTGAAGAGTTAGAAACGAGCCCAAGCAAATAGTTTCATCTTTGTGGTTCATTGTGTCCCATTGGCAAATTGAAAATAATTATGATTACTCACACTTCTTAACATGAAAGAATCTAAAATAAGACAGGGAGCTCCACAGTCTTCCTATGTACTCAATGGAGAGAAGATGTTTTTACCAACAATTCACTCTGGATCACTCTCTTTATATTGAACTTTCAGACTAAATTAGTTATCATTTTTGTATTTTAGTGATTCAAGCACTGGAAATAACTAGACACTTTGCAGAAACACCTTCAAGTGTTAATACTCATACATCTTTCAGGACTTAAGAATGATTACTTATTGATAATTTTGGAGATCTAGCTAGAGAACATGTGTTTGGGGACATGCCATTTTGTAAATGTAGCAAAGAGTTGCTGGGAAACCGGGAAAGAAATGGAAAACTGAACTCACACTTGCTGTTTCATACCTCCCAGGATATGGCCTTGGTTCCAAAGTAATGATGCAAAATAAACTTCTCCAAAACAATCTACTCTGAACAGCCACTGATATAGTAAGAACATGTCTGTCCTAAATTGCATTCATCTGAGAGAAGTGCATAGATTTTGCCATTCACCAAAATTAAGTTAGTAGATTTAAATCCATACTTTAAAATCCTGTGGAAGGCAGAAATTCAAGGAAACAGCGAATCATTCTGCATAACAGCCTGTGCATTATTTGGTTGTGCAGAAGGATATGCAGTGTATGGACTGCTTTCAGCCTCCAGTGTCAGTCTAACCCACCCTGGTCCCAGTAGTCACAGTCTGATGTACCAGCTCATGCATCCATACAGTGTTTGTGCTGAGTGGGATATAGATATGCTTTGCCTAATTGAGATCAGAGCCTGGATTTGCTTAAAGAAAAAACCTGTAATGAAATGGCTATTAAAGCACAGTTTTTGTTCAACCATCAATCTTTATCCATTTTGAAGGACACCTTATGGATATAAATTATGAGGTCTGTCAAGGGAAGGTTCCTAGATAAATGGATTCAGTCACTGGAATATTACTTCCTACAGGACTGACTGCTGAGTAACAGTAAATTGCAGGGACTAAGGAAGTTTATAAAAGCCAGATCAAGTCAGCTGCCTCACTCCTGAATCGACAGCAGCATATGCAAAAGCCAAGGTTATTGTGTCACATGGCAGGTTCAACAATGTCATTTTGACAATTACACTATACTTGCAGATTGACATTGTGACAAAATACAGCACTAGTATAAAACTGACAGGCTTTAGAACCTTGGGTGTTATGCAGCTGCATGAAAACACATTTAGAAAAAACAAAACAATATCTTTAAATTAAACAAGCAACTCTTCCACCTTGATACCATCAAATGTCTTGCAGTGAGAGCCCCCAGCTTTGACATCTCCAACATTTGTGACCTCTTCCCTTAAATTCCCAAGCTGTAAAGACTATACTGGAACAATTCTGTATTTTCATTTTCTAAAATGCTTGATAAATCAGCTTTGGAGTATACAATCTGAGAAATAAGCTACATCTCCATAATTTTTGCATAGTTGTCACCCCAACTATTGACCATTACGTTTGATTCACAGCCTTATTATAAGAGTATGGGAAATATAGTTGTATTGTCTTCTATGTATATCTGCTGTTACATGGGTAAAAGTGGTCAATGATGAAAGAAACAAGGCCCTTAATGCATGATTCCTTTTCCTTACACACTGAATGAGCTTGATACAGTTTCCTTGGATACTATCCAGCATGTATCTCAGATCGTGTTTTTATTTTCAGACCTTTTTTTCCATAAGCAGGTGATATATCCTAGTATTTGTTGAGAATAATGGGGAGGGGAAGGGGTTGTTTCCTGAATTTGTAGCGTCTACTAATTGAGAAACACAGACGCAAATTCAGTCTCAAAAGTATGCAATGCCATCATATCAGTAATTATTGCAGCACCTCTTGAAAGGGTCACAGATTTGCTTTGCCCTGAATATGGGTGGAATAAGTTAATCTGGATCATAATGCCAAGGACATAAACATAATCTTTAGGGAATCAGTTCCATCATTACATGTTTATCCAAGAATTTTACTGACACAAAATTAGGGGTTTTTTTCTTCAGAAATTTGGGCAAATCATCACCTACTAGGTACATATAGTTCACAAACAGAGGCTGGATGAAGACAAATTGAATAGAAAGAAAACAGCTAATTTAGAAAACATTTCTTTTTGCCAGAGATAGGATATTTTATGTATGATTCAAGTACATGTTCAGCTTAGTTTAATAGAGCAGGTTTTATATATTGTTTGCACACATTTGTAAAAGGAAAGAATGTAGTTCATCTAAAAAGACTTAACTTTATTCTTTTTCTGATACTCAGTGTAAACAAGTTCTAAAAAGAAGTGTCTTGGATTTACTTTGACTCTAGAATTCTCCATCATAATTTTCTTCCCAATAGAAATTTTGTCTGTTGTCTAAGGATGACTTCTATTCCTGGTGTTTTGCTTTTGCAGTGTTTCTGTTTTTTCTGTAGTTTGTGTTCTTGCATCAGACAGACAGAATGGAATAGAGCAGACTGTTTCTGTTGTAAGGGACCTACAACAGTCATCCAGTCCAACTGCTTTTGATCCCTTCAGGACTGACCAAGTTAAAGTATGTTTTTAAGGAAATCATCCAAATGCCTCTTAAACATCGACCACCTCTCTAGGAAGCCTGTTTCAGTGTTTCATTTACTGACTTGCATACATCTGTATTTCACCCATAATTGTTACCCAAAAAGGCAAGGTGAGGCAAGGCAAGAGATTTTCCCCTTAAACTTGATTAATCCAGGAAATGCTAACACAGAGGCAATGGTCTGATCAAAGATATCAGATGTGTAGAGAAAGGAAATCAGAGCATGTCAAAAAATATTTTATATTACCATTGCTTGCACATTTGTTGAGTGATCTTTGGTCTATTGATGTGGTTTGGAGCCAAATCCTGTAAGTGGAAAACTGCAGAATTTCTGAATAAGGATAAAATTGCATTTTTTTAATTGAACTGAATCAGAAATCTAGCATTTTTTTTTCTTACCTTCAGAAATTGGATGTTTTTGCTATTCAGTAGTTTAATAATGAAAACAATATTGATCAAATATTTTCCATCAGAGTTGCCTTTTTTAAAATCTTAAACATACTGATTCTCTCTGTAAAAAGTGCATTAGCACATGCATAGCAGCACTCAGTCTCCAAAGACAGAGATGTTTCTTCACTTGAATTTCCTTTTAAAAATTGCATCAGAATTAAGCAAATTGGCAGCTACTGTTATTCATTTTCCCTTACCATTCACAATCATCTTTTATTGTTTCTTCTTATTCAGTTTTTTGGGAAATATTGCTTACCATAACCATTATTATTATGTTATTTTTCTAAAGGGATACTTTCTTTTGCAGATGCCAGTTATTTCTTGGTACAAATCTCCCTTATAAGATTTGTGGATTTCTCTCACTTTTTTTTTTCTCTCTCCTATTCTAGATAAGATGTTTTGTTCCTCAACTCTGTCCTAATTCCATAAACCCAGGAAAATAAAAAAAGTTCGTGGTGAGCCCACAACATAATATATGTTTTCAAAATTGCATTGACTCGCCCACCTCAGTGACTCAACCAGTGGGTAGTGGCAGAGTCATTTCAAGTGGCTGTTTTCCAAATCAGTGATTACTTTCCACATTTCACTGTGGGCTGACTTTCTCCATGTAAAAGGTATATTTTAGAGTCAAGAGAAAAAAACAGTAACATCAGTCTCAGTCCTGAAAAAGAAGTGCTATTGCACTCATTCTGTTAAGCCCTGAATAAAGGTACAGACATAGCAAACTTTGCTTGCTCCCTGGAAAATCCACTTATTTGACAGGTGGAAGACCTGGAAATAAAAATAAATGTCCTTGTGCATGGGTATGTATACTTTGTTAATCAGCCTAAACCTGTGTGAAAGCGGTAGGAAAAAGTCAGAAACTCACTGAGTTGTGTATTTTTGGTAATAATACACATTCAAATGTCCAAACATGTGTTGTATTTTTATCATTTATTTTGGCTGGTAGAAATTGCCCTTTTAAGGAGAGAATGGGAAACCTGGTAATACAGTTTGCAGAGGAATTATATGAGGACTTGGCAGGCTTTTGTTAGTGTTTTCTTGGCCTCTGAAAATAACAAAGTTCTGTTTCATACACCTGTCTTTCAGGGAACTAGTCCATTTTAAGGTGTGTCAGTATAGAGTGGAATAATCTCCCTGGAGGTGTAGAAGCTGCTCTACTTTGAAGGCATTAACCATTAGCCATGAAAACAAGTACACCGCTGGTATGACTAATGACAGGTTTCTAATTGTTCATAATAGATGATGTATTTATGTAAAAATTAATTTAAATGCAGCACTGTGTCCTATGGCCTCCCCAGGATGCTACTCAAAGACTTTAGTAATTCTTACATAACAATAATTTCTTTTTGATAAAATAGTTTTGGTGAAGAATATTTCCACAGCAGGGAAGGCAGCTGCCTGCTGCCTTTTCACCAGGGCTGAATTTTAGGCAGGCCACAAATTTGACTATAAAATTACCAGCCATTGTACCTATGGGTGCAATTACTATCTCTTGGAGAGTAAGATGTCTCATATGTGGGTACAATTATACAGCTACATAATAAAGTGGTCTTAATTACAGCTGCTCACATGTACAGAAGGAAAAGCGTTAATTCTAGTCTGACCTTTAAAAAAAACCCAAAACACCTTCCGCTTTCATGCCAATATTGAATTCATCTCTGCTAGAGCTAAATTCCACAGAAAATGACCTGGGATGAACTTCA
Source organism: Hafferia zeledoni (assembly GCA_035583235.1). Taxonomy (NCBI): domain Eukaryota; kingdom Metazoa; phylum Chordata; class Aves; order Passeriformes; family Thamnophilidae; genus Hafferia; species Hafferia zeledoni. The sequence continues at coordinate 30,330,195 of JAWWEV010000172.1, forward strand.
ATTTAAGGACATTATCGTATTTGGGAGACTAAAGGATTTTTCACGAAACATTTAAGTCTGTGATTCTTAGATCCCTAAATTACCTGAAAAAGAAGGAGTCTTAGTGTCTCTTCCAGTCTGGTAACCAGGAAGTTGTTTTCTTGAAGTCACAAGGCACTGAGAAATGTTTTTCAGCCTCAGTACAGGGGAGCAATGGAGAGGAGCACATTCAGGAGATTCAGTTCTAGGTATATCTGCTTATGATGCTGAACATGTGGAGAGAAATTTCAAGATATCTTAAAGTGTACTTTAAATTAATCAGCATAAATCTGATGTTAATTTTGCGTGTGTATTGAAATACTTGTCCTTTTGTGGATATCATATGCCACAGGGAATGACTCTTTCCGTATGTAGTCCTTTCTTTGAACTGAATATTGAAATCCTGGAGTTGCTAACACCTGCTCCTAGGATGACTGTAATGACTTGGTAATGTATCCCTCTCTGAACAACTTAAATATGATCTCATTTTTCACTTATTTTCTAATGTTGTTTTGACAGGTTACTATTAAGGCTGCCTGACACACCTGATGATAAGACGATGATTCACTTGCTCATTATTTTGCCAAATATTAATCATTTGCACTGAAATTTTACATTGTCAATTTCTATTTGAGGAATTTTTTTGTTGTATTTATTTTTTCCTTCAGCTGAAATGACCTATTCATTTTTGACAATGAGGTAGGAAAGGCCTTCACTTCTGATGTTATGAAAATATGGTCTACATTTGTTGGGGAAATTTAAACTTCTAATGCGTTGGAGCAATATGCATTTTCCAGGTGGTGGTCAGAAGTCTTTTGTCAGAGATGTTGCTCTTAGTCACACATTCCATTTTTCTTAAAAAATTTGAGATTTTTTTGTAGGCCGAGGCTCCTGGCTTACAGAGTCAGTGAGTTTAGGAAAATGAGAAAGTAGCCCAAAGCCCACAATGGGTGAGGACCTGGAGGGGATGACATCAGGTACAGCGTTTCCACACAAAGGGGTTTCTTCTGAGAGACTGGGTCTGGCCCTGCCAGGACTGGAAGGACACCCAGCCTATGCTGCAAACTAGACTTTTGCCTTGTTTAGGTAACGTTAGTCTTCCCTCTTTGGAGCCTGTCAGTTGTGCTAATTTTTGTTTAATGCATGTTTAAAGAATGGCTATGAGACTTACCTAATACCCACAGATGTCAGTGGAAATGTTTATATCAAGCAGGGCATATACAGAGGGCATGCAGCACTCCTACTTTTAAAATACATTAATAATATTATCAATGATGCAATATGTGCATTTGCAAATATGACTTTTAGCTGACTTTTTGCAAACAGCAAAAATCCCACAATATTGGAGGAGCTTTAAATTTATTTTAGTTTGAAGGCAGTGTATGAATTCAGTAATGTTAATTAAAGAATAAGCATTAGCAGATTTTAGCATTCCTAACATGCTTTGGGGATTGATTAAGTGCAATACTTAGATGGCACAATGGAATAATTTTCAACATCATTACCTTGTCCTTTGAACAAGTCAAGCTTAAACCCTTGGGATTTGGCACCACTTTGTAAACCAACATTACCAAACCCATGTGACTTTCTGAAGGACAAAACTTTTATAATAATCAAAGCATTTGAATGTACTAAATTGGGAAGTGATGCAAATAAGAAGGAGTCACTTGAGGAGATCAAGTTTAGGAATTGTTTGAAGGAGTAAATGAAAAGATCTTCAGCCCAGGAAAATTACAGAGAAATGAAGCTAAGGGTAGACATTTCATGGAAAGATTGATGTAGCAGCACTGGAGTCACATCAGACAGTAAATTAGATACTAAGTATAGTCACTATAGTTGTTGATGAAGTTACTTACAATCTTTGCATGGATTAAGGAATAATAAAATTAGAATATGACATATATGTTATAAACAATAAATGTAAAATATACAAGAAGGCATACAAAAATAGATATTCAGAGGGAGTTGCAAGGCAACTCAGAGACAGTCTACGTGGTTTGATGTCATAAAATTGTTACACATGTATGTCCCACAGGCACCTTATTAGATTCACTGCAAGAACAAAATGAGAGCAGCAATTTCTAGTTGTCTCCACATGACACCAAAATAAAGCAAGCTTATATTTTCTGGCAAATAAGCTCAGTAAGCTTTCATACGGGAATTTTATACAAGACTATTCCCCGAGATGTGCCCCCTAGGAGAGTTCAGCCTTCAACACAAACACCTTCATATTGGCCTGGGGTGAAAGCTGAGACAGAGCTGAGGCTCTTTATGGCCTTTCAGGACCGAGGTGCTTCTATGCAGAACTCAGGATGCTGTGCAGAGAGGTACCATTAATACTGAAAACTGAAGGTGAGGTGTGGTTTCCTTCACAGCCAACCCAGCATGGCTTACAGTTTTGGACTTGGCTCCTAAGTGTTGCATTTGATTTTGTGATGTTTTTTCTTTTTTATTTTTTTAACTGGGTCTCAACACATAACAATTGTAACACTTCAATAGCTCAGTTTCAGCAGTTTGTCTATATGTTCCCTAAGATATCAGCTATTAAAACACAGTCCTATGTCATGACTTCATTTGTTAGACATTATTACATTCATAGTATCCTCAAAGCAGAAAAATTACTGCAAGAGAAACACAGAGCTGCTTGGCCTCAGGAAGATCAAAAGCATATGTACTCTCTGTGGGAAGGACATAATCATGTTTATTATAAGCAGGCCTTTGGCAGCTCTTCTAATATTACAATTTTGCCTGGTTACAGTACAGGGAAGCAAGGACTGACCAGGCCACTGCTGAAGCAAGGGTTGGGTTTTTTTTCAAGTGCAGGTGGTTATTGTTGATAGATGGGATTATGAGCCCCAGCAGAAAATTAATCAAGTGACTGCCTGGGATGTACCTAATTGCCATAAAGGCTGAAAGAACCTTGCCCAAGAAAGTGAATTGCAGAAATTAAGTGACTCTCATAATGTAGGTGCTTAGGAAGAACTGTTCAGAGGAGGAAAGAAACCTTTGATTTAGGAAGGGTAACTTTTGACAGACTAAAAATATATAGATCTGTTTCATTTGGAGTCTTAGACCTAAGAAAGGGGAAACGAGTCTTGAAAAAGTTCTGGGATTTTTCTTTTTTCTTTTTCCTCTCCTTTCCTTTTTTAATGTTTCCTAAGCCAAGATCAGCTCTCTAAGGTCAGGCTTCGCTAGCTTTTAGGGCAGATTTTTTTTTTTTTTCCAAGGCTTTGAAGTGAATCCTTTCAACCTGGATAGATTCGTCTCACATCTGCTGAATATGCTGCATTCTTCTGCTTTATTCTTACTTATGTGGCTTTTCTTAAGAGAGTAATTCAACAGACTAAATGGAAACAAAAAGTTAGTGTTTTACCACTGGTAGGAAGCAGAAGTTTTTAAAATAAGCTGGCAGGTGGGTAGACAATACCAGAAAATAGGATTCCCAAACCGACATTATAAATAATGGTTTATATAAATATTACAGAGAAGAGGAAAATAGAGATATTATAATAGAATTCCAGTTTCAGTTTCTCATGATAGTTAAGAAACCTTGAGTTCCTTCCGAGCATACAGAGAACTAATAACCACCTTTTTGAGGCTGCATCATCCTTGGTACAGTGTATCTTATCTGAGAAAATGCCAGAAGGTTTCAATTTTTAGTGTTGTCCAGCACTAAAAGAACTTGGCTCTGGCAAACCAACAGCTAAGGCTGTGTTCAATCAACCATCAGGCTGCATGAGTCAAAGGCCAGTTGTCCTGAATGTGGCATTGACGCAACTATTACAATAATGAAACTTTACAAAAGCTTGTTTCATTTTTTAATCATAGGAAAAGGTCTGCTCTCCTAAGTCTTAAATGGTATGCTATCAACTGCAATATAAAATAATATTTTAAAAATAGTTTTTTTGTTCCTTAATATTTCTGTGGTTGAGCCACCTGACACTGGGAACTTATAAGCCTTGCCTGCTCTCTCCATGTATCTACATGAGAATTCCTCTTTGCATAGTGTTTTGTTTCAGCTTATCCTGCCACCTTATCTGTATTAAAGCTGACCTCATTACGTATCACAATGTTCTCTTGGTTTAGATAATCACAGCAGACTTATTACACCTCCTGTTGTAGAACCTGCATCTGGGACTTGGCCAGGTAGTCCTAAAAATCACCCATCTCTAAGAATTAAGTGACCCAGCAATGACAAAATGGAGCAAAATGAAATAGTCCTTGAGGTGTCACCCCCCAGTGGGTAACTGGGTAGTCTCAAGAGCAATAAGGCTTAAAAACAGCCTGATGTCTTTCTGTAGCCATTTTAATGTCACTGATTTATAGATCTTGTATTTTGTTTAGAGGATGAGAAAAAATAGGAGAGTAAACATGATGGAGAGGGCATCCACTTAAGGCTAAGGTCAATTACTCAAGGGAATAAATGTGCATAATTGCACACCTAATAACTAACAGCATAAATAGACTGCTGATTTATATCATGATTCTTAAACAGCAACCCCTTTATACAAACAATTATAATAATAGGAGGTTGATTATCTGTATTTGTTCCAAGTCCTTGTGATGATCATCTTCACAAAGATACAGAAGAAAAATAGACTACTGTTCTCTTTGGCAGATACCTTTTCTCATTAGATGATAACTGGCATTGTGGATAAACCTTTTATAGGTTAGGGCAGACAAACATTTTAATTACGCTCAGGAAGATTTTAATTCCCAGACGGCTTGATCAGAGAATCTTCTGGTATCTCAAGTCGTTGAATTAAAAGCATCTATCTGTCTTAGTAGTTCAATGACTTTTCATTAGCAATGATGCTTTGCTGCTCTTCTCTATTCTTAGCATAACTATAGTAATTAAGAGGCAATTTAAAAAATTCTATGTTGGAGCTCAGCTAGGTTCAGAGTTTGCTTGGGGAAACATGTTTGTCAGGCAAACTGGAGGCCCAGTACCCATGTTCCAGGCCAAAATCATCACTACTAAATGGCATTGCCAGCCCCAAGGAGCAGAAGTTCAACCCTGTAGAAAACTGCTTTCACAGATAGGGTTATCCTTTTCCTGGGTGTTTCACTTATTGTGGGGATTTTAGAGAAGGGAGTTCATGGCAAAGTGGATGTTGGCAGGGAATAGAGACTGTGTGAAACTAAAGCAGTTTTCAAAACTCAGTGCAGTATGCATTTTCCATTTTCTCCCAGAGAAGATACATTTTTTTTTATTTCATCTATCCAGATTTTTCAATGTCTCTGGGCTGCCTCTAAGTCTAAAATCTGCAAACTCACATGCATTTTGATAACCTTCCAGATAATCTCCAAAAAAACACATTCAAAAGTAACTTAGCATTGTTTGTAGATAATCATGCTTTATTTATAGGTAAACTTTGTCTAGATTAATTCTCTATTTCTATGTTATCCTTTGCAGATAAATACAGGCACACATTTCACTGTTCTCTAATTTTTCTGTTATGCCACTGACTATTTTGCTTGAATTTGGTGTACTGTTTCCCACACACCTCTCTTTGCTGATTTTGGTTGATGTGAGCTGCAATTCTGAGTTGTGTCCATAGAAGACTGAGCCTGGGATTTTCTCTTCTCCAGAAATGAGGACCTTTACAGTAGCTAAGTACATAATACAATAGCAAAACCTAGTTAAACTTCACAAGTTAATCATTAATTAAGCTTCATCTTAATCACAAACTGTTGTGTCCTCAGTAAACTCACTGTGTCCATACTTTTCAAGAAACTATAAAGGAAGTAAGTTATTCTGTATTCAGTATTTAATTGAGCAACTCTTCTCCTGAATTCTGCAGAACTATCAAAAAAATCTGAATGTGAGGGTATTGTTTCAAATGCAAAAATAATAATTTATGGATGCGAAAGTGTTTACAGAGTGTAGTCCAATTAATTAGCAAAATTTTCCTAATTTCCTCAGCCATCATGGGGATGATACTCCTGCAAAGTCAAATTATTAATGCCACAGAAAGGTACAGCAAAGAATTGCAAAGTTCTTCCTTCTTCCTCTCTATTCCATAGCTCCCACATGTACAGATCTCTTCTTTTGAGCTGGGTCACAAATATGTAGTTTTCCTTTTGGGTTCCCTTTAGTTTCTACTCTCTTGAAACACTGAAAATGACCATGAAATCACTTCTTGGTCACTGGAAAAGGGGAAATATTCTGTCTTCCCAAACAGTAGTAGTGCTGTTATGACAGTTATTTTCTGACCTGTTAAAATATGTCTGCAGTCTCCTGCTCAAGACACAGCGATTTTATTTATGCTTGATCTATAAAATGAACTAGTGGGTTGAAAGTGTATTGTGAATTACTAATTTACTATTACTAAAATATGGGTTTAGGCCAGGATTTTTCAAATTACTTTAATATTAAGCATTGTATATTTATAAAATTTTGTTATGTATTTGTCTGTGTGAGCAAATTAGAGAAACAGGTGGTTAAATAATGTCATTTCAGCCTGTTATTAATTCAACTACAAAATTGTGCCTGTGAAAGTGTAAATTATATTGAGGCCTGTTTATGAACTTTGAAAATCAAAGGGGTTTATACCTCATCACTTAACATATGTCCTGTATGTTGAGCAGATATGTATTCTAACACAAGCAAGAGGTCATAATTTCTGAAGAGATGGTGGATGTTATTTTAATAGCAGATTAACACAATAGTATGTGTTAGAAGGATATCCCTTGCTTCAGCAGATTGTGCTCAGCTGCTAAGATAAAATATGTTTTCACAGGTCTCCTTTAACTCAATTCGTTATGAACTCTGCCTTGCCCATGATACCTTGCCTTCCTAGGTGTGAGAGCATCCCCTCATTCATTAAAGTATTGGATTATGTCTAGTGATGAAGGATTGAGGACAGCCCCAGAACAGTGCTAGCCAGAGGGTGAACATAAACAGCTTTATTACAGACTCAGAAATAGCTGTTAATGATCTCCACCCCCCACCCCCCCCCGCCCCCCCCCCCCCCAAGGAAAGGGAATTACTTGCATAATTTGTACTTTTTTTCATACAATCCCTTAATACAAGAGTAAAAGATCTTGCAGTTTCTCAGTTTCAGCAGCATTCCTAAATGAAACCTTGCATCCATTCTGCTCTCACAGCTGATGTGTGGCTTTGGCAAACACAAACATTATTTCTCTCTCACCCAGCTCATCCCTCATGAAGGGTCCTGCATGTACCTGGGGCACAGCTCAGAGCCTGAACCTGCAGGATGGAGGCAGGTCAAAGAGTTGAAGTACAGTAATGCAAACTACCAGGCTGCTACACCTGTCTGCTAAAATTCCTACCCAGAGCACAAAGAGGTAAGGAAAGGCTGCAGTTTGCAGCCTGTGAATGGGGAAATGTTAAGCTAAGACTCACTGAAGATGGAAAACACCTGTCTCTTTCATTCCTTCTGAGGGTGTCTCCTGGGACACGTGAGTCAGTCTCTCTCAGCTGAATGATTCCTAAGACTATGCTCAACCTGCTGAAGAAGTATTTTCAGAGAAAGTGTAAGGAACATGTCGCTCAGTCTCCAGAGAGCAAAATCAAGGGAAGGATCTCTTCTGTGCAGTTCACTGACACACTAGATTTGATTTCAGGGAGGCTAAACATTGACAAAGAAGAATGAAAGAGAGAGAACAGAGGCTGTTTTCCCTGTGTTTTATACCCAAGCAACATACTTAAATGTTAAAATAATGGTGGATGAATAGGATATGGACCATAAAAGTGTCGCTTGCCATTCTTGTAGATTACCTTAGAGTAAGCAGTTTGGTTCTGCAATTAAAGTGCTGGTCATAATCAGAGTCAGTATTGAATCAAAAAGCCTTGACAGATTTCTAGATCTGTCACCTTTTTTTTCAACAGGAAGAAAAAATTACTCCTTTGAAGATGGCTTTGATGTGAAGTCAATGGTGTCAATTTATTTCAGCTGAGTCAGAATCACGCCATTAATATCAATATCTGATTTTAGGAACATTTCTTCTTTTCCATCCTCTCCATAGTGTTTTATATTATGAATTATTTGAACAGAAATGCTCGGGCTGACTATGCATACAATATTTGAGGTAATATTATCAATTATTACTTCTTTCTTGAAACCATTAGGTAATGAATAAAAGTCATGTGCCACATTCCACTTTAAAATCAGAAGATTTCTCAGTAGTGAAAAAGATGGGTTTAAAGGGTCACACTTAAAGGCACCTCAAGGACTTTAGAAGGGCCTCAATTCTAAATCAGCGTTCTTGGTGGGATAAGTAAAAATAGATGGACATTTATCTTAGGACAGCTGTAATTCACTTATATCTTCACAGCTGTTATTTCTTGTATCTCACAATTGATAGTGGATACAACATTACTAGCTCAAAGGAATGGATTTAGAATGAATAATATGACTTAAAATTTGGGGGGGGGGGGGGGGGGGGGGGGGGGGGGGGGGGGGGGGGGGGGGGGGGGGGGGGGGGGGGGGGGGGGGG
>JAWWEV010000172.1:30338775-30379115 GCA_035583235.1 Hafferia zeledoni
CAAAAAAAAAAAAAAAAAGAAAACAAACAAAAAAAAAAAGGCAGTGCTTGATGTATTCCTTGGGAACAAAAAATAATTAATCATCTACTTTCAAAGCAGAGTTGTTCATTACTTGTCTCATACCAACACAGCACTTTGTTTTTTAGAAACCTGGATTATAGAAATATAGATGTACTGTGAAAGTCTGAGGATAATTTTGCCCTTAGCTTGATGCTGCTGACCCATTCTTCAAATAGAGCCCACTGTTAAAATCTCTTATTTATGCAGTTAATGCAGTTCAACATTATTATGTGATGCTGTTGACCTGAGTGCAGCCAACGGCTGTAACCAGGCTGAGAGAACTTGTATAAATATGCAGTGAGTAATGGGAAGCAAGCCTTAAGCCTGTGCCTTCACAAATTCTATGAATTTTCAATGTGCTAAGTGTAGTACAATTTATTTGTTCACAGACCAAGGAAAAGCTTTAGAATCTAAAGCTGTTGATATCCTTTGTTTGAAATAAGAAAGCACAGTCAAAACAAACAACTAACATTTTAACAGAAATGCACAGAAGAGCAGTCACATACAGTCAGAGTCACCAGGGCTTTTCCTTCTCACAGACTATTATATCACCCTTACCTTACAGAGGCTTTTGCTACTTCCAGCATGTAAATGCAATCACTGCTCCAGCAGCATGATCTGCCTTTCACACTCTGAAGCTATTTTGCAACATCGGGTCATGCAAACAGAGGATGTTGCTCAGCTCTGCCTCATTTTTTAATAGGTAGAGCAATGGTACTTTACTCCTTTGTAGAATAATATTAAGTTCTTGAATGAAAGCCATTTTAGGAATGTTCTATCTTTTCATCACTATGGTTTTTTCCATTTATTTCCACCATATGGAGTGTATCTTGAAAACTCAGAATAATTTTAGGGTTCTGCCTCTCATGAGGAGATCTCTTCTTAGATACTGCTTCATCTTTAAAAAGGCTTATCGGAGGGATGAACCAAATGGACTGGAGCCAGGATTACAGAACAGGAACTAGTAGTCTTGACTTTACCATTAAACACCGCTTTTCATTGGTCAATTTGTGGCCTTTATTTCCCAACGAAACCATTTGGACTTTGTATTAGTAGTAGTAGCTGAAAATTTGGCATAAAGTTGGTGTTTTCAGGAGTTATTCACAAGTGTTAAAGCTCTGTGTAATTATATCAGCATTTTTTTCTGAAAATATGATCTTGCCTATCTATAGCTGTTCTGTTAACTTTCTACTCATTATTGCTAGAGAAAGTGAGAAAAGAGGGAAAAAAGATTATTCTTAATAAGATCAGGACATGTGTACCATGGCAAAACATTTCTACTGCAGGGACCAAGAATTACTTACATCCAACAGAAAAGCAGACACTTGTAAACACATTTTGAGGAACACCAAGAACAGAAGGAAGACAAGAGTAACTAGAGTCTTGCCAAATGCAGAAATTACTGCTGACAAGAGACATTAAAATACTTTACAGAGAAATCTGACTACAACTCACAGAAGGTAGGACAGAGGTGAAATAAGGAAAACTAGAGACAGGAAGGACTCTCTGTCTTTACTAATACTCACTAAAGTTCTGCCTGTATCTGCATATCTATTTGTGCTCATTTACCTTTAATTTGAAATCATTAGCAATGGACCAGGTGATGTTCTGATGATAAAAAACAATGTTGATTTACATCTGCTGGGAACCTGTCTCTTAAACAGTGAAATGATTCAGTAATGTTAAAAATAAATGAAGATGATGTATAACTTTTATACCTATAACATTTTTGTTTCTTTCTAAACATTCACCCCATTTACACTTCTTTCCTTTTCTTTGTTTTAGTTCTGATTTGAGTGCCCCAACAAGGAATAGGGAATAACTTGTGACTGTCACTTTGTTTTGATGATTTCACTTTAACTCAGGCAATAAATAAGGTACAACAGACTGTAAATCATATAAGAAAATCTCTAGATGAGAGCTGTGACCAGCAACAGTGTGCTCACCACTCTTGTTTAAACCTACCATCTGAGAGATGTCAAGAACAACTGCTGTTAAAGAGCAACACCTCCAGGAACAAAAGGAAATGAGTTGGTAGGCATATGCCCAGCTAACTTCAACATCGTAAGAGGAATAATTATAAATCATTATTCACTCAATAGAAGGAAAGTTAAGCTTGCCATAATACCTTTCATCTCTCTGAATGTGTAGTATATAATGGATTCCGTGCTGAATGGAGCCTAAGAGATACCCCAGGAAGCAGAGCAATAGCTTACAAAACAACTATGAAATCAATCTGTAACCTGGAGGGAGTTTAGATCTTTTTTTCCCAATATAATTGCATGTTACAATAATACATAGTATTCTAGAACAAGGCATAAATTCAATTCACCTAATTTTAAATACTGTTTTTACAATTCTCCTATGCTATTTTCTAATTATTTCAGGTGAGACTATTAAAAAATTAAAAAAAGAGGAACTCCCGGAAAAAGGTAAATAATTCAGTCTAGCCTAGCATGAATAACTAAGCTGCAAATGACTGGAAACTGAGTATAAATAAGATTTGGGAGAAATGTGTTTTTTCTACTTGAAGTCAGGCAATGGAAACCATAGTGGATATTTCTGTGTTGTTGTTATGCAGGCTTTACCTGACATCAGGAATAGGATTTACTGTAGTTGAATAGAGGGGAATCCTGATGTATTGTCTTCTGAATTATTGTCACATCTGACCACAAAATACAAAAAGGGTAGTGCAAGTAGATTACAATTACCTTCAAGACTTTCTAGTGTGGAGGCTTGTGCCTGGAGAGCCCCCAGGCAGCAGGCTAAAATAGGGATTTAAGGTTGTGAAAAGTCAAAAGAATGAGAATTGCTTACAGGACTCGAGGCTCAGGCATGCATGCACCATTTAAAGCTTGTCAGCTAAGCACGCTCCAGAGAACTCTTCTTACTCTCCCCCTTCATTAAAACCCATTTTGAAATGCTTCAGTCAGGAGAGGAGACCCTTCTCTTTCCAGTGCCGATGGAAAGCAGCAAAACTGCCCTGAGGAATGGTGCAGCTCCTCTATATCTATATCTGTTTCTCACCATCTTTCAAACTATATGAAGTATCTTTTTCAGGCTTTTTCTTAATCGGGAAAAAAAGGATTCTGTTTTACCTGGGTAATTTTGGAGCCTTGCAAGTTGCTGAGTGGTTCATAAGTTTTAAATAACTTTTGTCTCAGAGAAGTTTATTATTAATAATATATTAAGAAATCCATACAAAACAAGCAAAGCATTGATTGAAAAAATAGACATTTCTGTTTTCATCCATTCCTCAGCAAACCTATGCTCGCCTCTTGGCCCATGTTTGAATTTCTGAGAGGAAGGACCAAATCAGAAAGCAGGTTGTGGTAGGATTTCATAGTTACATTTTACCTAATCCTTTCTCCCAAGAGCAACTCGCTTGTTGCAGAAGAAAGAATTCTTTCTGTCCCAGACAGTCCCATTAGTTTCCAGTGAAAGTACTTACTTGAGTAGAATGAACTTCACAGTGCATAAACAAGGGGTAATGAATAAGGAGTAAATCCCATGCCATGAAACAATTATATGATCCACTAAAACAATAAGAAATATCATCACTATTAAGGAATTACTGTGATAAGACAACTGTGTAAGTATTTATTTAATTTTTTTTTTTTTTGTCTGGGCTTACAAGTTTTTCTGTCTTCAGAAGGGTCCAATCAAAATAAACAGATTTCATACTGATAGAGTTAAGTGGAGATTCATCTAAGAAATATTCAATTATTCCAGACAGTAGTTAGTAAGGGTTTAACTTTCAAACAATGTACTCACATTAAAAAAACACAAACACAAGAACAAACAAACTCCTCCCCCCTCCAAATCCATCATAAATGATAAATAAAATCTCATACAGAAGTGTAAGAATCATTCAAAGTCTGCATTTACTATCCAGAGATAAATCTTTAGACAAAGATAGGTCACTTACTAGAACAATTTGTTTTTCATTAGCCTAAATCTGCCTGATCTGTTGATCTGCTCGTGTTCTATAAAATCCCCTGTTAGCATATACAGATGCAGTATTAGCAGAGGAAATTATATTTCCTCTATGTACTTCAGAGTTCTTGGTATAAACCAATAAGTATTATCGGATTCTCCAGAATCCTGTCTGGCAAGCCTGTCAGCTGTCTGGAGCATGCTCCCAGGAAAGACACTGGAAAAGGTACTACAGAATAGGGTTAAAATTGGAAAATTTTCCTCCACTATCACCAGAAATGCTTTGAAAACAAGGAACTACTTGATTTGATGAAGTGTGACTGCTGAAACATCTTAGAGAGATTATAAAAGAACCAAAGAGGTCTCAAAGCAACTGAGTACGTTTGAAAGCCTTACAAGATCTCTGAGTAGAGCTGGTCTGTTTGCATCTTAAGGCTCAGTTGCTGTAAACATCTGTTTGAGTGGGTGACACCAATCTGTTCCAATTTTCCTTGTCTAGGGAAGATCAGGATGGTGGTGATGTACTTTATAAGTATCCCTAACTCATCCATGCAGGTGTAGGTGATGAAAAAGGTGAAATTACTTTTCTCGCAAAATTAAACCAGTCCTTTTCAGAGAAGGTGTTTGCAGAGATGTTTCAGCTCTCCAAAAGTAAACTCATTTCCCTTCAAGCTCTGTATAAATAGTCAGGCAAATAACAGCCGGTTTCTCAATCAGTAAATCTCAAATAAAATTATTCTTTAAGTGTTCATCCCATTCTGAAGCTTCTCACATATTTTTAGAGTCCTGCCTACAGGTGACATTCAAAATTCAATGTAAAACTACTTATATTACCTACACCTAAGATTTAGGCATAGATCTACAATTCATTGTCTCATCTTAAGCTGTTGTAAATAGTCATTACTCTATCTCTGTGAATGGGAATAGTGAGTTGTTACAGCTACAGATTTGTCCATAATTCATGAAACGTTGGATACTATTCATGTAGGAAGTAGATATTGTTTTCTTTAGAATGCATTGAAAATATTTGAAAATACATAGTTAAAAGTGCTGAAAGGATGCTCCAACACTGGTGGAAATTTCTAATATGATATGCAGACCTATTTATAGCGCCTATTTTTATTGTCAGTAAGAACTCTCAACTAAAGAGGTACTAAACAGAAGAGGACTAAACCAGAAATGTTTAAATTAAAATTCCTGGTAATTCTAATGATAGGAAATACACACATCTCTATCCTACTTGTTTAATAAGTATGTGCCTTGTAATAAATCTCAGAAGATTAGACTGTTTGTGAGACCAAGCAGCCACAGCCATTACAGCAAAGTCAATGCTCTACTAACATTTGTCATGAGATTTGATAAATGCTAGGGCAAACAACCTAAGTGTGATGCCAGTATCACCTTCCTCACAGGCAATCTGAGCAGCTCCCCAGAAACATTTTCCTTTTAGAAGTGATTGTTTAATTCTCTTCTGCCCAAGCTCAAAGGTAAAAGATTTTTTTTCTCTCTCCTTAAGAACGTCAGTGATTTTGTCAAGAGCCATTTCTCATTACAGGTGTCTGGCTTGCCAGGACCTTCTCCCTTTCAAACACCTGAAGGCTTCTCCCACCCTCTCCTCAGTGCTTGCTGTTTCATTTCCTGGGCCCAATCATAGAAGCATATAATCATTTCAGTTGGAAAAGACCTCAAGTACAACTGTTAACCCAGAACTGCCAAGTCCACCACTAAACCATGTCCCTTAAGTGCCACATCTGCACATCTTCAAATACCTTCAGGCACAGTGACTTCCACCACTTCCCTGGGAAGCCTGTTCCAGTGACAAACCTTGCAGTAAAGGATTTTTTTCCTAATATCCAATCTAAATGTCCCCTGGCCATTTCCGGTCAATTTACTTTCATCCTGTCACTTGATATTGGTTTGGGTTTGTTTATTTTGAATACTAAGATCTTTGTTAAAATGAAAACAAACAAACAAACAAAAACAACAAAGAAAGAAAAAAAAAGGTGGGGAGGAACATGTTCCATTACTGCTTCTTCCATAAGACTGAAATGTTACAGCATGTAGGAAGGGTATGAGTATAAATGACAGGATCCTAAAAGACTAAAGGCAGGAAAATTTGTATTATCTTCAAAGGTCTATTTTCTCTTAGGCGATATAAAACTAAAACTGAAAGTTAAAAGTTTAAAATTCATCCACGAATACAGTAAGGTCCAATTCTTTTTTTTTTTAGATGAAACTCCATTACTAGCATTCCTCTCACCCATAATTCTGTGGTAACATTGGGAACTGAATAACCCCAGGGGGTAAATATGATCCTGTAAACTTGAAACTGAGAAGGAGCTTTTCTTCCAAGATTGAAGTGGTAGGTTAAAAAAATTTCCTTTTCCAAATGCAAATATGAATTTTCCAGAGAGATATTTGGGACAGTTTTATTACCCATCTACTTTAATATACCCATTGACAACCTAATTGCTCTACACAAAGACAAGATAAAAGCTAATACTACATGGGTTCAGAAAAAAAGGACCTATTTTGATTTTACCTCTCCACTCCAGTGTAACTACACTGATACTATGGACTTACTTGTTATTATACAGGAGTGAAATCCCATTCTTATTCTTGAAGCTGAATGAAAAAATATTTCCACTGTGAGGGGAAAGCAGAGTCATAGTGGGGGTAAAGAGAAAAGAGCACTCAGTGCATGCAGTTCACTGAATAATCCCCCATGTGCTCTGCACATTCACAAATGATTTGCCAGGTCACAGAGGAGGGAATCTGCTTCTGAGGGTAAAGTAAACATTTGTCTCCTAATTAACAGTGTCTGCTATGAAGTATTCCATGTATTTGGAAAGCAGAAATGCTTTCAATGGAATTTGCATATGTACTGGTGCAACACACTTCTGCTTAGTTTGCTCCTTCAAATGTTTTCAAAAGATTTAAGCTGTGACTTCGAATTTCCAGATGTTCCTGCCAGTGCTAAAGACCAATTCACCAGCTTTATTAGAACGCTACTGCAGCCTCTTTGTAGGAGACTGCCATTCACACTTAATGAGTTGAATAACTTGGCATCTCATTGGAGTTTTGGTCACTTCTTATGATGCAGTGTCAAAAGTGAAGGTGACCAGATACTGTGCTGGGTTTGTTCAGCAAGGTTTTGGTAGTGGCATCCTACAGGGGTGGCCTCTGTGAGAAGCTGCTGGAAGCTTCCCCTGTGTCCAATGGAGCCAATAGCAGCTGGCTCCAGGATTACCCTGGAGCTGAACAGGACAAGTTCATTAGCAAGGGTGACAGCATCTCTGAGATAAGGTGTTTTACATGGATCTGGGATAACTGCTGCAGTGGCAGACAGGAGAGAGGAGGGAGAATATGTGAGAGAAATTACTCTACAGACAGCAAAGTTGGTGAAGGAGGATGCGCTCCAGTTACCAGGGCAGAGGTTCCCCTGCAGCCCATGGTGAGACAGCTCTGTCCCTGCAGCCCATGGAGGTCCACAGTGAAGCAGAGATTCATCTGCAACCCATGAAGGACTTCACACTGGAGAAGGTGAATACCCATATTTTCATTCTTATTAAGTAGACTTTATTTAGTTATATGAAATCCCAACTATCTCTCTGTGCAGGTACTTCTTGAGCACCCCACCATGCTAGTTTATGGTACAACAGAAAATAACAATGAACTTGGAGTTCCTAAGCTGCCAAAAATGTTCCTGGAAGGATAATTCCATGGGATAAAACTACAACTATTTAATTTTTCTAAAATTTCCAATCTATTAACCTGTGATACAGGTTGGGCTTCCTACCATCTTACTATTCTGGGAATGAAATAGGATGGCTAGATGGTCTGCAGTAATTATAGGCAACTTTATGTCACATTAATATGTTTTGGGGGTATCTAAGGACCTCACAAATATATCCCAAAGAAAATGAAAATGTCATGAGGATGAAAGACCAAACCATGATCCTTAACAGTATGCACAATACAGAGGAATGGGAGGTGAATTTTTTAAAGCAGTGCCGGTTTGCACAAAGAGAATACAAGTATGGAACTATTGAAGGCCTCTGTTCTACATTGCTTAAGCATGTGTCTGTTTTGAAGCACATGACTCTTTCTTATCTTAAAAACAAATAAAAGCTCATATATAGACATTCACTTGGGTCTTTCATCAGATTCAGGTCCCACATCACAATTTTGGCTATACCCTAAAAGCTAAAAAATTTCTTTTTCCCATTTCCAGAGCACTTACCATGTCATTTTTGAACACTTGCCAAACTGCATGCCCTTGTGTTGTGCAGGGTATTTTGAGAGGGAATATAAGGGGAATGGACATGAATTAAACTATGTCTGAAGGACTGATCCAGATTTGATTGATGCCTTATCTTTTAAAGCCTTATAATCTGCTGGGCAGAATTTTGTAGGTGCTCATCTGCCTTCAGAGTTAGATTTTGTACCATGTCACTTTATAGCTGTAGCCTACTGATTTATTCATGGGAGGAAGCCATCAAATATTAACTATTTCAAGGGAGAAAACCCAACTTTGTGTAAGTAAGGCAAGCATTTGGAGTGGCAAGCCTGAGGAGTGAACACTTAACTACATGCTCCTTAATCTTGATTAAGTGGTGCACCATATTTTTGTCATGGAAAAAAGTCTGGAATACTTTAGCACACTGCCAGTGATATTTGTGCTTTATGAACTGTACCACAGGTAATATGTACAATCTGAAATGTTTGTGAAGCCTTAAGATTTAGGCTACCTAGATCCAGTGGTACTAAAAGTGAAATGTGACCAATGTGGGACTATTCCTTTTGCCTTTGGACTGTAAGAACTCAGCCAGATACACTCTGCTTGAAATAAAAGAAAAACTACTGGGGCATAATAAGCAGACTTGCTTTTTTTTTTTTCACTTTTTCTTCATTCCTCTAATATTCCATACATATTTTAAGGTGCTTGCCACTTCTAACATCACAGAAAGTTATTATGCAGATATTTGATCTGCCCCCAAAAGGAATTCAGCATTTCAAGAAAGCCATTAAATTATGCACCATGTTAGCCTATGACCATCTATTCTTATCTCTATTATAGTCGCTGCCTATCTTCTTTCTGCTCCCATTTCACTGCTTTTCTCCCCCCACTGCTTAGTTCTGTCCTAGTTAAAATTCAATAGAAAGACCTTCAGGAGAAGGATCAGGGCATCCATTGATATAATTCTGTGATCTGTGAGAATGGCAAAGAAAATAAGTTTGAATAAGAATGGTACTACTGATGGTTTTGTACATCTGTATCCTAACCCTCTTTAATGTTTCACTTATTGATTGGAGGTAGAAAAAATATTTTCTCTCCAAAGCTATTTGGAACATGTAGAAGAAAAACCTGTCTGATCTTAAGATTTCTAGGTTGATCCAGAGGGCTTTTAGATGGAAGACACTTGTATCCTAAAAGACACAATAGATCCAAAAAAGAAGACTGCATATTTTACTTCTTTAAATCATTTTTGCTCATCCTAATTTGAGTGTGAGACTTATGTATGTACTTGGTAGGTCTTCTTCTGATCATACTGCCAACTCAGAAACTCCATTTTGGGCTTGAAATATTTTTGTAAAGTATTGTGTTGACCGTGTCGTTTCAGTAATCAGCAATCAGCTCATCCTTCCATTCCCACCCTCACACACCTCTCTGCCCCCCAGAAAAAAAAGATTCCTGGAAACTTTTCACATAGCTCCACTGGTGACAGTAGTAATGCATTCCAGAAAAAACGTGGTCATGTTCATAATGGTGTATCTTACACATATTTAACCTAGTTCCTATTCCAGAGGGGGATGAAATAAAGGCAGATATTTAATGAAAACTTTTCAGTTTGTCTAAATATTTTAAAATGGTGGGTAATGAATGATTCCCAGGAACTTCATTTTTTTGATTAGTTGAAATACACCAGGAATGAAGTCTCTCTGAACTTGGTTGCTTCATTCTCCGTGATCAATTGGAAATGTGGGGAGACTCTGAAGAGGCTTTTTCAGTTTGGTGAGGATGTGTGGGATATGCAGACATCTTTTTAATTTCTTTGACAAGGATAGGCCAAGTTACATTAAGGAAGTATTTTGGACCTTATTTGGAGCTTTTGAAAATTAAGAATCTTATTATTTTCAAATGATTCCACTCTGCCATAATGCAGCACTTGTCTCTTAAATGGTCTTCCTTATTTCATTTTTGTCACCTTTCCAGGAATAATAAAGTTCCTCTATATTTTAAACTATGAATAACACAACAATGTGCAGTAGCATGTCCTTTATCATGCATGAGCAATTTATCCATGTTTTTGTGTAATAATCTACCTTTAGGGGAATCGCTGAGCCTGGTCTCTGACAGGGGAACTACAATGGTGTGTTTATCAGTGGCTAAGACTCTCCTTTGTAGCTAACCTTAAGAACTGAGAATTAAAATAGGGAAGCCTGGCATAGCCCAATCACAGATCCTTTGTGTAATGATGTCTGAAAGGTCAGCTGGAGAGTCAGGTCGTCTGAGAAACACTGTGGTCAGGCAAGCTTTGTGGAAAACAGCTACTATCCTTAGACATCCCATGAGTGTTGATGCAGAACTGTCTCCTTGGATAAAGTAATAATAACTTAATACTGGGAGGCACTGAGATCTCTCAAGTGCTACTTGTGGCTGGACATGGTGCATTTCATAGGATCAGACCTAAGACCAGGAAATCTTCTTTGGATCTCTTTAATTTTTTTTTTTTTTTTTAAGAGCTGCATTTCTTTAATCTTTAAGACTCTACCAGGAACTGTACTGTATATTCATTTTCTTTAAATTAAAAAAATCTCATTTCTATCAGTAAGTGTATGAACTTTTACTTCATTGAACAGATTATATTGGTGGAAAGGGGAGTGTAGTTTATACAGTAAATATATGCCTGTGCGACTGTGAAGAGGTGAATTGTTAAATTGGCTCCAACATGTGGATATTTATGGATGCATAAATATCTCACAGAACCCTGCAATGCAAAGTTAATGCTGACAGTGTATAGTCCAGTGTGATAATAGTACCTTTTATTGTAGACATCTGCAGCGGAAGGATCCTTTTGGGATCACCATTTGCTTGCCCAGGGACTTTGTTGACGTGTTGGATATCAGCATCCACAAGTTTTATGGACTGGAACAGAAGGGTGTTTCCTGATCTAAGTTATATAGGCAAAGTCTTTAGTTCACGATGTAACATTTGATATTATGGTTGGACAGGATAAGAAGACATTTTGTCAGGTTGTACCTGAAGACTGGATTTGTCTATGTGTGCTTAGGAAGAGTACTCTGGTGCACAATACTCCTGACATCATATAAAGTGTTAAATGTTGGCTTAAAATCCTCTGTACTAGTCTCAGATTTCAGGAAATATTCTTAAGCAGTCACTGAATTGCAGAGAAATTCCAATAGTGTTGCATTCTGAATCAAATATCAATGAAAGCAGCATCATTAATGACACACTAATGAATACCACATGAATTAATAATAATTGGCTACTTTTTGAAGTCTCTCTGGCTTCCAGCTGTCTCTTAAATCACTTCAAATAATTAATTGCTTAATGCTTTTCACCTTTGACAGACAGAAATAAATTGCAGATTAAAAATACCTGTATTGGCAGTGGGCCAAGCTAAGTTGAATGACTGTTTGCTGCTAATCGAGAGGGATGGTGCATTTTGTCCTGCTGAGCCTGCTTTGCCTGGGTAATAACACACAGATTAGAGGAGCCTGAGACTGTGTTACTCATTTTGGACAAAAATTAATCCAGATCCACAGAGTTTTTGCAGCTCTTTCTCCTCAACAGAGCTGAATCAGTACCTCTGAAGTCTCCAGTCCTCTGTTTGCAGCACTGCTGCAGGACAGTCAGTGGCCATAACCTTCCCTTTTAGCTTGCTGGTGTCAGTATGTGACAAGAGTGCCAGAGGTCTTTTACGGTCACTCTTCTGTTGAGAAGTGCCCTGACATCACCTTAGTCGATAAGTGACTATTCAATTGCAAAAAATTCCAGTCCCATCGACTTGGAATAAATGGATGACAGTTGCATGTCAATTCAAATATCTGAATTGAGCACTGGGGGGTTTGAGGTTGGGGGTTTTTTGTTTGTTTGTTTTGGGTTTATTTTTGTTTTTGGTTTTTTTTCCCTTCAAAATCTCTGTCCCTGAGGATTTTAATGTTTTTATTCTTTTTACTTTTAGATACTAAGGAATTCACTTGCTTGGTGACCTGCATCTTTTTATCTATGCTTAAAGCAGGTAAGGTCAATTATTCAAATAAATTTATAGTGACCAGAGAATGCATAGAAAGCATTTTCATTTTTATCAGTCATGATTTTTTCTTCTCAAAAGACTTTAAATTGCGAATTGTATGGTCTTGCCATTTCAAAAAGTTTGGGAAAATGTCTGAGAAAGGTTGTGGCAAGTATTCTCCCCCATTGTGTATTCTGCTTTATTCCATGAGTGGCAAACTCATTGCAGTGCTGAGTGAAAGAGTATTGCATTTGTAAATGCTGCAGGTACTGATATATACTGTACTGCCTATGTAATGTATAAGGTTCATAGCTTAATTTATTATTTCTAGTAATATTTTTAAACTTTATTTTATGGTTTTAGGATAAAGTGTCCGAGAGAGATAAGCCATGGGTGCTCTGTGATTCAAAGAGAAGGAAAAGCCCAAATGCCTGTTTTTCAACCTCAGATAAATGCAGCTCACAGATTTCTAGTGCTAATGCAGAATTTAATCCCAGTTCTGCATTTTCTCATCCTCAACCTGTTAAATACGATACAGAATAGCAACTCCTACTTTATTCTAAGTGCATTTTAAATGCATGTTTTCAAGCCCTAAAGTTACTGGAGGAGTTCTTCATATAAAATGACATTATCCTGCATACATAGAGAAAAATGGAGGGCAACAGGAATTTTCTGTGATAGTGTAAGCTGCTAGACTGTCAGATATTTAAAACACTGGGGTAGATGCTATTTTTTTTTTTTTAAGTTTATTGTGCATATTTTTGTGCCAGTAATCACCACAAATTCCTTGCAGAAAATTCCTCAGGCAAAATTGTTCCTTGCAGATATAATTATGCTAGACAGGAGCTGCAGGGGCCAGTTCCCAACCTGGAGAGCCTGTACTCACCTGAGGTCAAGCCCATGGCAGTAGCAGCTCCAGCTCTAGCACTGCCAGCCTGTATCTGCCTGAAGGATTTCTGCCCTTTCTGATGTTGGAAGGTGTGCAAGCCTAGATATTTTTGTGGGGAGACAAACCAAGTCAGGTAAAGAAACTGCAGGTAGTAAAAAGCAGTGGTGGAAGAGCAAAGGGGTTGCAACACAAGTGACAATGGCAGTGCCCAGGAGTCTGTCACTTCTCAGCTATTTGGCCCCATCCCAGAGCTGCATCCTTAGGTGAGCTGTTGGCAGAGGGACTTTGAGTAGGAAGCAGAGCCCAGAGTAAATCCTGCAGAGAATGAAGGTGAGAAAAGATTTGACTGGAAGGGAAAGTAAAAGAGAAGGGAGATGTGGTCTAGAAAAATGCAATGAAGCAGAAACAGGGAACAAAAGCAAGGGGGAAAAAAAACAAGGGAGGGCAAGCAAACTAAAAGCGAAGCAATAACAGCATAAGGAATAAGCTCAGATGGGTCTTGCACTAGTATTACAAACACAAATTCCACTGGGAAAGGAGGGCAAGAACTGGGTTGAAACAACAGGCAAGATTTCTGTGTGCCTGAAAGCATATTGTTAAGATGAATTTACTTTATGCATCCACACACTTTACCTAAATGCAGTAAGAATGGTTTGGGTCTTGTTGGCTACAAAATGTATTTATGATTTTCTACTCCCAACTAAATGTTCAATTTTGCTCAAAAATTGTTTTCTTTATTCACCTAGGGCATGTACTTGTACTGCTAAAGCTAAATGTCACTCTGATCTGCTAGAAATACTTTTTTTCTGAGTAATAGCCCAATGCCTTTAAAATTCAGTGTACTATGTTTTATTTAAAAATAATGGGCAATATATCTGTATTTCATAATGAATGAGTGTATTAATTATGAGGCAAATCAAAATAGATAATGTTTGCTGCTCAATTTCCTTTGAATTTCAATGAATAATAATTTTCTTAAACAACAGAGGACATTTTTAATACATCCAACAATGATGAAGTGGATTAATTACAGGTAAGATATTATTATTGAAGTCTGAATGACTACACTTTTCATTGGATCTCAGAAGTATGCTATACTCATTTGAGTTATATACCATAATATATATCAACTAATTATATACTATTTCCATTCCTAATAAAAACAAAACAATTTAGTCAGAACTTTATCAAACCCAATTTTCCTGAAGTCAGAGAGGTAAAGCTCCTCTTGACCTAAATGGGAGCTGTGTTCATTCTGCATTTTAAGGCAGGAGCAGTCTGTTTACCTTAAGACTTCTGAAAAACAGAATATTTGGCACTAGAAATTACATACTTGTTTAAAAGGCAGGGGGGAAAGCAGGGAAAAGGAAAACAATCCTAACCCAGCGCAGCACCAACCAAGGCAAAGTTTGGCATCTTGTGGTCGTTGCCTTCCAGGCTTTCTCCCAAATGAGCTGTCAGGCATCAGGCTGCTGTTGGCCCCAAAGTTAAAATCCAGACCCCCCTTCAGAGCAATCCTTTCCCTCATCAGTATAGAAAAACTGTGAAGTTCTTGGCACTTTGTTCTCCTGATTCAATAAAAGTCACATGATTCACTAGAAGTCATATAAGCATCTTTAACTTGCTGGTGAGGGTGGCACCAAGCAGCCCTCTTGCCCCTCTGTCAGGATCAAGAATTTCAGAAGGGCTGAAAAATGCCTTTGCCTGGCTGTCACAAACATGCCGTCGTTTAATGGCTACAGGAAAGAGTCCCTAGTTCACCATTGGTAGTTTGATGTAAGTTGCCTCCTCCTGAATTAAAACAGAGATGAAGTCATGCAGTGCCTTGTGAAACACCCCAAGGCAATAGGAATTATTGCCCCAAAGATGTTAAAATAAATGGTATTGCCACAGCCCTGGCAGCTGCCTGATCCAGCCCTGGGCTGAAATCTCACTTTTTGGCACCCTGGGTGTCACTTGCAGACAGAAAGGTTTTGCCATGATGTTCTACAGGCATGGCCGGGGGAAAAAAAAAAAAAAAAAAAAAAGAGGCTGTCATTATAAGCTCAAATTTTGTGTAAACCTCAGCAATGTTCAGTTAAACTCAGCTGTTTAAGCAATTATACCTGCTAGTAAATTCCTTTGCTGAAATATTAATGGAAAGGTAGCACAAAGGATACAATCAGTCTAAATTAATTTCAAAATTCAAATAAATGCTCCTGTATAGGTTGTTTTTCTCCAGAATTCACCGTTTCCAATTAGGATGCAATATGACATGTCCTGTTTTCACATTTCGTACACTGCATATTTCAAGTAGCAAATCTAGACTCTCGAGATGATGGCTGGCAACTCGAGAGAAAGAAAAACATAAACAACTTGGAGAAAAAATTGAATATAATAAAAGTAATCTTGAATATATATTCCAAAGCTAAGTCAATTCAGAAATATGTTCAAAATATGGAGGATGAGCACTGGTTTTCCATAATACAGATGGAATCAATGCGAATGGAATATTGATTAGAGATTAAGCTCACCTTATCAATAAAAATGAATTTTTGCAATCATCTTCTGGGGGGATCTGTTATGCAGTTCCTACCAATTCTGAAAAAAATCTTTCCATCGTTAAGAAGATTCTCTTTTTCATTTTAACACAGTCTGAAGAGTTTCTCATCAAATTAATTCCTAAATTAATCTATAAATATATTCTTCATTTTAGAAATTAGTATCAGTTTCTTAAGCACTATTGAATTAAAAATACTTAATAAATAATAGTGTTATACTGAAGATAAAATGCAAAGGGCACAATGAACCCTGCAAGAAAATATTAAATTATATATCAAAACATAAATACTCTAAGAAGAGTGAGATGAGTGTCTGTGTCTTCTATTAAGACTATGCAGTGTACATTCCAAAACACATATCTGTAAATAGAATAAAAATAGTGAAATTAATGTGATGTTCAGATCTTATTCTGTTCCTACTATTAACTGATTGATCTAACACACATTTAAATAGTAACACACTCTTAAATAATAAGACACATTTAAATAATATTTCCATTTGACAGCAAACAGCTGCCAGTGGAAGAAACATCACCAAACAATAGATTGGTAATTATTTAAATGAGCACTAAACTGTTATGCTCTTAGGTTGGTCATAGGAGTTAGAACAAAGCACAAGTCTTCCAGATGGATGGAGAAGGCTGTTACAGCACAAAATGGCACAGCTCCTCTAACCAGAGGTAGGTAGGGCCACCTAATCCTTTTCTCAACCACAGTTACTTCTGAAGGTGAAGTACAGATGTTTCAGGAATGAATCGTGGTGACAATCACCTAAAGCCTGGATTCAGCTCAAAAGTTTATTTGACATATAATCAAAACCCCCAAGTGTGAAAGCTGAAGAAACAAAAAAACTCCAGCATCTTTGCCCATACACATGAAGCACTATATCAACTTGCCTTTAGTAGTTCAAGGTCAGACTTAGTCTGTATCCCAAAGAGGCATGAAAAATCATATCATTCAGATAACACCTAAACTTCAGTTATGATTCTACAAGTGATATTCTTTAGTTCTGTAATCTGAAAGTATAGAAAATGTTTGTGTTTGATTTTTACCAAATGTAATAAGAGTGTAGAGCTTGATCATTAGCACTTAATTTAAGAAGACATCAAGAGCTTCAATAAAAGGTAGTGTGTTATCAAGGCTAACTCCTCATTTCATTAGCTTGTTCTCGAGGTTGTGCAATTCTTATTCAATAGAATACTGCTTCTGTTGAACTAGTTTGTTGATAGCTTGACAAATTAACAGAGGAATTACATTTTTTTTTCCCTGAAGAGAAATGAAAAACAAAATGTTGGGAAACAATTAAGAATGGAGAAATTATTAGCAAACTGCAATTAGTTGTTTAATAGTGAAATATTACAGAGATTTCACTTTGCACTGGAAGGATCAGTTCCTAAAAACTGTCCTGGAGAATCAGATTCTTTAAGAAGGCAAACATGCATTACTGAGTTATATGGACTAGGAAATCACAAGTAATTTCTCTCTTTGATATTTATTTTAAAAGGACTTTTGAGTCTTTGCTGTTATCTCAGGAGTGTTTTACTTGTCATCAGAAAGGGTTTCCACTAAGTCTAAAACTGCTTCTAGAAATGTTTCTCTATTTGAGAATCTCTTTCCCTTTCAGACTTCCCTGGCTTTAAAAAAAATCAACTTTAAATCTCATCTGGTAATGGAATATGCTATTAACATAACAAAAGCAAACTTCATTTATTACAAAATTACGCTTCACTGTTATTATTTAGAAATTCAATATGCTTATAAGTGCATTTAAATTACGGTAAGCAAAACAGCACTTTATGAAGAGTTGGGTAGTGTGGGGTTTTGGGTGATTTTTCTTTTTAATGGACTGTACCACTCTCTAAAAGATTTCTGGTTTCTTGGATGATTCATTAATGTTTCCTTCATTTTCCAATTTCTATGGGACCATCTGGCCCATCTTTGTAGAAAAGCATTTAGCTGTAAATATATTTTACAGACTTTCTCAATTTAAAAGTAGTTGCCCAGCTGCTTCACAGAAACTGTCAGCAATTGGTAAACTCCTCAGAATTGCCAGCCTTCATTAGTAATCCAATCAGGATGTAGTTTAAAATACTGCAAATCAGATTATGCTCCATTGGACAGGAATTGGAGTGACATGATGTGCTGGGTTATCTTATTTTGCATCTGTGATTGCCTTTAATCCAGGAGATGCATGCACTTTCTTTGGAGGGAAGGCACTCAGACTGGGACGAGCTGTCTCTGTGCATGTATGTGGTCCTCTGTGTTCCCCCCAAAAGACCACTGCTCAGGTTTCATCTGCCCCATCGAGTCCAAGCCAGTGTCAGGCAGTGGCAGAATGAGTTATGTGCAGGACTGGCTATGCTTTTGAGTTCCTGTTTTTTGTGGTTTAGGGTAATTACAACAGTAATTTTGTGTTTTCTGATTTGAATGGGTTTTGGATAAGTCCCGTTCTCTCTCCCTATTATCTTCCATACTATCAGACTCATATTTCTTTAACAGCTGGCAGTACTTGCTGGTAATAAGATAAAAATGTGGAGGTAAAGCAATAAGACCAGCACTGGGTTGCATTAAACAATTACTTTAGTGCATAATTTCTGTCTTTGCAAGACTCTCTGGTGCAGTATGCAGAAGGGAATATTTAGAAGAACAGTTTAATTAAAATAAATTTCTACACATGGATTATCTTGCATGTTACAGACAAAGCTGTGCAAAGACTTGGATGGACACTGAATTATTTATAAGACATCCATACTACTCAAATAAATATGTGCATAGAAAAACTGCCATTTGACACTGTACTGTGCATTCTAGACTGTTGCTTCCAGTAGTATTAGATTTTTTGATGGAATAACTCATGTAGGTCAATGGAGAAGTAAAGTTTATCTCATTTAGCCAACAGGTGTTTACTGGTACATTTAACTATGTTACATTGAAAGTAACACTGAACTCTGTGTTTTATACACCTATTCTGAGTTACTAATTGCTATAATGAAGGAAAACAGGGCACCTGATACCTGTTACTCAGCTGTAGATATTTTATCATTTGTTAAAGTCTGAAAAGTCTGTTAATTTTTATCAGCTGGATGCAATCAGAGTTGCATGATACAGCTTTTATCAGTTGTACTTGATATGCTTTTAATTACATGAGCCTTCAGGAACAGCTTTGAAACTACGAGGACATGAAAACTTCATGTGAGAAATTCTTTGAGACATTAATATGCTACTTCTAGTTGAACAGAAGATTTTCTAAGTGTGAGATATAAAGGGAAATGTTAACAGAATAATGTGATGTCAGAAAAGTTTGTTTAGTCCTTATTCAGAAACAGGTAATAGTGTGAAAATAAATTCTGACAGACAGAATACAGAGCAGATAAAAGAAATAAATTTCTAGGCAATCTTATCCTTTGGATGTATTCAGTTAACAGGACAGAGGGAGAACACCTAGGTGAGTGGAGTGGAAGAGAGACAGAAATTCTGTTAGGGGGTTGAAATTCTTAAAATCAAGTTTCACTAGTTTTGTTAAATCTGTAATTGAATAGTAATAAAAATATTAAAACTAAATGACTTAGTGCTATGGAAAGTTTAAAGTATAGTGAGTAACTTGTACTCAGAAAATACTATGACATTATAGCTACTTTCTGACACAAAAGAAAATAATCTTACAGTTCATTATATAATGCATTCACATCCCCTGAGCAATATATTTGGTTAGCTTCAGGGAGGAAATTAAGGAATGCTAGGTGTGACAAGTATATATTTTCACATGTTTGGTAGGGGTAATTTTCATTAATTAAATCCATTGTTTATGGAGCCATTGGCACTCATCTAGCAAAAAGTTTCAGGATAACTACTTTTATGATCGGCAGTTGCATGGAATTGCTTGAATGTGTTTGGATACTTTATTAAATTCAGAGAGCTCTGCTGATTCTGAATTTCATGTATCTTTTCATTTTTGTCTACTGTCAATGTGATCTGTGAAGACTTTGGCCTTTCAACTAAATCCCCCAGTTCAGTTCATTCCAGGAATAGTTTGAAGACTCATCCTAGTGGATAATTACACATTTCATGGCATTTTTATGAGCCTTTGCTTCATAGCTTGTGGATGTCTGTATTTCCCAAACTTTATAGTCCATGAAATAAAGGGTTTGTGTTGCAGTACGTTCAACAGCTTATACATAGAACCTGAATACTAATTTTTAGGATACCATTTTCCTCTTACAGTGGGGAGTCAGCAATGACTTTATTTTATTTTCAGCAATTCAACAGGGCTAGCCTAGTAAAAAGCCTTTGAAAATTTTGTTTGTTCCTAAATACACGATTTCTCCCAGTGGAATTTCATCTGATCTCCACAGTTTCGAAGGAATTCTTTTTCCCTGTTTTGTTGACTGTGAGACTGCTGGACACAGACTAATCAAGCAAAATAAGCAGTAGCATACAACACTTTTTCCACAACTGAAAAACTAGTATGTGAAATAGGGATTGTATCAATAGACACTCAGCTATCAGAAAAGTAAGCAAAATGGAAATGAAAAATGGTACACGAGGGGAAAAATGAGAAAAGGAGGAAGACACAATCCAGTTGCCGTCCCCAAAAAATAATCCAAAGGAGCAGCTCCTGTTCATTCTCAAGTGTGAGAAAACAGCTCACATGTTCATGTGAAGAGTGCAATCATTTTGTCCTTGACATACTTAAATATTAGGTTTACCTTTGTTTAACTATTTAGTAAAAAGCAGTTATGAAATTTCTTTTCTACTGGATTTGGTAATTGGTCTCTTATTCAGACCTTCATAAAATATCCACCAAGATCTACCAGTAGTTTCAATCATTTGACTGGTATTACTGATGATTTCATTGAAGTAAATGCAAAAGGGAATTGAATATTTATATTCAGAAAACCATAGTTTAAATGCCATATTTTATATATTATTAAATAATACTGCTATGGATAAAACAATGGATGCATTAGATATGTGGGATATATTCCATATCTCTGTCTTAAACTCCCTCTGTGATTTTATTGCTGTAAACAGTTGCATGGTAAAATAAGGGTAATTCACATAGACCTCGAAGTTTCTTCCCTTTTCCTCTTTTTGTCTATTCCTTGTTTGTCTTCTCTCTTTTTCACTACCTACAGTAACAGTAAGAAATGTAGATGAAAAGATCAGTGTTAATGATACTTACACTTCCACATCACTTTACATTTCAATTGCCAACAAATTCTACTTGTGGACAAGACATTATTTAGCCTTAAGAGTTGTCTGCACTGTTTAGGAGCAAAATATGTACATAGATGCAAACCACACATGCACATATTTACATAGATTTATAGATTTATATGCAATTTATAAAGCAGTCAATTTTCAGTAAGGATTTTATAGCTATGTAAAAATTCAAGGACGTTTACTTGACAAAATTGAAGGACAACTGATAAAATATAAGAGTGCTAAGAAAATGGAAGTCATGTTTCTATTGCTTCCCAGAAGATATTCTTATGACAAAGATCTCATCAAGTAGAGAAATGCCTATTCTAACATTACTTTTAAATGGTTAACAGTAACTAGGTAGTCCTGATTTGATCCATTTTGAGGGGTTCAGATCTATTGTGTGAGAACCTCAGTTGTTCTGGCACTTTAAAAACAGTACTGAAGTGCTTTGTCCTCTTAATGTTTTCACTGGACCTTATAAGTAAATGTGCAGCGTTTTGGCATCTCTTTTCCCTAGTTCCAGCCATGACCAAGAATCATAGAACATGAGAAGGAAAATAATCCCACAGTAAATTGTGCAAATTTGCTTGAAATTAAAATAATTTACTCGATACAGGTTCAAATTAGCTATTGTTTTAAATGATACCTCAAAATTTTGCTAGTCAAATAAGGTAGAACTAGTAGAATGAGATAGGCTCCATTTTGATGACTAAAATAATAATCTAGCACAATCTGGAGGAAGATATGAGCTCTCTCCTTTGGTTGTTTTTTTCAGTTGAAAGTCTGATATTTCAACCCCTTTGATCACGGATTATTTACTAAAGGATTCTAATCCCACATGCTTTCCACATTTTCTTTCTGTATCAAAGAAAATGAATGGGACATACATAATATGACTTATAACTGCAAAGGTCTCGAGGACAAGCTATGAGAAATAAAAGCACACTTATTGAGTGACTGAAAGTGCCACTGGGCACAACAGTGACTTTGATTCTGATGTATAGATCAGGAAAACAATGTAGCTTTAGAATTTTGGACACGGGCTCTATAATTTTGACTGAAATAATGAATTAAAAAATGGGAGATCACGGGGCTTTTTTTCCACCCTGTAGCTTTACTTTTGGATGGTTTTCTTTGTATTTACAAATAGTATTTAGGAGCCTATTTTATGAAACTATTTTTTTCATGGACTGTATTTTTTTTAAATACATTAAAAGAGAATATAAAAAATATACAGAAGAATCATAAATTATAAGTAAGCCAAACATCCAAAGTTAATTTAGTATTCAAGGTTTGGTTTGAACCTGTGACACTTTGAAGAAAAAATCTGCATCTAAACCATACGCAACAGGACATGCATTGATTTTTGTGTTTTCCCTTTTACATAGTGGACATTGATTTGCATTCCTAATAAGGCCATTAATAATGGAGTGAAAGAAAGGGTAATAGTCATCCGGCATATATATATAACAAGTAGAAATATTAGTCATTAACTACTATGCCTGTAGTCACTTAGTACAAAATTGTGTATTGGTGTTCTCTTCCTCAATACAAACTGAGACTGTGTAGTACAAAAGAGATTTTTGTTGTGAAGGTTTTATTGGTCTAAATAAAAGTATTTACTTAAGATGTGATATATTTGTTCCAAAGGATAGATGAGAAATAATAAACTTCAATTTACAGGAAACATTTTTATTTAGAAGGTTCTTCACTGGGGAAAGAGGAGAGGGCCTAAACATGGTGTAAATTCAATGGTGAAGTGCATTGCAATTTTATTGGCTTGAGTAAGTAAGCGAAACAGCAAGTGTGAGTTGCAAAAGCAGAAAATAACTGGGCAGAACCTCTATCTAGTGAATGTACATTAATATAAATAATAAAAATGGCACTACCACCTGGAGGGCAAGAAGAATTCACCTGAATGATATTTTGAGCTTTGGGATTCTAGGAAGTCTCAGGGAAAATAGATGAGCAGATGGAAGCACGGGAAACAAATGAAAATGAAAAATTTTATGGTATGAAATAGTAAGAAAAGGTGCGTTGTTGCATGATTACCATTACAGCTGGAAACACAATTTAGCTACAGAAAACACAGCTATTAATGATGAAAGTGTAGAGATCATCAAACTTAGCACATTCAGATTCATTAGCAAACCATGCATATGTTACCAGTCTTCCTGTTATCTGTCCACTCATAATTTTTCAAGACACAAAGATAAACTTCAGAGATATTAAAATGTAGTTTATGCTGTAAGTGGTGTTTTTATAAATGCAAAAAAATGGCATTGTACACCTACCTGTTTCATGTAAATATTAAATAGATGTCATGTCACATAGATGGAATTATAAATCTTCCCTAATATAATAATTAGTGTGTGCACTCCATAATTCCATTGGTTTATTCAAAACCTTAGTTATTCTTTATTATTTTTAATCTATGTGGGACACCTTGCTGAATTTGGCTTGCTTGTAGTGGCACAAACTCCCATCAGTCTTTTGCGTAGTTCCTTTCCAATTTGTTCTTTATGGTTCCTCGACTAGTGCTATCATTCCATGTGGGACACACTGTAGGGGGTGATTGTGAGTGCATCCCTTAAGGAAAGCACTTTAGAGTTCTCCCTTAAAGAGAAGAGAGCTACCTGGAGTGTGTGTGTGGTCCTGTGACCAATGAGATGCTTTGGTGTATGTGGGGTGGATTGGTTAACCAATAATGTCATGGCATGTTGGATGTGAGAGGATATAAAAGGCGTGGATGTTACTGAGTGAGATTAGAGCTATTAGAACTGCTAGATCTACTAGGAACTAGAACTATCTAACTAGAACTATCTACTACTACTGCCACTATGAACTGTCTGTGAATCTATCTTGGATAAAGTCTTGTAAGCCTTCTGATCAAGCCTTCTGATGCCTGCTGTGCCTGAGCTCTTCTGACCGTCATTCATGCTGCCCCCTTGCTCAGGGCTAAGGGGCTATCCCTACAACACACCACTTCATCTCTTCTGGAAGTAACTCCCTTCCATTGTGAAGAGCTTTGTACATCCCAATCTCCTCAGTCCTGTCCTTTCCAGGAGGTTCAATGGTTCCCTTTCATGTGCTTTCATAAGTATTTCAAATCCAAGTGTTGGTGGTTCAGCTCAGTGTTTCCTGATCATTCCATATCCCTTTGAGTCACAATTCTCACAGTTCTATGAGTACACTCTCTGTCCATCCACTTCATCCAGTCTGCCCTCTTCCTTTTAGTAAGTATGGAAGATCATATAATATTTTTTCATAAAATAATAACCATAGAATTTAGTCTGTTCTTTATCTGCCCATTGAACTACCTACCTATCGGTTTAAATGTTTTTCTTAAACAATTCCAGACATTAGCCAATATATCTGTAATATATGACCTGTGCTGCCACAAAGGAAGTAATTTTGTAGCATTCACAGACTTCCTCAGAACCCTCATGGTGCTGTGAACACAAGCAGATAATAAATTCCACTTCTTGTATAGAATCTCCCTGGCACTATGGAAGGTTATTCTTTGCTTAAGGTCTAACCAAGTTCATTTCATTTTTCTGTTGAAACAAAAATAAAATACATGTTTAGACAGTTGCCATGTTCCCACCTCCTGGTTCTTCTCAATGAGACAAGAATTTTAGACGGTTTTGTCAGCTCTCTGAGCTTTCTGTTCAATCCTCCCAGGCCTTCTCACAATTTGGACAAGTTCACAGTAATTCAATGTCAAGGACATTGCTGCTTCTGAATGTTGCACATCTGCCATTTTCAGAGTATGTGTGGAGTTGTCTCCTGCCAGCTGCAGTACATTAATTTCAAAGGCATCAAAAAGGCCACCATAATTGATTGTTTAAACAGAAGTACCTCTTTTCCACACCTGCAAACTTAAGTGCAGTCCTTCTTTGTCCTGTCAGATCTGACAGCCACCATCACCTTCCCTGAGTCTCTCACCTACTCACCATCATTTTAAAATCCCTTTTAATAGGAGTTATTTATGAGAGTTGTACCTTAAGGACACTTTTCAACAAGGTGAAATGCTGGGTTAGTAACAAAGCTGATGGGCAATACCCAAAAGTGCTGCTTGCCCCAGAGCTGGCATTTGTGCTAAGCTTCCTCTCAGGTCTTAACTCTATGAGCTTGACAAGACTAGTCCAAGAAACACTGTGGAGTATCCTGTGGCAGCTCTGTTTTCTGGATAGTCACTGGGGATGATGCAGAGCAAAGACAAGAAGCATGATTTCTGTGACTGGAGACTTGTTTCATTCCAGGGAAGTAGAGAGAGCAAAAGATCTTGTTGGAGGCAACCACCCCATCCTGCTGACCAAAGAAGCTGAGGAATGGTTTTCTTCCCTGTTCTCTCATGAGCAAAGTGATCCTTTTTTGTCTTTGTTCCTAGCACCCTCCCGCCACCAGATGTGATGAGAAAGGCAAACATCTCTTTGTTTCACTGATTTTGCTCCTAATTCCCCTTTTCATGTTTTCTCTCTAGTCTTCCTTAATTCTCTCCTAGGATTGTTGTTTTCATTTGTCGTCAGTAATTCCTCTTCATGTATCTCATGTCAATTAAGCATAGTCAGTAAATCCATTTTGCACAGGATTACTGCTGTAATTTGAGTAATGCTTGTTTCTATTATTAGTTTGATGCAATTTACTGAGATGTGATCTGCATATGCACAAAAAACCCCCAAACAAATAAAAAACCCACACACACCTGGCTTTTGCATTTCTTTGGTACCCTCTCATCTTTGAGGATATCAGTGAAGATCATGTAATTAGAGTACATAAATGGATGTGAAACTTATGCTGTTTACACCCTAGAAAAATTTCAAACAAATTAATTTTATTTTTGCTTTCACAGTTTAAAAGGTTATATGTTATACTGGTATATATGCTTGAAAAAATAACTCTTGAGGTAACTGTCCAGAAATAAATCAGTTTGACATATTTTGTCTCCATGGTTAGGAATGGCATTGAAAAGAAGCTAACATAATTTTGAAGTTAAAGAATAATACGGGCCACAGCAACTGAGACAGTAATGAGTCAAAATTGCTATTCATTGTGCAAACTTGAATATGAAAGAAGTCATATCTGAGAAAAGAATCAGAGAAAAAAAAGATAAAATCCAACAAGAGTTCATATTCACTCTTCAAAGTCTGATTTTGTCCACAGAAAATGAATAAAAGAATCTGGTGTGCATTTTTCTGATAATCAGACTTTTCAGCTACTGATAATTCTGGGATTTTGCCAGTTAAAATACTATGTCAAGTGGATGTTTAAATATACGTAATTGGAGATCAGGAAGACTCATTTTAATCTTTTTAAACTTAATTGCCAACTGTTGTGCTTCGGTGTTGGAAAGATGTGCATTCAGCAGGTTAGAAAGAATCAAACTAAGCAGACATCACTCCTCATATCTCAGAATGTTCTGCTTTATTTAAAAAAAAAAAAAAAAATCTGAAAGAAGCAGATTTACCTAAGAGTTGACAGTTCTGTAGAGAAACTGGCGATCAGTTTTAAACAACATTTAACAGGACTTTTTTTAACTGTATGGCAGAGGAGTTTATATTTGATAAAGAATATTTTCACAGCTCCAAAAATAAATAAAGAAAAATAAACTGAATGTGTTTATTTCATTTTCAGGTCACCATGTTTTCAAAGTAAAATCACCTTTTCTTATCCTGAATCCAGTGCCCTCTGACCATGTTCTTTTAGACATTCCCCACAAGGAGGGTTTAATGTATTATACAAAATATACTTATTTTTTCCCTGTTCAGTTTTCATACTCTTGTGCTGAGCTGAGACATGCATACTTCCCCATACTGGTCCAGCCAGCTCAGGAAGACAGGTATTTGCATTCCTTTGATTAACTTGGGAACACACAGTTACAGAGCCTGTTGATTCTCTCAGCTGATGTAGCTGTTTATCAATAATAAAGATTTCTCTCTCACTCCCTTGCTGCTGAGAGAGGTTCAGCTTCCTTGGCACCTGGTGTTCTCAGTCACCCTGTGTGTTCTTACCTAAAACTGATGAGGGCGTTTCCCTTGCCCATCACCTAAAAATCATCTTTGACTGCAGGGGTTTGCTGGTTCAGCATATTCTTTCTCAATTTCCCAGCATGCTAGATATTGACCTCATTCACTTTTGGAAAAGAAATCTCCCTCTTCTTCCAGGTGTTGTCTCTACTATCAGGTTGTGAATAACTGTTACAATGGCTTAATTGGGTTGCAAATAATTCAGTTTTCATTGTGAGTAGATGAAGGACATAAGGAACCAAATCTGGGATTGAAATTAGTAGAATTGGATCATCTCTGCTCTCAGATGTCTATCACAGAGCCTTTAGCATAATGCAGATGAGAGTGACTGAAATATTTGGGTAGCTGCTTAGTCAAAAATAAGAATGAGACTAACAAATGTAAAAATAATGATATTTTAACCCCCCATATTTCTCTTTCTGAGAAATGTTGGCTGGATTAAGTGTTTGCAGGAGTGCAAAGCAGTTGGGGCAAACAGTTTACTTCAGAAGTTGCAGCTGTGTTTGCCCAGAGTTCCAACTCTCAGCTTCCTGCAAGCCTGCTGGAGGAGCTGAGTAGGGAGAAAAGACAATGGTCAATATTAGATGAACCTATAGCTGCTATACATGTCTCCAGTGTGTCAGAGGGCACATCAGCTGCATGTGATGTGTGCTTGACCCAGGATCACGTACACACAGGAGAATGTCTTTGCCTCTAGCCTGTTCTTATTCTCCTAGATGGACACAGAGGTTCAGGATTCCTGCTTTTGTGTGTTTTTAATGGCTAGGTGTCATGGAATATGCTGGCTGCTGTTACCAAGGAAACTTGTGATACAGATTTTAGAAACTGTCTGGGAAAGAATTAATGAGCAGTTAACTTGGTTTCAGATCTAGCTGAGCAAAACTACTTGTCAGAAAAATGAGGGTTCATCCACAACAAAACCTTTTACTGAAACCTTGATTAGGGTTCTTATATGTGGCTCTCCCACTGATAATTTTGAAATCTATTTTTAAAAAATTAGAGTATTTTATTTCATATTTTTCCAACTCATTGAATCTAACAAATGTTCTAATAAAAATATTTTGATTTCAGGAAGACTGCAAAAGTGAAAATAAGACTGAAAATCACCTTATCTTGTCTTCTACTGTATTTGTCTCACAACAGGAGTGCTGATAGCTAAACAATTTTTGTCTGATGTTAGCCTAACCAACCCTTAAAAATCTGGATTCCTTCACTT
Organism: Hafferia zeledoni; assembly: GCA_035583235.1. Classification (NCBI taxonomy): domain Eukaryota; kingdom Metazoa; phylum Chordata; class Aves; order Passeriformes; family Thamnophilidae; genus Hafferia; species Hafferia zeledoni. The sequence continues at coordinate 30,366,912 of JAWWEV010000172.1, forward strand.
TCTTGGCCAACTTAATTCCCTCTTTATCCTCTCATTGATAAGTTTTTCATAACAGCTAGCATAAACCTCCATTGCTGCACTTTAAACACATCACTTTCCCCTTATTCCCCAATCAATATAGCAGGCAATTTAATACCAGCTTTGTCTGAGTAATCTTTAATGAGTGTGACATGTCTTCATTTGTCCTTTCAGGACTGAACAAACCAATATTTCCAAATTTCCTTTGATTTCAACTCAAACTGCTCACAGACAAAAATTGCTGTAAACAATGATCTGCTAACAAATAAAGCAGTCCTCTGCTTCACTTGATTCTTGCAGGAAGCTTACTGAGAGTTGAGACAATATTCCAGATGCCTCATTGCAGAAAAGGAGAGCCAAGCATCCACTCTAACAGGGTGCATTGCAAACAAAATGAGTATTTGAGAAAATTCTGTAGCAGAGTCATTTAATGGAAAGTGTTTTTAAACATAATGACCAAAAGTAATCTATAATGGAGGCAAATATAATTATCTCTGATTCTTGTATCTATGTTCACTACATTATTTTTATTCACTCATTTTTAAAGTAAAATCCTTTTTAATTGTTACCTTCTTGCAGTTAAAATCTAAGTTTTAAAATTTATGTTAGTACATCAGAAGGTGTAGTTGTGTGGACCCATCCCTTCATCATTACAGCTCTGTTATAAGTAATGTGTTTATGCTTGAATAAGCGAGACAGAAGAAAATATCACTAGAAATTAAATCATGTAACCAGGTGTATTTGCACTTGAGATACCTGGCTATATTTTTTACAGAGTAAAAGATGGCTTATTTTCATAGTATTACTGTTAAAAATAATCTTCTGAAGTTGCCATTAGAAAAACATTTTGTGAACTTCTTTGCAGGAAGAAGTTTACAGCAAATTAAGAAAACCCCAGGAGAAGTCATTTACTTCATTCCAACAATACATTAAACAGTGACAGGTTTGCAAGGGGCAACTTTGTTTTCCCAGGTAGTTTCTGGAGCATACATCATGTTGAATGCATGGGAACTCTTGCCATGCAATTTGTAGTTGGGGATGCCAAAAGCCATCTAGTCAGGAACTAGGATCGGTGAGGAGATGATAGATGCAGCAGAGATTCACCAAGTGTCTCTGTTTCTTCCCAAGACATAGGCGACCATATTCATTACTACCGAGAACTAATGCTTATCCAGCACAGAACTGCATATGTAGGAGCACCTGTTCTCCACTTGCTCCATTTGACAAAGAAAAAAATTGCTCAGCTATTGCCAAAGAAACTTCATCAGAAGGAGAGACCTTCTCATCTGTGCCAACCTTGACACTCAAAAAACAGACCGTCTTAGTCCACAGAGGCAAATGGCATTTTCTGTCCTTCTCCTGCCCTGTATTGCTTTTTCATCTCAAACGAGTTTGGTGTGCTCATCCAGGATGCACAAGTGCCTGCAACTATCACCTTGGTCCCTCAAAGGGAGGGAACAGAATCTAGATCTGCAGTACAGAGGAATGTTCTTTACTTGGATTGTCTCTGCTGTGTGTTGCAGGTGATGTCTTACAAGGAGAAAATAGTTTGATAGACCCTCGGAAGTCTTGAAAGTTCTTTGGAATGTTCTGGTATTTGCTTGAGTTGTGTTGGCACTGAAGCACAGTTTTAGTGATCTAAAAGAAATCACTTTTTAAAATTACAATATTAAAAATAGAAGTGGATGGTTTTCTGAAAAATAGTAGCAAAAAAGTTTTGGAAAACATCTTTAAACTCAAGAAACCTTTCCTTCTGTTTGGCAAAGCTTAAGTGACTGGAGTTTATTACTCATGTTCTTGAACGTCTGCACTGCTCAGGGATTTTTGGTTCACTTGCTGCTTCTTGAACTGACGCACATCACCTGCTTAAAGAAGCTATTTTGGAGCAAACAAACCCTGTAACATTTAAAAACAATAAGAATTTATTCTCATGGTGGTGAAGTAGGGAAAAAAATGCCATTTCTTTACTTAGTCATATGGGACTCTCACCCTTTCCAACTGATAAGACTGAGAGCACCTTTTGTTTTAAACAATTTAATTTTAACTAAATTCCTTTTCAATATGACAGCAAGAAAAACAAACAAAAAAAAAGATTTGAAGTGAAAGTGAGAAACATGATTTTCACATGTTAATGGCACTGTATGTTGTTGGCTATTAGACATCATTTTGATTTTGATTGGTTGATGAAACTGTGAGACTACGCTAAATGAAATTAACTGGCTGTAGTCCTTTGACTTTGTATACCTTGAGACAGAGCACAGGTTCATGTTCGGTAAATATTTGTCTCACTCATTTAATGGTCTAATCCATAAATTAGGGTGAATGTATTTTCCCCTCCCCTGTATTGTAGTCAATTTCTGTGTACTGTTCTATACTTTGGATGTACTCCATTGGTAACTTTCAAATTAATTTAGATTAAATTTAAATTAAAATAATGAAAAAATTATTAGCAATAGACTGATCAAAATGTGCAATCATGAATCCAGATACATTGCTGTTCAAACTTGACACAGGTACCTGCCTCATTCAGAAGGAAAAGAAGCAAGGCTTTCTCACCAAATCCAGATAATTTCTGGCAGGACCCTTTCCACCTGCCTGCATTTGGATGCCACTTTTAAGCATTGTTATCTGGTAGAGTTCTGTGACAGCATGTGTTGCTGATTAAAATGTTCTTAGTTAAGTGAGGTTTTATCCCTTTTGTAAGCTGCTGTTATTTCTTACTCTTGTGGGTTTTTTCACATTGTTCCCTTGCCTGTGAAGAAAGAATGAGGTGGTATCATTAGTGTTCCTACATGTGTACTTAGAGTTCTGTGGAGAACCCTCTTCTCTCATTTATTATAGTTACCATAATAGTGTAAGTATCCATGTATTAGAGTGAAATATTCCAGGTATTAGAGTGAAACGAAAGGTGCAAGCACTATGAAATATCCCCCAAATAAAAGGGTCCATAGCATTTTGGAGCCCAGAGGGCACACAGGGTAATCTCCAAACAGAGCCACAGACTCTGCCTCTCAGTTTGAGACAGAACCTTTCCCCAGTTTTGGAAGCTGAACAGTGAATTTCTGCCATAGGGCTCTGAGACATGTACCTGCATACTGTTACTATTATGTTGTTAGATTGCATCCAAGAAAAGTGCATTCTTCTTTACTACTCAATAAATTTAGGGCAAACCAATCTGTTCAAAGCCTGTAGTGCAAAAATTATATAATTCTTTACTTTCCTCATTTGCATTCATTGCTAGCAATGCCCCTGTCCTTGTAAGTTTGTAAATACAAGGTGATGCTAATGATGTAACTAGTTAGGTATATGATTGTGGATATACTGTTATAGGCAACACTTTAGCCTCATAGTATAATATATGTATCATTGTTTTCCTTATAAATCCTTAAATCATTATGAAAATGTTACCCTTGGAATGACCTATCCATAGTTATTTTATTGACATAATTATTTTGCCTGTATCTAATATAGAAACACTAATTCTAAGTAAAGAAGGAATAAAAGAAAGTAGTCCCTGAATGGCTCCTGAGTAAGGAACTCTTCCAGAAAAACAACAAACCAACCAATCAAACAAACAAACAAAAATGGCAGTAAATAATTTTCATATTTTCTCTTTTGTGTAGGTGCCAAGAAAAGCAAATTGAAAATTCAAACCTTGTATGCAGTTCCTTATATCTGCACTTGCAGTTATGGGAGGACCCTAATGACTTTTATAAGCATTATTTAAGAAATAAAAGCATTAAAATGTCTGGAAAAATCAACAGAAATCAGACACTCAGTCACTCTATCTCCAGACATGTGAGTGAAAAGATTATTTTTTCTTAACTCAAAAAGACAGTTTCAGTATTCACTTTCCATACCTAAAGTAAATAAATTTAAAATTTCATCATAACTATCAAGAATTACTACTAGCAGGAAGATACAAAAATCTTGAACAGATAAAATTCACACATACACACACATGGGAAAAAAAAAAAAAAAGCAGCCCATAAAATGAATGTAATAGTGTTGAAGAGATCTGAGTCTCATTCCTATTAGTAAATCTTTATCCTTGAGCAGATTTTCACAATAGGCAAAATAGAAGTAGCTCATTTTTCTAGCTACAATAACCTCAAACATAATGCAGAAGCAGAAGAAAAACAAAGGAACCAAGTGCCTAAATGACCTCTGAAAAAGCCAGTCTTAAAAGCCAAGTTACTGCGCATAGCACCAGAATTAATGGCAGCAAAACTCATGTTTATTTTTTTCTAGCAATGCCATTAAGTGCCAGTCAAACACTTTCCTGTCCAATTGATCTGCCAGTGCTGCAAAAGAAACTGTACTTCTGTATTTTTCCCACCTTTTAGCTTATCTTGTTCTGAAATATCTGTTGTAAAAGCCAGCAAAAGTGTAAGGCTCTTAGTGGAAGACACTTGCTCCAGAAGACAGAGGAAGGGAAAGAACAAAGCCAAATTAGACTTTGGAGGTTTATTCTGTCAGTGATCTGTGACACCATATGAGTTTAATAAGAGCTTAACTGAATCCTTCTCAGGGAAAGGGAATTCTGATGAAAGCCCAGGATTTTAAGAGGTTATCAAGGGACATAGATTTAGTTGATGAAATGTCATGTCATGAACCTTGCTTATTGTTAACAGCATAAAACAAAGAACATTCTGTAGGACCAGCCAAAGAAGTATTCTTGTTACTGATCTTATTCTGACTGAATGGCTTTGTATCTATCACTTGCAAAGAGCTGATCCCTTCTAAATTAAAACTGTCATTGGTGTTGTGTGGTGTTCATACACGTTCTGTGTATGTAGAACATTTGGAAAAGTATTATGCTCCCAGCAGTCAGCAGGTTATCTTTATACTAATATTCTTAACAGTAATGCTATCCCTAGGACCAAGAGTCATTTATTGTCCTAAAACCCAGACATTATCAGTACTTCTGCAGCAAGAAAGCTCCTTTGCCAGGCTGGCATGCAGATACAGGAGAGGCATAATAACAGAGTGATAAAAATCTTGAGGTTAGACAATGCAATGAGGAAGTTAGAACAGTTTGTCTTAGTTCTGTCATCCAACAATATTCCGTAACCCAAAGGACATGGTTTTAATCAGTGGGTCTGAAATGTAAATGAAGCAAATTCTGACAGTCTTTGATCAAAGGCAAAGAGAAGGATGGAAAGCTCCTCAGATAAGTCTCTAAGGGAGCAGTCAGAGTTAGTCAGATAAACAGAACAAAAGTGAAATATATTCACATCCCAAATTTTGCTAAATTTATCTTTGACAAAAGAACCCAGAGGTAGCCTTAAGCCATTGTACTTAACTGGTTAAGAAAGTTGCAATGGGCTAATACATTTTGGTGGCAGATCCTATGCCCACTGAAAACCTATCTGATAAGGTGCAAGCTATAGGGATGACACCATCAAAGCGATTTTGAACCCTTTGATGGGTGCCGAGAGACACAGTTTCTAAATGGGTATTCAGTTACTTACTGATTGGTAATTCAGAAGAATCAGGTTAATACTTCCAGCTCTAATAACTCTGAATTAGAGGTGGCTGACTTAGGATTCATTAAAAAAAGCAATCAGCTGGAGTCAGACTTTAGAGCACTTTGGTTACTGTGGAGAGGAAGAAAAGAAATGTTAAGGTGTAAGTCCCATTGCAGTTTTCTTTCCAGCAATGAACACTAATTCATTATTATCATTAAGTGTCAGACTAAATGCATGTCAGGATCTTACACTTACATGGCTCTTTCTTATGTTTAAAAAAAACTCAAAGCAAATAAGCACAAGACCTTATGTTATGTCATGTCATTAATTTCAAATTATTTAGTGTGGCAATTGGATTTGATTGAATTGGCTTGATAATTATCAAAATTATTGCTCAATTTTTAGACTGTAAATTTGGACAAATGGGAACTTGGCACTTAGTTGAAACACTTCTGAAATTTCAAATCTTAAAAATATTTTATTTCAATAATATTTTCAGAAACATTATACAAATAGGAAATTTGAAACTATTTATTTTTAAAGTCCTTATTAGAAAAAACTGCTCTTGTCATGCAGTATATTCTAAGTCTGGGTAGGCAATTGCCTATTTGTGGAGCTTTCACTATTTCAGAGACTCAGTTTGACTTCACAATGTTCTGGTGCTCTATGGGAAGGATTTTCACAAGAATCAATTGGATTGCTTTCCAAAGCTCTCAACAGCCAGCTAAGCCAGGATATGGGCTGCTGATGAGGATATCTGAGGATTTTCAGGTTCCTGTTGGGCCTACCAGCCAAACCACTGAGAATCTAGAGCTTCTTTCAGCTCCTCCACTTCATTAATGCCTGTTAGACAAAACCACTGGCATGAGAAACCTTAGGAGGTGAAAACTGATAAATGAGTTTTCTTAGTTCCCTTGCTGGCCATCTATGAGCAGTAGAGTTAAAAACTGACCATACTCTTCTGGTCAAGATTACCAGAAACATGGTCGCATTTCTCCATCTCAGGTCTCTGATGGGGAAACCATGCTGAATTATATGTCACTTTTAATCAGCAGTTGCCAGGACAGTGCTTTACCTTCTGGCAGGCAAAGACTGCAGGTTGCATATATGATTTTGGTAACTTGAAATTTCAGTATTTCTCAGCCAAAATACATTTGTATTAAGATTTTTATGAGTTTAGGTACTTGGTCCAAACCTGGGGCAGGATCTATATATTCCTGTGGTGTTTATGAGAATAGTTAATTGTATGGAAAATTGCTATTTGTAAATTTAAACACAACCTTTGTACCCATTGTCCCTGTGTAATATCATTCCTAGGAATTTTCACAAACTAATTAAGAACTTGTGTGTATATTGCTTGATAGCAACACTTCTCATCAGCCTTAAATATGTAGAATCAAGATCTACAGTTCAAAGAATGAAGACTTTTTGCTACCTTATTGCTGTAGCTTTCCCAGTGGGAATGTTCTGCTTCTGGTTGGATTTCAGGTGCCCAAAAATAAGGGACTCATAAACTACCCTGTAGCACAGGACTCATGGCAGTTGTGAGTCTTAATACAGGCCTTGGCCTTAATGTTTAGCTTTATAAAAAAAACACACAGGTTTTGGGGTTTGGTTTGGGGTTTTTGTCTGTTTTGATTGGTTTTGAAGGGCCTAGAAACAGTACAGTTATGCCTTTGAAAATACAGTAAATGTTAAATTCATTTGATAGCACTTGAGAGAATATATGGTGGCTCATGTAACTAATTAGGAAATGTTTCAGGATAAAAGAAGTATAGAAAATACATTATTAACATATCTCAAATATTCATTAATGAATTTTCTATTCTTCATTTATTAATAAATGGGCATTTACTAAGAAAAGTTCCCTTCTGTTTTATGAGTAAATGCTTAGAAGAGAAAGTGTGAGAACACTTGGATTCAAAAAGTAACAATATATCTACTAACATTATTTTCTTTGTGCTGGAAAAACTGCATTTGCATCATTTCTTGGTGTCAGAACAGAATGCATTTGAAATTGAGATTTTCTGTAAGGGAATCCAAGTGCTATTAACATTAGAAAAGGCTACTGACCTGTAGACAAATCAAAAGAACTGTTGCTGAATTCTGAATTTTGTGCCCCAATCCTGAGGGCAGTGGAAAGGTCCCTCACTGATATCCCTCACTGATTTCAGTAATCATTAGATTTTGGCTTTGAGCAATTGAACAACTCAGAGATGTAAAACAGTATAGATATAAAGCATATGTACTTGTATAAGATCATTTTATTGACTTTTGAAATTATTTAACCTGGGCAAATGTTTTCATTTTGGAATATTTCTCACTGAAGAAAAAGGAAGTTACAGAAACCTTTCTTTACATAAGTATCTAAAGATACACGTAAAGCTCACCCTGCAAACAGGAAAATTGTTCAACTGCTCTAAAAATATGTAGTTTTGCAGGTTTATAAATTTGTGCAAGACCAAGTGTAACATTTGAGTCATCCAATAAATAAAAGTCTTGAACATATTTCTAAATCCTGTATTAAAGGAGAAAAAAAAAAGTATTGAACCTTAAGAGAGGAGGTGTGATGTGATTTAAACTTTTGGGCTCAAAGTCTTCAGGTTACCTTTCTTTTACTCTGGACAATAATTTCTCCATAGCATCTGAATCATAAACTACAGGTATTTTCCATTTTGAACATTACTCTCCATTTACTTGAGAGTACTACATCACTGATTCCATGGTTGTCTTGTAGAAAGCACATCATCAACACGTGAGAGCTCCCACTTGGGAGTATTGCATATATATTTCATGTGGCTATCTAAAATCCCCAACTCCCAAGCTCTTAGCATTTTTTCTTGTTTTATAAATTCAGTAATCCTTCTGTAAATTAGTTTTTCCTACTACTAAAACACCTGAGTTTTGTTTAGACATTCTACTGTGTGGCCTCTCCATAGAGAATATCTTCAGTGCTCTTTTAGGCTTCAGCTAGAATCAATATTTTAAAAAATACTTTTTTATAGAACAGAGTTCAAAAAAATCCAAAATTATTGGATTGTTTTGTTGTTGTTGTTTTTTTTTAATTATACCTCTTGATTACATAAAAGAAGGCAAAGCTCAAGAACTTGCACAGCAATTTCGGATCCAGGTGTGTTTTACATAAAAGGATCTCAGTGTTGCCATGGACTTTTTTGAAGAGAAATGGGCAAAACAAAGTGACAAATGTTGGGGTTAAAGGTTTGGAATCATTAGTAGGGCACATCAGGAGCATATCATTCTTTAGGAAAACACTGACTGTCCAAGCTGGCATGCAGTTCTATCTTCCCAGGACAATGACTCAAAGACCTCACTTTCAGAGGGATACAGATGCAGCCAGACAGGATAAAAGCTTTCAGAGAAAATAAAAGTCTGTTCTGAAATAAATAAGGCTATACGAATGCAAGGACAATTGGGTTAGCTGCCTTGCTTAGTATTTAGAATACAAGAACAAACAATTTGGCCTGAGTAGAGACTACATCTACTGCTCTGTAGCCCTTTGTCTTTGAAGGACCCAGTTTATATGTTAAGATCATTTATCACCACTTCCTACAGACAATATAGTGTTTGACTGCAGTTTTATCTTAATCTACAATACATTGACTTTATATTGTTTAGTGTTAAACAGCAGAACTAAAATAATTTTTTTTAAAAAAGACTAAATTAAATGGTGGGATTTATTCCTTGATTTTATGTCACAGAGAGTTAAGAACAGTAAACAGAAGTGATTTTAAAACAATGATAAAAACTTCTTTACCATAGAACACATTTCCTGCTGTTTTACCATTTAAGAACATCTTTTTAGTTGGTTCATAAAGCTAAAGTGGTCCAAGAACTATACAATATCTAACTAATGGGAATTGAGGATGCAACTGATTCTTTTTGGCTCTTTCTTTCATTGAACTTTATGTTCAATTGCATGATGAGAATACCAAGATCCATTCCCCAAAATCCTTGGTGGCTGGGAGGCCCTGCAGATACTTTCTGAAGCAAGGTTATATTAGCAATCTTGATTTCTCTATACACGTTATTGCATCTGCAGTAGAAAATTGTCAGGGTGGCACCTCAAAAAGAGTTGAAAATCACCATTATGTTATTAGGATCACAGAAGTTTAGGATCATGAAAAATTTTAGTGTGGAAAATATTTTTTGCCTCATAGTCCCAGACTGTGCTTTAATTTTTAATTGAGTGCAATTTCCAGCTGTCATCTTCAGCATTCCTCCATTCTCAGCTGTTGTCTCATAAATGGCTAGAGAATGCTCTTTCACTATTTAGCACTAATTAATTTTGTTAATTAAATGTCACCCTGCTTTTTTCCTTATAAGAGTTTTTGTACCAAAATGGTTCCCAGGACATTGCTGCTAAAATCACTAAAGATTAAAAGAAGGGATGGAAATTGAATGTGCAAGCACTAGAGAATTCATTAAATGCATTGTAAGACTTGCAAATGTCTCTTGACAAGCAGGATGGGAAGTGTAAGACACTTCCCTCCAAGGGTGAGTTAATAGGCCAGTCATTTGTGTCAAACGTTCTGTTGGTGGGTAATAGTATCACAAACTGCTGAACTCAAGAACCAGTGTCAACATGTAATCCTCTTCTGAAATTTCTCATTATAGCAATTACATTGTCTGGGAATTTCCTTGTATCAATTATATAAAGCCAGTGGATAAACATCTTGTTATTGCTCATTTCCTTTTTAGATTTAAGCAGCAAGTGCATGTGGGAAGAAAATAAGAAAGGAAGACTGTCTTCGTCCAGTACATTAGACACTCATCCATCTATTAAAAAAAAAAAAAAATTGAAAAAAAAAAAAAAGGAAGAGAAAAATTCTTGGATTGCTTTGTGGGGCTATGGTGCTGTGTGTATGTGGGAGCTGGCATGGAGTCACATAAGATGAATGCTGCTTTTTGAATCCCTGTAGGCTATGACAGAGCATAATGCATATGCAGTGTTGAAGGGATTAACTATTTTTTTCTGCCATGATCCCCAATACAGTCCAGCTGTATTGAGTAACACGTAAAACTGCCGGTGAGGAATGTAGTCCAGGATATTATCAGGTTAAACGTGCAATCTTCATTGATTTCTTGACACTACCATTAATAATGAAACCAGGGCTTCCTATAAGTCTCAGAAGTTTTTAGTCAGCACATTCAGTTAGTTCTAATTGTCATTCATCCTTCTCTGAGAGCATTTTAGGGAATGGGGAGAGATAGAGCCTGTTCACCTGGCTGGGTTTCAATGGGCTGGTTCAGCTCAGTCTTTCTCACCTATGTGGGCATGTGAATGGAAAGTGCTGTGTGGAGAAACCTGGGAGAAACATCTCCTGGGCTTTGAGTAAAGGTTCAGATAACACCAGAATTAAGCCCAGTATTTCTGTCAGCTTTCAGGGGAATTGGATGGGGGCATCAGTGAAGGGCATTTTACTCGATCCCCTTTGATTATCTGTGTGATTGAAATGCACGGGGTTGGCCCAGTTTATCGGTGTGGATAAGGCCAGAAGTGACCACATGTACAAATAAATTAAAGCAGTGGTACTTATCCAAATGCCCTATTCAGCCTAATTATTCCCAGACAGCATCTGGAAATGTTTGGAAAGGGTTATAGATGGAATTGGAGCTTATAGAGTTTAGTTCTCTAATTCACTGTTATTCAATATAAAGCCTCTGTCTCTCTATGGTCTTCCGTACACTAACAAATCATGATCTTGTGAGGTGAAAAATAGGTGTCTTGCAAATAAATATAGTAGAGAGCCAACCCATAGTCCATTCCAAGCCAGAATTTAATTCAGATTTGCTTCTTGAACTTTCTAACAGTTAAATTTGCATATACAGAACCACAGGGTCCTGTGATTGATGATCCGGTTGTGTTAGTTTATTATTAGTATATTATTTAATATATTTTCTGTAAGACCTCTCTTGCCTGTTTCTATATAAGTGAAAAATCCATAGTTACTATTTAGGGGATATAAACACTGTATTGCCAAAGGATCAATGAAAGTGTTTTCTTATTCCAGTGAGAAACTGAAACAAAAAGAAGGAACAGTAAGTCTCCAGTAAAGAGGTAAGGAAATATATATATTTTATTATAAATATTTATGTTGATTTTAAGTTTAAAAACCATAGTGTTTGGATTCTAATAGATTTATCCACTGGATTCTTTTGTCTGCTTGTATATATTCAGTTATTTAACTATGAGCTATTGAGTATCTGCTGGTCTTGAAGCTGCTTTTCTAGCCACTATGCACATATATAGGATTATCCAAAGTGTTCTTCACAGTCTATTGAAGTATCTTAATAAATGAAGGACACAGTGCAGGGCAGCCACTACTAACTACTTATCTTCTGACCATGCTGACACAATATGAAGCGCATTTGATTTCCAGGTTTTTACTGATGTCTTAGCTGAAATTTGTGTCTCTGTGTCCAAATTCAGCAAAATCAGTCCCTAACTTTCTTCATATGTTCTATAAAATTCTCTTGCAGCAAAGATCTCTTCCTTTAGTAAAGTCTTAAGATATTCATGCAGCCTGTAAGCAAAAATATATTGAGCTAGGCTATTTTGTAAATATTTCAAAGTAATGAATGCCTTCCAAGAGTTTTGACCAGATTATCCAAAACCACAGAAACACAAACTCTTTTTTCAAAACAAGTACTTTGCAATCTAGAAATGTATTATAAGAGTGACCAGAGTGACAAG
>JAWWEV010000172.1:30384485-30532029 GCA_035583235.1 Hafferia zeledoni
GAAGAAGAAGAAGAAGAAGAAGAAGAAGAAGAAGAAGAAGAAGAAGAAGAAGAAGAAGAAGAAGAAAAGAAGAAGAAAAGAAGAAGAAAAGAAGAAGAAAAAGAAAGAGGAGTTGGTTGGGACAACATTTATATAAGAAATTTGTAGTGTGCAAAGAAACTATTATTTCAAACAGAAATAACAGTGGTTTGGTGTCCACTTTTATTTGGCAGTTCACGGGGTTTTTTGAAGAAAGCATGCAATGGCCATGAAGGGGCTCAAACATACATGTTTTCACCAAATAGCTCATAAACACATACAAAGCTATTTGTTATTATCAGAATAAGGATGACTCCTGACATGGTTATTGTTATATTTTACAGACAGTCAATAAGTGGTTCGTTAAGGAAAGCATAATGCAAGTTCTCATTTCCTATTGAGCTACTTTTTCATCAACAAAGTTCACAACAGCCATGTGTTTTTCCAGTGTTTTGTTTTCTCAGTTCTCTGCCAACTCCCTTGGTCAAAGAAATGTCAAATATACAAACTAAAAACCACAAAATATTTGACCTAAGTATTCTGTAAACCAGTTTAAGAAAACAATTTTGAGCATAAAATTTTACAGATTTTTTTCTAACTTCTTGTTAGCAAGAATGTGCATGACATTCTTTTACTTTTTCATTCAGCTCTTACAAAGCCTCTCTGAGCTTCTTGTTAGTGGTAGTACAATACTGTCATACCAGTCAAAATAAGGTACAATTCAAAGAACAAGAATAAAGATAATTAATAGCGAATAATATGCTTTCTGAATAACAACAACAACAAAAAAATAGCTGACAAACTACACAAAAATCAGAGGAAAAAATCCATAAATCAAGGATGTTAATTGTTATTTCCACTACTTGTTAAGATGAAAGATGACACTATGTAGGCATTTTCTCAGCATGATCTCTCATAAACAGATGTCCAATGCCTTGGGTAAACCTGTACAAACTGAGAAGTATCTACTGACTGCATCATTAGTCTTCTTCTGATTTCAAGCCAGGGATGCTGGAGAACAAATTAGTCAACTGATCCTTGCCAGAGTCAAGTTTTATTAAGGAAAAGCATTTGTTACAGCGTACAAAGGAATGCTGGGTGTATGCTGAAATTTATATAACAAAATCCCAGTGAAAATATAATTTTTTAATTTCACATTTGACTAATTATTTGCAAAATTTACATTCTTCTTTCTTTGTTTAATTTATGCTGTACATCCATCTTTCCTCTAAAAGATGCACTCTAAATACATTAAAAACATGAATACGCTTGAGGATACAACACTTGACATTCAAGTAAAATACCACATTTTTCCAGCATCATTATTCACATGTACTTTATTCAGCACTGTCTCTTGCCTTTTCTACACCTAATAATAGAAGTGAAGTGAATCCTCAGGTCACCCATATGTGAATTCTAAACTCTAATAAGCCTGTAGGTAACAGCAAGCAACAGAAGCACTTTTTATTTTGCATGGCAATATTGCCTGGAAAGACGCTGATGCAAATTATGACGTTTTTCTCTCCAAAAATATGTAGAAGTAACATGTTCTTCAGTATGTTTCATTTTCACTGAAACTAATTTTTTATGATGTTTGAAAAGTGGCATTTAAATATCAGAAAGAAAAAAGAATTATTTAGAGATACACCTATCTGAAAAGTGAGAGGTGATAGGATGAAATCCAGAAATGAATAATTTACATTTTTTCCAGGAAAATTTTTGTCAGTGAATGATTAAGTCATGGAAAAATACTGCATAAGACTTAATGGAAAAGAGACATTTTAAACTCTTATCTGTATATTTCTAATAAAAATATTATCTAGAAAATATCATTCAAGAAATGGATTAGATAAACTTAACATTTCTTTCTGTAACTGCTATCTATACATGGGTGTTTGCTTTGTGTGAACACAAACAACAATGAATTGTGAGAAACTAATTAACAAGGAAGTAAGTGGCCTCAAGAGAAAAATTTACAGTTATATTGAAAATAGGTTTAAAATAAAACTGGTTATTCATTTATTGTCATGGCTTAGTTTTTGTGTTAGATGAGGCAATAAATAATTAGAGACTGAAATAAAACACTTTTATAAAGAAAATCCCTGAGCCAACTTCTGAGCCCAAAAAAAAAAAAAAAAAAAAATTCCTGATTGCCAAAAGATCACACTGAATGTAGTGCAGTGGCAAAGATGCAAGTGGCCAAATCAGTCCCTTAGGTAGAACTGCAGCATCTTTTTACCACTGCTTCAGAAATTAAACTAAATAGGAGCTGGAAGTACCTACAGAGATCTGACCTTAATGACTTCAATAGGCATTTGCCTGAGTACAGACTAAATAAAACCAGAGTAAAAACTGAGGAATATGGCCCTGTACTGAGGACTATCCTCATGATATATAAAAATTAAGGGGCTTTTTCTTTCTCCTGCTGAGTCCAGGAGGAGTTTGGCCATCGGCTTTGGGGTCAGCAGTACAGCTTTGGGGAGAAGGGAGCACTTTGCACAGGCAGTTCAGACCTGCTTTGCTCGTGGCTTGGGCACCATCCCCAGACCCTCCTTCTTGTGCCCCCTTTTCTGTCCCAAATTTCCCACACTGACTGCTGAACTCATTGCCTTGCATTGGAGGTAGCAGTGTGCTAAGCAGGTTCCGTGCCTACAACAGAGTTATTTTCATTCTAAATAATCTACTGAACTATGAAGTCTACTGCTCTTGCTTGTGTTATGACAGTGTATTGGAGGTATTCTGATTGTTCCTTCCTAAACTCATTGACATCATAAATATTAATGGTGCATGCTTAGAAGCAGGTTTGATTAGCAACTTCATTAGCTTAGAGTAGACAGCAGAATAGCTAACTGTCAACATTCAACTTTATCTACTAAAGTATGCTTGTTAACTGAAAATAAAGGTATTGGTTATTTACATCTCTTTTGCCTATTTGATACTGCATAGTAACAAATTAATATTAATTGGATAACAAGACCAAATCTGTATGATTTTAAAACGACTATGTTTAAGTTCAAAGAGTCTACAAGTAAAATATGAGAAAGTCATATAAGAATGTCATCTTACCTGAGCATTTTACCAGTAGCATTTAAAAAACGCATATTTTTTTTTAGCTTCATCACACCTGGCAATTAATGGCAAAGCATCCATCAAATACTGCAGGTGATGTGATCAATCATATAAAAAGATATATAGAGTTACCATGACATGCCTTTGGTTAACACTGTCAATGTGAAGCACCATTGGAAGCTTTTACTTACCACCAGTCACTTTTTATGGTGCTATAAAAACTACCTCCTTTAAGTCACATTATCTTCCAAAATCAAGTAATAAGTGTAGGAAATTTGAAACTAAGTTTACTTGAGTTTGTAAATAAATTTTTTCTACAGAGAGTGTAATTATTTGTATTATGACACTAGAGGTTCTAAGATACAATAACCAAATATAGGATAAGTACAACCTAGCATAAAATGTATTAAAATCTGCCATCAGATGAAATGTTTTAAAAGATCTTGAGAATCTGAATGTTTGCCAAATGGACTTTAAGATGTAAAAATATTCACGTGCAAAGCATTTCTTTTGTATTTGAGTTATTACTCTTGTTATTATCTGCAAGACTTGGATGCCTCATGATTCTATGTCAATTATGTCTTTCAAAGTGTTGGAAAATAATTATTTCAAATTATGCTGCATATTGCTGAATGAACTGGAGTTGGATAAAGAGCATATTTAGATAGAGTTCTGTATTTTTGCATAGGGTGTAAATCTAGTAAGTCCAAACTTTTTGTTATTCTAACTCTGATTTCCAACCAGAACTATGCTAGAGGGCCTCTTATAACAATCATTAATGGAAATGTCTGTCACCAAAAAATCTGCACAGTGATGCAAGAAGAGCTTGAACGTCTAATTTCACATGCAAGTTCTCTCTGCACATAAAAATACCTGCTCATCATTCCAATGGGCAGCACAGCAAAACACTCAGCATAGTATTATGCTTGAAAGCACTCTTGAAGTAACTTTATTTAATATTTCATTTCAGAAAAAGCTTAACAGAGACATCATGACAAATATTTTTCCTGGATTTACATGCACTGTGTGTAAACACTGATGTCTAGTTTGACCAGACATTTTGGACAGGTCCCAAATAATAAAGGTCCCAAATAAATCTCTTGGGCTCTTCTATTACAGTGTTGAATCATGCCTTGCTGGGGTGTATCTTTATGTTGGAAATTAGTGTGTTGAGTCTGAAATTTGACTTAGGGACTCAAACCTCAATCTGCCAGTTGCCTTTCTAGGGAGTGGTTTAACCACAATTCTAGGTGTTAAACTTGTTTTATGGGAGGGAGGTGGCCAGACTCCTGTCTCTGTTTCTTTCTCACTCAGTTGTGTATCCTGGATAAAAGTTTTTAGACTATTTTTAAATACTAATGTTAAAAATGCTATTATTTTATCAGAAAAAGGAACTAACTATGGATCAGTGATACAGAAAGTTGCTTCAGTTGGAGGAAGCTGAGGTTAAATCCTGCGATTTCTGGGCATATTATTCTTAAGCAGTTTTATTATTCATGTTTTTTTCATGAACCATATGTAAGACATAGTTAATTATACCAGGAGTACCCTCCTTAGGTTAGGAACAGTCTCAATTTCAATGTTTCAGATTTAAAATAACAATATGGAAGCTCTAGGTTTTGTGTACTTTCACTTCACAGTAGGGAAAAATGGAAGAAAAAGTACAGAAAGATAATTTTAAAACCCTAAGAAAATAAGAGATATTAGGTAGAAGAACCTGAAAGTTATGAGTGTGCAAATCTTGTAAACTCGCCCACGTTCATCCTTACTGCTTACAAAGCTGGGAAGAACATATGACAGCTGCTTAGAGGCAGGGTGGAAAATGATGAGTCGGGCAGAAAAGAAAAGGAAGTAGTAAAAGACATCTTATTCTCAAAGTACCTACCGAAATGCGGAGGAGTCTGTCATCTGGCACCCATCAGGATATAATCCCTGGCAACAGACGCAAATAAATCCCAGAGGGAAGTTATCGATACTTCAAAGACACCAAAGTAAGTTCACAGTTAGCTAGCAGTAGGCAGACCTCAAAAGTTTATCACTACAGAATTATGAAATATATTTTCTGTGAATAAACAGTTTCATGATTTAACTCTTTATCTGCTACTTCTTAAAATTGTTAATTTGTTGTTAGTGAGCCTTTGATGAAAAGCTTGTGGATAAAAAATTCTAACCTATGTGATATCCATGAACCATTCTCTATTTCCTTAATAAGATGTGCTTTGCCATTCGAATCATGTGCTTTTATTTCTTCTTCTCAACTGGACAAGTAAAATATTCAGACAAAAGCAGTTATCACTACACCAAATGTTTAGAACTTTTTTTTTCTGTGAATGCTTAACTCTTCATGAGACCTATACAGGTATTAGTATAGGGAAAAGCAGTTCTTCAACCATTTATGCAAACAGAATCGTAATAGTCCAGATGTTCATGAAGAGTAAATAAAAGCAGCAAAAACATGAATGAATGGAGCAGCTGCTCAGAATGCAGAAGAATGTTTGCAAACACCATTTTGAAGTATGCAATCAGCCCTGGTTCTGAGGGAAAACTTGGATAACCAACAAAAAGTTTGAATAAGCAACTGAACATATCAACAATATTATCTAGTCTATCCAAACCCTGAAACTGTTCAGCTGAAACACAACTTTCTTGTTCTTTTATAATTATTTCTCACCCCCAAATGGGTCAAAACTAGAGCAAGAAAAAACCTGCTGTCGGGTTGGGGTTGATGTGTCTGTGTGAGGGCACAAAGCTCCTCAGGTACATGTACATTAATATGACTGCCTTACTTTGTGGTGCTTTAGGGATGTAGGACCTAAATTTTAAATCAATGAACCACGATCTTTAGGTTCAATTGGTGGCCTGAAAATCAGTATATTCCACCTATCCCTCTTTTCTGAAAATCTTAAAAGTAAGCAGTTTACAGATTTGGTAAATGGGAAGGAATAAACTTCCTATTTTAATTGCTATGATGAAGGCCAGCCATAGAGCATGTTCTTGTACCTGCTGCCAGAAGACATCCCACCCAAATGAGGCTGGAACCAGCTGTGTATGCCCACAGGAGCTTCTATGACTGTGCTGGTTTTGAAACAACAGAGCAGATTCTTCTCCTGTGGCAGTATTTCCCCAGCAGTGAGTTTGCACGAAGGATCTGGAAACACAAGCTATACTTTCTGTCTTTCCAAATTTGCTATTCTTTTCATTTTGGTGTGAGTTCAAGCTGACAAAGAACAACTGCTCCAAACTAATTCAATGGAATTTTTCAACTTTCCCTTTCCAAATCTATTGCCCCTGAATTAAGCATGTAATAGGTTCCATTTTCAAAATCTTAAGGCTTCAGCCTTTGCAGAGAGTTCCATATTGAAAGTCATGTTAACACCTGGGACTGTGTTGTTGGATTCACTTGTTGTTTACTTGTGGTGCCAGGTGCATCTTCGTGTGCCTGTGAAGCTTGCAGGAAGAAGCAGGAAAGGACAGTGAAAAGTGTCAAGGAGACCATTGAGAAAAAACATAGCACAGGCCTTTAGCTGGCCTCAGAGGTAACAGGAAAAATTAAAATCTTTCTTTGGGAACCAGAGAGGATTTTGCAGAACTTGTTGCAACCCCGGAAGTCAATATAGGATGCTGAATGAAAAGTGAAGTATCAAGGACATGCCATGAAACCATACCAGAGGAAAGAGTTTTCTTCCATGCAGGCTTTTTATCTTAATTTATCTCACCCTGTTTTTCTCTGTTATAGACTTGTAATTTGTGCTCTTGTAAAATACTGATGTGGAGTTTAAAGCCCCTGTTGTGGTTTTGCTGTGTTTCCTGTAAAGAAAAGATACAGCACGGTGCACCCAAAATCTCTGAATAGCCATCTGGTCAATGCTATCTGGCCCATTTATTCATCAAAATTAACTCAGTGGTGGTTCTAAGCTGAGCACCTGCAAACTGCAGCAGATAATGAATTTCCTCTCTTCACTTCCTTTACCTCCCATCTGCAGGATTGTGCTCTGCTGCTGTATGAGCTACTGATATTAACAAACTGATGGTACAGAATTAATTAAAATTTGGAAGGAAAAGTTACAAAATTAGCAAAAAGAATAGAGGGTGATTTGTATTATTTTTCATGAATAATTTCTGAAATGCTCCATTTTCCATCAATTATTCATTTCAAAATTTTGGCAACAACGTTAATGCAAGGAAACAAAAGACTCACTTCTTCGTGTATACAAACACAACCTGATTTCAAGCATCAAGCATCAGAAATTGAAGATATGAGAGGTTAAGCTGCTTGAGAAGATCAGCCCAACTGCTTTGACTGAACACAGGCAGCACAAGGCAGAATTTTTATCTCCAAACAGTGATGAATGTTTTGATCTTTGTTCAAATTCGATTGCTGACTCAGATTTCATATTTAATGTACCTTGTCCAAAGTGCAATGAAGCCAATGCAGAGATCCCATTAAGCTTTAATACATCCCATTTTAGGCCCATAGCAGAATGAACATACTTAGGAGCTTAGAGACATAGCAAAATTACAACCTTATTGGGCTACCAATATCTAACAAGCCAAGTAACTACCACTATAAGTGCATGGATTTGTCTCAGTAATTTTGTGGTTTTATCATTTTAAATTCATACTGTCAGGTTAAAATCAACTTTCATTGAACCTACAAGCAAAACTCATACTGATGAAGCCTGGAGTTCATCCTCATGGCTTTTATGTTTTATGGAAATCCCTTGAACTCAGAATATCCAGGACATTATTCTATGTGGGCATAGAAATATCATCACACTTGCTGTCATTTTTTTATTAGTTTTAAGATATATAGTCCTATTCCTGTTTTGACTAAGTGTGCTCTAAAATTTCCAGGCATCTTTGGAAAATAAGCTAACTTTCATGCCAAGTCAGCTTATTTTTTATTAGCCTTTACTAACCTTCTAAACTTTCTCTGTCAAAATACAAATACGCAAAATGTTCATTTTGGCTCTATGCAATCTGCAGTTCTCAGTATAAACAGTTCCAGCAGATACCTCATTTGTTTGCAGTGATCTCACATCATCTATGTTGTTCATCTTCTCTTTCAGGATTGGCTGACCACCTTAATGTCTTTCAGGAGGAGAGAGGAAAAACAAAAAAGAACTTCATGCAAACTGTTGTGAAACCATTTCACAACATTATGCTAGTGAAATGAACAGGAAGGTGGGGTGCTACACTCACAAATGCAAGAGAATCCAGAAGTGAGGTGGAATTTCCTCTGGGATCTGTGGAGTTTGGGCTGCTCATAGAATGATTGGGATGAAATCAATGAACTAAAGCCACTGTTTCAGTAATGCCACCTGAGCATGACTCCTTTGCCTTCAAGGACTTGCAAAGGACATGAGGCAGGATTTGGCTGTGAAGTGTCAGGGAGAGAAAGGATGGAACTGGGGCTAAACCCCAACACTAAGAATCAAGAGGTATACGTTTAATTCCTGAATATTCAATTAGGCTATCTTAAAGGTTTCCAGGTGGAGGTGAAACACTGAGCAGCATTGTCTTTCATGATTCCTCTTTAAATTTCTATGAGGACAGGCAGCTTTAAAGATGATGGTAAGGACTTATTTAGGAATATTCTCATAGATAATGCAACAGAAGTAGATTTTTTAGTAAAGTAAGACTTATAATCTCACATAGGGTAACATCTGTAAAATCAAGGTGAAGGTGTAGATCTCATGATGCATAATTGAGATATTTTTGTGCATGACTCAGGATTGTAATTTTTAGCAAATAAGCCTTGTACATTTTTGAAAACATTTAACACAAAAGGATAAACACAGCTCTTCACTTTAAACATCTTACACTTTTTAAGCTATTCTTTTTGATTTCCTTTTTGTACATCTACTGCTTGGCTACTCTAGCTTAATTAGGAGATGCCAAGTATTATATCAATGAATGGTCAAAATCCTGTAATTTTTTTATCTAGTTCCCTCATTTGAAATCCCACATGGTGTATTTTTAAATGAAAATGAATTATTATAGTATGACCAGTCATAAAGCATTTTTCCCAGAGTACCATGTCATGAAAGGGCATATGCACAGAGCTAAGTGTCTAAAATGAGATCTTTATAGCCAGCTTAGACACTGAGAACAATGGACTGAAAGTGGTCACTAATGACATTGTTAATGATAGATACCATTACCTTAGAACAGATGTCAAAGTGAAATAGCATTATAGCCTTCAAGATGGACTGCCTTGTCCTTCTTAGTAAATCTATTAAGGTGGCTTGGAGGAACAAAACAGTGGGGTGTTTATTTTCTCTCCTTTTGCTGAAATGCAAAGTATTCTGTGCATTTGTAACATTTACCTGCAAAAGGCTCAAGTAAAAAAAATAAATTTGTGAGTGAAGTATGCATGTGGGGGAGTAAAAATAAAACATTAGAGAGAAGATCATATGTATTTAAAAAATATTAATTCTGACTAGGCAAATCTAGAATAATCTAGAATAATCAAAGACTAAAATGGTGTCAGCATAAACTAGGAATAACATGAACTTTGGATTGCTGTAGCTGTACCTAAACTCTGCAAAGAAATCTTCATGGTGATAGGTTTAGGGCTTAATTTTAAGAACTGTATTTATTTCTAATCTAGGAGATGTGAACTCCCATGTCTGCTTGCCTACAAATCTCTCTAAGTATGATTGCATGTGTGTAGGCATAAATACAACCACGAAAATCCTTATTAAGGTAAGGATATGTGACACGGCAGGAGTAAAAAGATTAAGAGAGAACAAGTTACCTGTGATTCTCTGTTTACTTAATTAATTCTTTTCAGACATGTTAATATGTATGGTAAATTCGATTTTAAAGTTGTAAATTAGATTGCATAAACATCCGTTCATGAACCCAATTAAGCATATAAAGGTAAAAAAAAAAATAAAAGCATGTCAAAATATATCTGAGAACAGTGGGGAAAAAAAGCCATTTTGTAATTTATTTTTTGATTTTCTTTGTTATTCACTTACCACTCATTAACAGATCAGCAAACATATGCATCAAATTAAACACATTACTGCAATATGAATGGTACTTTTAAAGTACTATGTGTACAGTATATATGAAGTTCACATGACTTATTTGGAATATCAGATTGAGTATTGGCTGCAAATACGCATCATACAAGCTATATGGGAAGTTTATTTTATAGAGTATTACTGTAATACTGTAAGTTTTATCTACTAGAGTATTTACTTCTATATGTGTTTATATCTCACTTTTAATAATGAAAAAAAAAGAATGGACATAGTCTTTTGGCAAGAACTGTTGCTTAAATTATCACATCTGACAGCTAAATTGAGATATCCATCAAGCATATAAATGAATACATGAAATACTCATGCATTATTCACTAGTTTTATCTCAATGATGTTCAGGGCCTCTGGATTATGATCTGCTATTGTGGCTCTGCGAAGTACTTTGCAAGGTAGTAAATGTGGTACCTGCATTAGAAGGGTGGCTCAGGCAAAGGTAGATGCTTTTATGCTCTCAGAATTGTTCAGTCAAAATTAAATCTGCAGTTTTAATGGGGTTTGAAGCATGTCCTGGAAAAGGGGTCATTTTGATTTTGCAGGGGGAGGAAGAGCAGCGAAGAGAGAATATGAATCATAAAAACTTGGTCCAAAGTTCAGTGAGTGGATTGTTTCCATTTCTACTGATTTCAGAGTGCTCTGAATCAAAATCTGTGCATTGGTCTCAGATCAAATTTTGCCATACTCACAAATACATTTCCTCACACAGTCAGGAAATTTCAGTCCAAATTTTGCAGCATTCCTGCCATACAAATCAATGAAATTTGTTATTGCTCTGAGTTATTTCATATCCTGAGTAATAAACAGAGAAAGTGCCTTGCTTCACATTTTGCTTCATGCACTGTTGCATTCTCTTTGAGGCAGAATTTTTATCATTTTGCTGCTGCACTGAACCTTGCCAAAAGAATCAGCAAAGGAGAGGTAAATGGAAATCCCTGTCCTTGCACTGCAAAGTGCTTGTTCTGCCATAGCACTGGGTCCTGCTGAGGGAATACGAAAAATTTACACAGACACACACTTCTCAGTGTGATCCCCTAAGATCCCAAGTCAGCTTTGAAGACAAGAAGCAGTGTTTGGAACAGAAGGGGCATCAATGGCCTTCGCAGTGTCATGGAGAGGTTCTGTTCTGCAAAGCGACAACAAGCCTGAGTAAGTTGAGTATGAGCCTAATGAGCAAATGGAGGAAGAAGACTGTGATTTTCATGAAGCCCAGTGGGATCTATATTTGAGTCAAGATCTTTAATGCTCAGCTTGCTGCAGCTATGGTTATTGTCAGCACCTGTATTAGTTGCTGCTTATGGGGATTTCAGTCCAAACTGCTGCACGAAATGGGATTTGGCTTTAGATTCAGTGTTTAATATTTTTTTCTTACATGTTGCAACATCATACCATGTTTTCCAATTCTCAAGAAGAATTAGAGTTTCTACTGACAGAGGACTTTTATGAGCTCAAACATGCTTGTGGCTTCCAGACAGAAAGCAAATTCTAGAACAGTTGTCAGGCTAGCAGACTCTGTTAAATATTTCCTCAAATTAAAAATAAAAAAATTTAAAAAAAACCCAAACAACAAAGAACCACACATTTAAATGAAAAGTTTCTGTGCTAACAAGCAACAAAATTTTAAGCATTTCTGCTTTTGAGCTATGTGGAAACCAGCTGAATACTTACCTCCTTTTATAAACAAGAATGTGAACTTAACAAAAGTAAGTGTACTGGGGTTTTTTTCTTTTTGTTTTTGGGGTTTTTTTGTGAATTTTAAAGAGAGATTCAGAGAGAACAGCCATGTAGGTTATACACATGTGCAAGCAAACAAAAAAGACAAAAAAAGAGCTTCCACATCAGGAGTGCCTTCAGTAAGTAAGAGGGTTTTGAGAAAGTTGAGGATATCAGAGATGGGGGGTACTGTGCATGAGAAAACACAGCACTGAAGTACTCAAGATCTATTTTTTATTATAGTCCCTGGAAGGAAAATTATTTAACTGCTGTCTCTCTGTAAGTTATTAGTATAAAATTGAAAGCAGCCCTGTTATTAGCCCACAAATTCCTAGGAAGAATTAAAAAAAAAAAAATCTCTGCTTTTCCTAGTGAAAATAAAATTACAGTGGCATTAAGTTGATCCAGGTTCTGAGATAATGGTTCTGAGTCGGTTTTATGTATAATATCTTATATAAATTTACTTTGAGAAAGATGAATTGCCTTTCTTCACTGCTGGAAAAGAAAACAAATGGCTGGCATTTGATCTGTTTGTGTATCAGACCAGATTTTACTAGTCTTGTAAAATAGACTGTCATAATCTTCAATGTAACTGTTAATTTCATCTCAGACGGAAGTATAGAAGCTTGCAATCTCCTTTGCAAATGCTGATAAATCCTGCTCCTTCCAGCAAAGGGCTCTTCCACAGTACATCCTCTGAGAGGTCCGATCATGGTAGAGTTGTTCATGGACCAAACTCTCTCCCTCTGATTTATTTCACAGGAAGATCACTTTATCCAAGCAATTATACTGTTGAAAATTATATGGCAGTCTGAGCTGGTTTGTACAGATAGGAATTCAACATATTTGCCTTCTTAGAGAATTGCAACTAACTTACAAATAAAATTCTCTTCTCCAAATATCCATAAATGTGCATGCTTTTATCTACCTCTGCTGAAGAAAGAGTAAATGAAGATGTTACCACTCAACACTCTGAGATTTCTTAACCTCCTAAAAAATAATTGAAGAGTCCAAGGTCAACAACCTTATTTCTGATTAACCATTTTTCTTATTCTCCTCTTTTCCTTAAATGTAATGAGAAGATGTATTTTAACAAAGATAACCCACTCCTGTCCTAATGCTGAAGAGAAACAGAGATCTTCCCCTAAGACACTGTAACCCCAAGAGTTTGTCTAGGAGGGAGGTTATCAGTTATTTAAGTTAAATCATTCCTTTTCACCAGCCAGTTTTTATTTGCCCTTATGGTCATGGGTTGACCTGACAAAATGCCAAGTACTCACTACAGGAACACAGTGTGTTCCCCAATGGAAAGGGAGGGGAAAAAAACCCTGAAAAACTGAAACTTAAAATGGTAAGGTTTGTATATTTACATAAACACAGAAAATTGAATGCAAGAAGCAATATAACACATCAACAAGAAGATGAGATGTAATAAAGAATTTCTCCACCTCGAGCAGGCACCCAATAAGGCAGATTCCACTACCCAGAATCCACAAAGCTCTGCAAAAGACACCTCCCAAGAGATACTCTTAAAGAGAGGAGAAAAACCAACAATAAACTGTTTACTTGTCTAAGCTAAAACTAATTTGAAGTAGCGGCAGTGAGGCCCAGTGCTCCCAGAACAACCCAGCACATCCTCCCCAGACAAGTGCCATGAGGGAAGGGACCCAAGGTCCTCCCTACACTTGCTTTTATACTTGATTTGATGTCAGCTGGTATCAAATATCTCTTTGGTTGCTAAGTTAGGTGATACCTGTCCCTCCTAATCTACACAGCACCTACTAAGGCCCACTCAAATTCAGACCTAATCTAGGCCTGACTAAAACTAAGGCCTACCTACGCCAAACCACTTCATCACATTATGTCAGTTTAATGTTCCAGATGGATGAGTTCTAAAAGCATCATACTCAATGCCTGTTTCTGAAAGATTTGTGAGATACCAAAAGCGGCTCCCAAGCACAAACACATGTGAGTGAACTTGGATGAAATGCTGGATTTGTCCTGAATCAGTTTTATCTCTAATACTATATCGTGAATCTTTTAAGTTCACGACTTAATGTGCCCCAAAGTCTTTTGTATATTGGAACTTATCACAGAGTTCCAGCTCTTTGTCTTGGGTAAAATATGCTTTTCTTATTCCTACTGAAATAATGCAATGATCTTATTATCTCCAAAGATGTCTTTTTTCCCTCTTCATGTAAGGCAAAAAAAATCTATATCTTTTATCTGAAACCATACCATTGTAAAATGAGATAAAGCAGATCAAAGAATCCTCTGACCTGTGGTGGGCCAGATATTGAGCAAAAATAGCTATTTACTCCAATCGGATAAAAGGGTTTTTTCCCTGTTTTGGTTTGTTTTGGTTTTTTGGGGGGGGTTTGTTTGTTTTTGTTTGGATTTGATGTTTTTTGTTTTTTTCATTTGCCAGTTAGGCACTGACACTCACAAAGCTTCATATGCAATACAGGTGTCAGTAAGAAGCTGTCAGAATTTGGGGAATATTGACTTTTTCAGTCAAGCTATGTATGAAAACAGAAAAGATAAAACTGACACCATAAAACAAGGTGTAGAATCCTGTTCATTCTGCAGTCAGTACCAGAGTTACTAAGATTTCACCCAAGGGATTTTTAAAAGCATGTGGATGACCTGGGAGCCCTTATAATGGGGCTTTATGGTGCAAAGATGTACAAACACTTTTTTTGAAGTTTCTGACTTTGACCCAAATTGAAGTATTAGCTGGTATGGTACTTTGTGATTTTCTCTTCTTGATGTCTCCACTCTAACTATAAAACAATTAAAACAACCCACAACACTGGGGCTTGAGATCCCTGACATTATTCAAATGAGGGAGGCAGGATAGCCAACAACTGTAAAAACTTTTGTGCTTCTTTATTAACAGTTCTCACTTGTGAGATGCTCTTTTTAAAACTGGGAAATTCAGTCTCCTCACTGAATCGCTACAAATAGTCTAATAGGAGTTGTGTCCTTTCTTATGATCCAGACTTATCTGCTGTGGGGAACCACCACTCAAACTGCAGAGAAACTTGGGCTTAGATGCAATGTGTTTACAGCATTTTCTTCCTTTATGTTACTGGTACTAACTAAATGATGAATGGTCATGGGTTTTTTACCATATACAGTACTTCATACAGAATACTCAAGAACCTGTTAAAAGAAAGAAAAATATGTATATTCATAGCAGATTCCTATCACTGAAGTTTTTTTCTTCTCTCTGAAATAGCCACTTTTTATGTCTGTGGCCAAAATTCATCTATATTGCAGTCAGCAAGGCTGAATTGGTGATTCTTCCAGTTCCCATTGTGTAACTCCAGTTCTTTACTATTTTATGGTGTCTGACCAAACCATGGAGAGATTTAGTCAGTTAATTAACTTGCAGAAGTGAAATAACAAACACCATATATAACATTCATGAAAAATAAAGATACCAGGAGTGTGCAATATACATGTCTTGCAGATTTAAGCATATGTTTTAATTTTATTCTTTTTTGTTGGTAATTCCTCAGTAGTAAAGGTAATAACACTCAGTTTATTTAGGATGACATTTGGGGAAGGATTTCACTTGAGCATAGCAAGGACATGTTGAATGACATCTTTTTTTTTATTTATAAGAGAAAAAATTACATTTGTCTTATATATTTGGGTTTTTCTAAAGTTCAGACAGTTCATCCTGTGGATCCAGACCCTAGTTTCCAGATCTGAGAATAATTTTTAGTGCTCTAAATATTAAATATGTCTTTCTTTTCTACTGTATTGAAAATAGCAACCCTCAAGATCCCTGCCTTTGTTTCCTCATGCAATTTCAAGCTTGGATACAACATAGGACATTGCAATCTCTTTTTTTTCACTACTGATGAAGCATTTTTCTCAATATTTGTCTCCTGTGCTCCTGATGTGGTTCAGGGAGTGTTGCACATTGTTTGATGCTCAGGTGAGTGCAGTGCCTGTGCCCATCTTTGTTGAACAATTTAGCTGCTGGAATAATGACTTTTGCTCCTTCAGCTAAAACAAAGGTCCAACAGGAAGAGAAAGAGATAATCACTCTTTAGCCAGACACATTGGGAACAATAAAGGGAATGTTTTCCTGTTGCAAAATTTTTCAAATCCAAATTTCAATGCACTAATTATGACCAAATGGCTCCAGAGTGCCTTTCAATTCTGTGGTGTGAGATGCTCTCTCAGGGGCATAGGTTTCATATAGCAGAATCCACAGGTGAACCCACTGCAGCTGTGACAGAGATGCTAAGCCCACGCTGGGCTGGGTTGGCTTGGGTTGGGTTGGGTTGAGCTGTACATGGATGTTGAATAGATCGGAATGTGGACCAATATACATATATCTCATTGCCTGAGTGTTTTACATACCCAGCACTTAGACACGCCATCTTTTGAAGGACCAGGTTATGGCTACCAATATCTGTAGCTTGTAGAGACTAAGCCTCAAGGTTTGGCTAGATGACAGCAGGTGAGATGGGTGAGGTCGTCATTAATCATACACATCCTAATAACATGATTATTCATTTTTAATTCATTTGAATTATGCATATTTATGTTGGGGCAAAATCTTGTTAAGGGCAGCTGTTTCTCTGTTTTCCCTATTTTGCAAACTAATACTTTTATTGACGTGTCAGTAGTTTGTATGTGTACTGTCAGGTTGCTACAGATTCCACAGCAGTGTAAACAGTCTCTTGATCTGCTCTGTACATGTAGGTTGTGCAGGAACAAGTCAGAAAATCACTAAAAATAAAGGTGAAATTGATCTTCCAGTGTAATTGTACTGCACCAAATGCAAGCAAGCACAAACTAAGTGAGCACACATTTCATTTTTTTTCCAAATTGCAAGTATATTTTTCTTACAAGGGAAAGGAATATTTTAATAGGATGCCTACCGAGGCTACAAATCTAAACCAATGGCATGCAGCCATAGGGAGGGCAGTGGTAGGTGTGGAAGATTGCTTACCTCCCTGGCACCCTTTGGACAATCCCTTCACTGAAAAAGAGAGATATACACATAGTGCAAACTATATGTACAGCCACATCTGCTGTAGAGGAGCAGAAGCAATTCTCACATTGTTATGCATTGTACTACTTGGTGTGTTTTCATGGAAATGAAGTTTGTAACTGCCCCCTCCAAGGAGACATAGTATTGGACAGTAGGATTATTTGGGTTGGAAGAGATCCCTAGTGGTCACCTTGCCCAACCTCCTGCTCAAAGCTTGTGATTTACCTGCTGCTGCTCATTCATGGTGATCTAACCTCTCCTCAGCTACCACCCATTTCATTGGCCTGCGTGTTTGGGGAGCAGAATGAAGTGCTTTTTCCCTGTGTTTGGATTTCCTGTGTCCTTTAAAGCACTTTTGACTGGGCAACCCTCCTTTCTCTGCTCACATCTCCATCGTCTATCCCACTCCCATGTAAGTGGCAGGCAGAATCTGGCTCTTAGTTGAATGAACTACTGGATTGGGAGCAGTAGTAAATCCCACCATCCCACTGCAGCTATGAGCTTTTAGTAAATAAATGGGAAACATTTCACATAATTAAATACCATCTTAGGAAACTGGAAAAAAAATGCCCTCATTTAGAAAAGCATTCAGAATGGCATATAAAACATGCTGCTTAAATGTATTTTACAATGATTTTGTAGCAGAAGCACACATCTGAATGCATTCATGAAAGATCACAATTAATCAGCATATGATCTTTCAATCTGTCGGGGTTTTTTTTTCCTAGGGCATGTTGTTGCTAACATTGCTTTAATAGCTCTGCCATATCCAAACTCCACCTGCCCACCTCCCTGCCCCTAAAAAATTCCCATTTAACCAGGGTTCTCATTTTATCAATCACATTTTGTAATAGAAGTCAGTTTTGTGTGTCCCAAGTGGCCAAGCATTTCCATCCTTATATCAAGAATTAAGCATCTCCTGAGAAGGGAGGTCAAGTGCTATAATAAACCAGATTCCATCAAGAATGTGAAAAAATGCTGCTCTGACCGAAGCTAAATGGAAGTATAGCTGGTTTGAGATGTGATGTGAAAGCGTAATGAAAAAGCTGAAGCTATTTCTAGAGTTTCTGTCCACTGTGGCCGATTCCATCTCATTCTTTCTGACACTGTTATTTACTCTGAATCACACTGAAAACTCTGTATACATACATGATGTATTTAAAAGACCAGACACTCAGCCAGTTTCAAGTACCTTAATTTCCCAACACATATCTTTGCCTTTTGACTCTGTATCTTAAAAAAAATATTAAACCCTTGGAAATGAAATCTGAATGGGGAATAAGCATCAACTAAGTGTAAGGAGGCAGATACTAAATAAGAAAATAGTTTCACTGGGCTTCTGGTCCAGAAAGAAAAGTGACTCTCAGATATCTCTCAGTGTGTCCCTGTAGTTGATTAGCTTAAATGTTTGCCACACTTGTAACACTGAAAATTCTCTTCTTGATTTCAATGGCAATGGTATTTTCTGCTGGAAAATTTCCATTTAATAGCATACCACAATATTATTTTCATTTAATCTATTAAATTACCAAAGGAATAAAATACAGGATTTATTATTTAGCACACAATGCTGTATTTATTAACTTGCTGTAATATTTCTTTTGGGCAATAAATCTGGTAATTTTCTATTTAATGAAAAAATAAAAATATTTTTTAAAAAACCAAAACGAAAAACAAGCCCCATCCATTTCTTGCTCCCTATACGGTCTGAATATCACTAACTGACCAAAATGAAATAAACTTTTGATATTTATAATGAACAGAACACATATGGCTTAAAGTAAAACTTAACTTTGTTTTTAATCTAATGAAATATATTATTTAAAATGTATTTTATCCTTTTATTCTCACTTCAGATGGAATAATGCTGAAAACCAACATTAAATTCTAATCTTACAAAAATATTACTTCACATGCAAACTGAAACAGATGTAGCTGATGAGAAAACAGCCTTCTATCAGTAATGTTCACCTTCTTGGTAGCTGGTAAAAGAAGATGATATGGACTTCTATGGGGCATATGAATTATAAATACTGATAATAAATTCCTTGAGTTTCTGAAGAATGTCTTGAAAAGCTTTAATTCGAACTTTTTGTTTTTAAAACTATGTCTGAAATAAAATTTTCTCAGTCAGTTATTACCCCTAATCTGCTTTTCTATAACATTACTATTTCTGTATTAGCTGAAAATTCACCTTTTCTTATAGTTAAAAAAAAAAATGCTATGAAGGGTATTATCTGTACCTACAAGCTTTGTCTTTACTATGCCATACAACTACAAAATAAAAAAAAATTTGGGATATTACCGTAATTGCCATAAACCTTAGATTTTCAAAAGCTCTGCAAATGATTTTTGGGCATTACTGTACAACGATGTGTTGTCCTCTCAAGTCAACACAGCAAAAGCTTTTGAATGTACCCACCTACTTTCTGGTCTATGTAGTGCTCTACCTACATGCATTATTAAATGGAAATAATTATTTGGAAGTTTCCATTTTAAGAAGAAGACATAATTCCTTGGATATTACTCACCTAAACTACATTATATATCTGTGCAAAAGAGAAAAATGTTCAGCAGTCTGGATAATTCCCTATGTTGTGTGCTGAGTTCCCTGAAACAGGTCAGATGGAGGGAGCTTCAATGTTTATTTTTTGTGTCTGATTATGGATATCAGTTTCTCAAAATGCTTCATCACTGCTGAAATGAACATTTTATAGTAAAAATTATTCTCATTTCTTTTCATATCTTTCAGCCAACACAGTTGCATCACTATTACTTCTTGCTTTTTATGCAAAAATATTGAATCTCAAGTCTCAGTTTTTCCTTTTTTCTTTTTGAACATGCTAGATGAAACTTCTCAGGAGTAATACTTTAGCCTTAAAGATGAATCAGTTTACATTGTTATTAGAAAGAATGCCAAGACAGAAGCAACTTGATTTTCATAATATTTCCATTGTAGTGGATAAGGAGATTTTTCAGCTCTTTTGTTTTTTTGACAATCTGGGAAAAAAAGAAAACCTGTAGTTGCAAAAGGTATGCTCAGAGTTTTCTGGACAAAACAAAAACTGAAATGTAAAATTTAGTAACATGACTATTCAGCTGTTCTCTGGAGGCATGTTTTTATTTCCATAACTTGAACATTATTGCCTATGAGAGTGCATACATGTTATCAATTCTGTGTGAATAATTATAAAAAAACCAAATGAAACTGTTTGAGAAAATTAACAACTTTTAAGGTTTTTCTCAGGAAAAAATAGAAATAATACCTAATTATCAAGATATATTATCTTGTGGTCTTTTTTCTGAAAAAAAAAAGTTTGGTTTGTTTTGTCATCCCTGCCCTTGCCATCCCCAAGTCAAAACTCGGATATGACAGCAAATTTACAGTCTTTCCCTCAGAGCTGGGGAGACCCTCACAGGTCATCCTATTACCAGGCACAGGGGAAAAACCAAGCCCAGTGCCTTCTCCATAGCCTGGCTTGCCCATGACAGCCTCACCAATATCAACAGTGATTTTTTTTTTAGCTCTTTTTAAGTATTTCTGATGTAAACATATGTAAAACTAAGGCTAAATATTTGTTTATGCAATTAAAAGGTAAGTCACTAAAAAGAAAGACAGAAAAATTCTTCAGGAGACTCATGGCAATGTTTTCTACAAAGTTTTGATAACTTCATCCATAAAAGTTCTCTTTATTTCCTGTTTGTCTTATTTTTGGGTAAACACAACCCTCTTGCCTTGCCTAAAACAACTCTCACACTGCTGCTAAGACTGATGAGTCAGCTCATGTGCATAATATTAATTCATAGATCTCAAATGACCTGAGAAAGGAGATCAGTGTCATTCCAGAAAGGGAAAATGTCAGAAAGTGATTTGTTAATGTCATCAACATAATATCACCATGGTGAGTTCATGAGATAAAAATCCATGTTTTCCATGTTGTGGAAAATTATATGACACATGAGGATTTCATATGTGGCATAGACATCTGAGACAAATAGAGAGATCTCCCTATGGATTTGCCCTCTTAAAACTGCCAGTAAGTGGGAAAATAATATACATGGTAGAGATTGGTTTACATTGTCTTAGCTCCAAATTGTTCTCTAAAATAATGGGGAAAATATTGAAATGATAACACTATGCATAGTTTTGGGAGCCATATGGGAAGTTCTCAGTAGAGCTATATGACATCAATAAGGGCCTGGGGAGAAAGGCAGTGTATGTAGATGAGAATACCCCTCAATCTGTACACATGTGAATAGTCAGTGTTGTGACTCCTCCCCACTTAGTGACCCGGCCACAGGGACTTGTGGTCCCAGCTGCACACCTGCCACGAGGGAGAGTGTCCTGTGGGGCTAACTCTCCTTTTGCACCTGCAGAGGTCAAGAATGGAGAGGGAGAAGGAGCTATAGGACCTGTGAGGGCACATAGGGTGGGACCAGCAGGGGCACAGGCAGTTACTGTTGGTGTGGAGCAATCGTGTTTTGGGAGAAATAAGGATAGGAAAGAAAGGAATGTGCCAACGCTCTCAGTGTGTGTGTGAGCGGGCACAAACCTCAGACACCAAAATATCTCTTTGTGTAAAGATTTACTGCAACATGATGATTTAAACATTTATTCTTGGACTGATTCCTGTTGTTATTCACTGGAAGTGCAATCAGCTTCTCAGAATTTTGTCTAGGCTCCCTTTAATGTCCAAGTGATGCGATGAAGACGTAAAGGTTTTGTGGCACTTAGAAGTTTCTGAAATCTCTTTTTAGTGTTTAGAAACAAACTCTTGCAGGTGCGATATCACCTTTTGGCTTGTAAATCATTGCATCTTGCCACAGTGTTTCTATTCCTCACCTTTTAAATATAATTTGATCTTCTTATGCAACTCTAACAATAAGATTTTTTGATGGGCTGGAGACAATTGCAAAATACAACAACTTGGCACAAGGGAATGCAAAATGACTGATAATCTTGCAGAAAAAAATAAAAACACATAATCTCATAAAGCTGTAGGGCAGCCAATGTCCTTGCCTAAAGCACATGAGCAAAACTGAGACTTTCCAAAACAATTTTATTTCCCTCCCTATTGATTAATCCTCTGAAATGCACACTTAATTTTGCCTTTGCTAATAATTTTTTCCTCATTAAAGGATGCCGTTGTCATCAGAGATTTTCATATGGCAGACTTGTTTCTAAATATTTGTCAAAAAAATCCCTTCCAGACCTCCCACTTGTTTGACTAATACTTCTCTGCATAGCTGAGAACCCAGGAGCTACACCAAGTGCTGGATCCATTACCATATCCCTAGCTAGTTTAAACCTAACTCAGTAGCTTCATCACATGACACTACAGTTTACAATTCAGATAAAAGTCCACAGCCTTTGGCAAGTCACTGTGAGTAGGATCATCTCTTTTAAGGTAAAGAAAGCAGTAACGAGGAAATGTAAATTTTTCCGGACATTATCGGTATCACAAAGGAATCTCTCTCACTTAGCAACTGCTCCTGACAATTGTATTTTATGATCATTGTGTTTTAGCACTGTGGCTGGTACTTATCAATACACTCCTGCTTCAAAAGTATCTTTGGGCATCTTGGTTTTAGACATAAAAGTCACATCATTGCACTGATAAAGACTGCTTAGCTCACCACACTGCCACTGGACTGAAGAGGTAAGGCTGTGATTAACTCCA
Source organism: Hafferia zeledoni (assembly GCA_035583235.1). Taxonomy (NCBI): domain Eukaryota; kingdom Metazoa; phylum Chordata; class Aves; order Passeriformes; family Thamnophilidae; genus Hafferia; species Hafferia zeledoni. Next base: position 30,407,033 of record JAWWEV010000172.1, read on the forward strand.
AATAATACATCTGAGTTTTGAAGGAAAGTATATTGTAATAGAGATATAGACACACTATTTACAAACTTGATGGACTGATGCAGTCATTACAACTCGTGTTCCAAGGAAAGATTAAAAAAACTATACCATACAAACCCAGACTTTTTTTCCCAGGAAGTGTCTCTTGTTTATCAGTAGATCTTTCCTAGTGAAGGGCATTTAAGTTTGTCCTGATATTGATCATATTGATGGTATTTAAACCAACTAATCTGGATATCTCAGTTTCAAGAAATATCACTTTAAAAAGGATAAATCAATTAAAAATTTGCCTCTGCAATCTGGAGCCCAAGATGGAATTTTTAATTTTCCAACTTACAGCCTGCTGGACTATTAACATTAATTGCTTCCTGAGAATATTGCAAACAAAGCATATTAAGATTTCTTTTCTCCTCAGAACAATCCTAACACCATCATTATGGAAAGCTGATATAAATTTTGTTGTTCTGTATGCAGAATTGTAAAACACTGGAATTTGAACAAGTGTATTACAAGCAATGTTCAGACTGCTAAACTTCTTTAATATTCCATGCAGATGCAAATCATTTCCCCCTTTGTCTTCCTCAGAAGACAAAATTTGCTTAAAACAAATTTTTAAGAAAAATATTGTCATATAACCCTTCCACACAGAAGATAGTAACTATGCAGAATTGTGAGACTGTTCAAATATTCATCTAAAATTGTTACATAAACCAGAATCAAAATATTGTCACCCAAACAAAATACCTTTTGCATTACACAGTATAGATACAACTGAAAAGATAAGAAGAAAATATCATTGTTTTGTAAAAAAAAAAAAAAAAAAAAAAGGAATAGCCATTGTAATGCTGTGGCATTTTATGTAAATCAATTTCTGTGATAGAATATGAAATAAAAAATTCATGCAAGATCCTGGGCATTCTACTGCATGATTTAAAAAACAAACAAAATAAAGAACAACAAAAAAACCAAAAACCAAACAAACAAATAAACAAAAAAATATGAAAAAGCAGTAATTGAAAATGCTCAGCAGCCTGTGGTGTAACAACCTATGCTCAAATATCACCTTCTTAAGGTGGTAGTTCCAAACTGCTAAGCCAATACTGAAAAAGACATGTCACAATACTATCTAAAACTTCATCCTCCCCTGCTATCCCTGCCTCCAAAGGATTTGTGGCAGGTTTTAAAAGTGACCACAATTTATAAGAAGGACTGGAGAGAATTCCAAAGTTGGAATTCTTCCTGTGGAAAGACTTGCCAACATACAGTCCCTGTGCCAAGGAATGTAGTTAGATATCCTCTATGGCTTCAAGGAGATAGATTTGCTGTCACCAGTGTGCAGCTTCCATGCCACTCTGTTGCATTTTTCAGAAACACACCACTCCACCACTATCAAACAGCTACCCAATACACACTTAAAAGCACAGTGTTCTTAAAGTGTGGATCACAACCTGCTGATTCCCTTGTCTCTAAGTTCATATGAAATGCAGCTTTCTTATGGGTAGCACTAGCAAAGGTACCTGGCACAGATGCTGTGGACAGCACACTACCTGAGAGAAGTGTTGCTCTCCATCAGCTGGGCAAGCACAGTTTACAAGCTGCTGGAAATTCCTTTGCCTGTCTCTCCCTCCAAATTACCATCTTATTTGACAGAGTCACACAGTCTTTGATATGCATCAATCGTTACCCCAGATCTACCATTACCCCCTCTACTTCCTGGTGTCAGTTCTTGGCTTACTTTATTCCCCCCATCCAGTCCTTGGTCTGACTAGTGATAGTGAAGCAAGGGGAAAGAAGGGGAGAATATTATCAGCAGTTTGTGACACTCTTCTGCAGTTTGGGGGTTTTTTCACCTTAACTATGCATGTTCCCATCCATATGGGAGATTCAGTGGAACTCTGTGGCCCAAAACTGCCATTCCCTTTCACAGAGAAATGTATTTTTTTTTTTCTGTCTAGGCACTCAGCAAGAAATGACTGAAAGCTTAGTCATTCCTTGCTCCTCATATTCAAATGCACCATGAAGGGTCTGAAGTCCAATGCTGGTGATAAAAATGGTCATTAATAGTGCTATTGTAATCTTTTTAATCTTAGATTTTTACAAATTCATTTGTGACTTTAATAAACTTGAAGGGATTATAAGTGCTTTTATATACATGTGGTTTAAGAATAAAGATGTTGAATATTTGATCCTTGTAAATGAAAATCCAAGCTAATGAAAGAAACTTCTAAGAATTTCTGCTTCCCTTTAAGATGAATTTTGGGGGAAAAAAAACCCCACCAAAACCAAAAACAAACAAACAATCAAACAAAAAAAACCAAAAAACAAACACAAACAAACAAACAAACAAAAAAAAAAAAAACACAACAAAACCCCCAAAGTTTTGTCCCCAAAATCTGTGCTCAGCATTTCCATACCCAAACACATCCTCTGGAATTGCATAGCTGCTACATTGTTTTTCTATTCAGTATGCTATAATTCACATACTGTCTAGGAGAGAATAAAAATATTAGTATCTATGATTGAGATGTTGTTTTGGAAGTTTGGCAGCAGTTTTAATTGTGTACTGCTGTATATCTACTCTAGATGGTACTCTTAAGGAAGTTAAAGAATTAGTACGTTGCATGTCTAGAAGCTAAGGGGAGGTGTGGGAAGAACCATCCTGGGAAGAAGGTGCAGTAGCAGGTAATAATGTATCTGTTTCCCCAAATGTATCTTTGTCTATTGGTCCTTCTTGCAGAGATTCAGTGATGGAAATAAACCAAACCTGACAAACTGATAAAGGGGAAGCCACTGCCTGAGAATTCTCACACCACCGGAGGCTTTAAATGCTGGGACTAGAGTTCCTTTACAGTGAACGCAGCAGCAGGTCAGCTTGAGCTGGATGCCTCCAGAGAGGGACCCAGAACAAAGAAATCCCTGGGGGTTTATAGCCTTGCAATCTGTGCACACATTCTTCAAGGGCTCTGCATGCATCTCTTGGTCCAATGGGGATTTTTGCTCTGGGGTCTTCTAACACCTCACTGGATCATTTCTCCAACCACCATGCAGGAAGGCCATTCACTGTTCTTATCTTAAGCTGTAGCTCTGCTGAAAGTTATGTTCAATTCTCTTTAACGTTCACTACAACTGGTGTTGAACATTGCATGGAATAATCAAAACAGAAACATTTCAACATTTCATTCAGAAGGGATAAGTCCTTAGAAGGCAAGTAGGTTCTGCTTTCTTCTGATCTGCACTGTCAGGGTTTATATCAGAAGGTTGGCCACTCTCTTTGGTATGTGGCATTGTTGAGCAGTGAGGAGGCAGAGGCCTCGAGGTGTTTGACAAAAACATTCCCTTGCTATGTTTTAGAAAAGCTTTCAAAATTGTATTAACTCTCCTAAAATTAAAACAAATCTACTGGGGCAGGTCTCTGGAGGTGTTTTAATTTAGCCCTGTAAATGGTAAGAACCACAAATTTTTTGTGTTAAATTTGTTAGATAGGTTAAGGGTACGGATGGATTAGTCAGTCTGTCCATCTACCTATCAATTTATCCTATCAATCTGAATTGCCTACTGATTAAACTGGACTTGTGCAAGTGCTCTGTTGCAGTGAGAGTAGAACTTTCTAATAACATGTAATATTTTGTTGCCAGCCAAAGATCCAATTTTAATAAATTCCCTGGGGAGAATGTTTGTGTTTTCTAAGCATTTATATGGTATAGAAATTTATTTTGCATTCTGAGGTGTATCCAACATCATTGTTTAGTGTTAACAGATTATAAACAAAATCTCTTATTTACATATGAAAAAGTGAACAGCATTTTATGAGAAGTATTGTATGGGGAAAAGAAGACCCTTTGATTTGGGTTTTTTGGCATTGTTAGATCCTTATCTGTAAATATATTGACTCAAACTTGTGGACATGGATTGAGAACAGGGTGCTCTTAATCCAATTTTGAAAAGGCTTTAACTAATAATACTTTGACATTATCTTGACAAGGGAATTTAGAATCAGTCCCTTTTAGCTTTGGGATTGATTGAAATAGTTTCCCCTGAAGCATAAAGTATGTCTCAAGCCACTTTAGAAGTAAGAAGTTCTGAATTCTAAACATATAACACTCTTCATTAAAACAGTGGCAAATCCATCTGGGCCTGGTGCTTTTCCAGCTATAACTTTTGTGGCACTTGTATTAAGTTTTTTGCCTTCCAAGGACTTTTTTTCTGGGGGAAAAAAAAAAAAGGGGGGGGGGGGGGGAAAAAAGAAAAAAAGAAAAAGAAATAATAAAATCACAAACATCTGCACTGATTCAGCTGAGTGTAGCATAAAACTTCTGAAGTCAGTGCAATGTTATTTCTTTTCAAAATAGCAATCACTTTTATTTAGTAAGGTTTTTCTGTTAAGCACACAAAACTGCAGCTTCCTAGGCCCTACACCACACTCCCCCAAAATCTCTGAGGAAAATTAGGGCAAATTTTGGTCTTTCAGACCTTCATTAATAAAGTCCATAGTTCCTTCAAGGAAAAGACTGAAGTATATCATTATCAAAAGCTTTGTTTTCTATTACTTCATCATTTTATAACTTTCATGTAATAAGTATATGCAAAAGGACACCCACCATTTAAAAAATGTGTTGCTTGCCTACAAAATATCGAAGAAGGGTCTGTCAAAACACTAGGTAATAAAACCTCTGAAATTCCAGGTACAAATGCACACTGAGGGTATGATAGATTACTAAGTGGGAACAAACAGGGTATGTCTAATAGGCTAAACCTTGCTGCAGAACAAGATCTTTGAAAATAAATTGCTCTTATGGTCAGCTTTTGTTTTTGTTAATTCCTGAGATACTATGAAGTAATTTTGGTCACATTAGGCAGACTGCACTGCAGGAAGGGAAGAGATCCTGAGCTGTAGGGCTACACACCTTCAGGGAGAGGTGGGCTCAGACCCCACCTGGCAGACAGGCTTTGTGTCTTGTGTGAATTCAATATGAGAACTGGTTTTTCAATTACATCACATTGATGGGAGGAAATGCTCTGTGGCATCCAGGTTTGACAAAAGAAATGTGAGTAAATCAGATCAGCTGCAATTACTGGAAAAGAGGACCTCATCAGATCCTGCCTCAGTGTGCTGGGCTTATCATCCTGAGCTGACTTAATATCTGGAAGAACTTGTCCTATGGCTTCCTTTGGTTCATGTGTTGTTTTTTTTTCTCTCTGTTGTTTAAGCAATTGTCCCAGTCTGCTTGCCTGGGCGTGACAAACACCCATACAAAGCTTCACCCCTAGTCCTCTGCAATCCACCTCCCTTGCACCTAACTCCTGAAGCATGGCCAATTCAACCATCTAAACTCTGATCAGTTTTCTTTCCCTACTTCAGGGTATCGCTTAGACTTTCTCCATTCCAGAAGACATACCAAATTGCTGGAATCACTGGGCACTATCAGAGGAATGGACCAACATCTTGTAACATACTTAAAATCGAGTTTGCACAGAAGAAGGCAAAATTACTCTTTACACGAAAATGAGATCTGAAAAGATAATGTAAAATGTAAATAATAACATAAGTGGGAAAAAAAAGTAATAATCCCAGAAAAAGTGTACGCAATCATGACCATTGAGCATTGTCCCTGCTCAGTCCATTGCTGCAGACTGTCTAGTCACAATAGGGCTGCTCCACTAAACACGAACAAATCATGGATGAAGCAGCAATATATCACCCAGTATGTAATAAATCCATTAACGCATAGGGCTTGGAGGAAGAATGTATTGGGTTACTCACAGGAAGAGAGAGAACTCCAGTTACCCTTTTCACTTCATAGATCCAGCTGGAGAACATGATCAGGTAAAAACAGTTCCAGTAATTGAGCTGCAATCTTATCAGTAGAATGCTTTTTACACTCCTTAATATGGGACAAGACATAGCGTTTTTAAAAACTTGGAAATCTTTCAGACAGCATTGAAAAGACACAAGTCGCTGTGGCAATATCAGAGCTAGCCATTGCAGAGCTTATTCTAAACAATATTCATTCAGGACAGGAGAGAGCTAAGTCTATTAGGAGACTCTTAGTGATTTATTTGCTTTTTTTACAGAGTCATGTAGTGGGGAAAGACAGCTAATCTTGTTGGACTCCATTAAGGAAGTCTCTTCAGGCTTCAGACAGTCATGCATCCCCACCTGGCCTTCGCAAGCAACATGACTGGAAATTTCTTGTAGTGCTCAAGGCCTATTTGCATAAGCATGGAAGCAGACTTGCATTAATAATACCTGTATTAAGGGCCTAAAAAAACCTGCTCACATCATTAGACATGCTCCCTGGACATTTTTGTGCATCAGAAACATCTCCTGATCACCTCCTTTATTTCTGTCACATCCTTGATAGCTTTAATAACAGTGTGATAGTACAGCTGAAGTCAGAGTGAGAAGACTTATTTTTTAATGGATTCTTTTTTTTTCCTTTCTTGAAAGAGAAAAAGGAAGTGTTTTAAATATATCTAATAGCATCTGACTTCCAAAGATACTACTCTTAAACCTACAGGGTTTGAGATACAGAAAGGAAACTGGGAAGATTATAGGCAGGACTTACACAGGACAGGTAGTGAAGTCTGGATTCATTTTGTCATCTATTTAAGGAGACTTAGAATGATAACTCTGTACTGCTTACAGCCTAGGATTACATTTGAAAGGGTTTTACCTACCCAAAACTTGCACCACCAAACTAGTAAGTGGAAGCAATAGAGTTGCAGGACAGGTGTAACTCCTGTGCAAGGGAAAGACTTGTTTTGTGAGAGCTATGGGGTTTCTGAGTTTGCTTTTTTCCCAGCCCAAAGAAAGCCAGTTTTAAATTTTGAAAACCAACTGGGAGACTTTCAAGGGGAGGATGGCTGTGTGCCAGCAAGTGCATTTCTTCCTCATGAAAGATAAAGGCTGGGGTCCTTCCTTGGCCGAGCTGTTCTAACAGGTGAGCTCACTTAAAAACAAGAGCCGATTTCTGCCGCCCGCTCCTGACACCGTGTCAGACACCAAGGCTCTGTGAGCCCCTTCACCACAAGCATGGAGATGGGAGGCACTGCTCCAGTGCAGCAGTGGGGTTCCAGCCAGGCTACAGCGGCTGTCCTTCCCAGCAAGGCTCCCCCAACACCGACCCTCAGCTCCCCATGGGTCTGCCCTGACAGAGCACTGGCAACATCGCTGCTCCAGGAAGATCTCTCCTTGCATTACTTCTTAAAATATTTTTAGCAATCTAAAACAGAAAGCAGAAATTGAGGTTCTGGACAGTTTCTGTTGCTGACGTTGATCCAGGTCTGAACATTTACGGGAATCTGTGACAGATACTCATAATTTATTGGAACATGGCTCTTCTGCAGTGTAAAAAAACCCCTATTGACCTCCCCTAATCATAAAAAGCTGATAAAACCTGTTATCAATTAGATGCCAGTAAGAAATCAACATTTACTGCTAGTTATGGTGCAGTGGTTTGTCTTTTTTAAAATTACATAAGCTTTTAATCAGATCCTCCTTAACCTGCTTTTTATTCCAGCAAATTTTCAGTGGAATCCATATATCCAAATAGTATTTGGGATCCAGCAATGCATAAGCATTCTCACAGGAACTCATCTCCCCTTAAAGTGTACATGAATGAAAAAATGAGTTTGGCAGCATTCACGCAATACATTCATGAAGTCCTTTGAAATGGGAATTCCAGTATAATTCAGCATGATTGTAAACGCTCTAAAATGTGTAAGCCTAAATGGCAAAGGGAATTGTATACTGTAGTTAGTGATAAATGTTCCATGTAACATACAGGGTTTAGCTGCCCCACTTACCCAATGCTCAGTGGAATTAAGTAGTTAAATTTATGTGCATAGTACTGAAACTGTAATGCTGAGTGTCAACCTCGGACCTGTTTTTCTGCTAAAGCATAATAAAAATACCAGTGGAAAAATTGTCCCAAGCCTCAGTCTGGTAAAAGGACTGCAAGTCAAGCAGAAAATGTAAAACATCTCTGGTTTTCCTGACCAACCTGTCACAGCCCAATCTGTTGTGACAGTACAGGAGGCACAGCCTGAAAGCAACTTGGGGAAGGGGTCACAGCTTAGGGTCCTCTCTTTTTGACAGAGGTGAGAGTCTCAGCACACAGTGCCTGCCTGCTCTAACAGAGTGGCTTTTTAACAAGCCATCAAAGGCAGAGGTGAGACACGGTGGGCTTTCTGTCTCCTGGGAGGTTCCAAGATGATCATTGTCCTTCTTTCTGGTCTGGAAGTTCTCTTGATTTCCCAATAAACCTCTGAATGTACTTATTTGTCCTTGGTGTGAAAAAAATGGTACTAACTATAGAGAAAAGCTCTCCCTCAGCTCTCAGTTTACTGTTTCTAAAGCCATGGAGTAGCTGCTTATAGCCAGTGGGGATAAGGAGAATGTATAGCAGGCTGTGTAATTGCCTGTGTCTGCGGGCAGGGCTGAGTAGCTCAGCACAGGCAGGGCAGCAGGGTCTGGCCTCACCTGCCCCAGCCAGTGCACAAGGGACTTGCTGCACAGCTTGAATGAATGTTGGAGGGAGCCAGTCTGAGTTCTCCTGCATAGGCCACCACAGCAGAGCACAGCAGGAGGAATCTGAAACAGAAAGGTTCCCTAATTGCTGACAGAAAAGCAGGAAAGAGCTGCACCTGTGTGGGGAAAGGTGGGGCCATCTCAGGTGTTTCCAGTCTCTGATGATGAGGCAGGTGGGGCCGGGGGTACCTTTTATTTGCACACAGCTGCCAACTTCTCCCTTTCCTCAGAAATGTTCTGGCTTAGTGGGGAGGAGTTGCCTACATATCTGGGAGTAGTCCCATGTGGAGCTACATCCTCCAGGTAGAGGCTGTGAGGGTGAGTCACTGTTTATGGAATTATTCATCTTTTTTTCTGTAATGTACGTTAAATCAAGAGACTGTGAAACTCCTGAGTCAGGGACTTAAGGAGATGAAAGATTGGAAAATGCTAAGATTAAGTGAATTTTTCTGGCTCTTTTGGGTTTTCTGGAACATGAAATGTTAGGGAGAATTAAAGTTGCTGATTATAAACAATGGACACATATTCTTCAGTGTTTGAGATGGTGTTTGTGTTGTGGGGCACCAATTTCTCTGCCACTGTGTTTGAACAGTGAGTTTTCCAACTACCTGAAAAAGCTCTAGCTCTGTAAAGCATGGCTAAATAAATACATGTGTAATGTATCTTAAAGTATATTTGGAGCACTAACAACGGCAGTTGTAGGCAGGACCAATAGTCCCTTATATAATCTGTTTATTTGGCACCACCCCTTGACCTGACTTTGCCCCTTTAGCTGAGGAACTTGCTTGAGTTTCAAGTTAATGCATAACAAATCTAGTTCAAAAGGAACAGACCTCAGTTATCTTGGGAACAGAATTGCAAAAAATGGCAGTTGCGTACTGATTGCTGTAAGACTCCATATAAAATGTGGGGAAAGGAAGAGATAGGCTGTTTAACTGAAGCTTGCTATAATAGAGTCTCAGGAGTGGGTTTGGGTGGCCCTTGGGAGGCTGGAGCCTCTGGCAAGGAGCCTGACAAATATCAGCATCAAAATGGAGAACATGTTTCCCTTTCCCTACTGATTCTCTTTCTTCAGTTTTTTCAGAAACAATGTCTTAGTTCTGCTATTGCTGAATTCTGTTCTTTGCTTTTACTTCTGCAGCTGGGTCATAGGGATCTCCTTCTTTCCTGATTTTCTTTGCCTTAAAAAAGATACTCCTAGTATCTTCAAATTACTAACAAATCTTTATGTTCATGTTTGACTAGGATGATCACAGGCTGCCTTTATTTTGCATCCTTAGTCCACATATGTGCAACAGAGTGTTTAACTTGTGTGCTCTTTCTCATCCTGAAACTGAAGTTTATGTTGAAGTGCTTTAAAAGTCCAAACCACTATTTTTCTGTTTGATAAGATAAATAAGGACTTGAATCAAAATGTGTATCAAGAGCTACTGGCTCAAATAGGCCCTGAATTTCTGTGGAAGTACATGGAATTCTTTTTCTACTGTCTCAGGAGATAAACAGGTTTGAGCAGAAGTTGAAATGTAAGAAATATTAGCATTTTAATGGGGTATTTTTCCCCCGGATTTGGAATAGAAGTTGAAACTTTTAAGTCCACTGAAAAGATTTTCTAAAACCTTAAATTGAGGATATTTATTTTGCATTTTCAATCATTGATTGAAATAGAAATACTTTGTTTCAGTTTTAGATGGTCTTTATTTTCAGCCTTTAAAAAAAAAAAAAATTTAAAAATAAATAAATAAATAATGTCTGTCTTAAGTCTTTCAATGTGAAGTTCATTGCAACAGTTTGAATTTCTGAATTTAAATGTGAGATGGCTGATGATTTGCAGCCAAACTGGGAACAGAGGGCATTCTGAATAAAACACAAAATGTTTTGCACTGTCAGAGGCCAAGTACTTAAACTTTGAGATAGCACAAGAACTTCTGTGACATTATGTAGTGAATGTGCCGTAATCAACAGGCAAAAATAATAGCTTTGGGGGAAAAAAAAGGCAGCTAAAACTGGCAATATTTGAGGGAAGAACAGAAGAGGCTGTCACATGTATGTGTGGAGTGATGGATTCTGAGAGGCATCAGAAGTGCAAAGCACCTCCTGAAAGGCAAGTTTTCTCTCATTCCTTCTTACTGCCTCTATTTTTTTTTTTCTTGCCAAGTTTCTGCAGGAAGGTTTCAGAGTAGCTGCGCATACTTGAAAAGATCAGAAAAAGTGAGGCAAATTCTGCACTGACATGTACCTCCACTGACATCAAAGCAATGACATACCTGTGTCTCTCATGTTTTAAGTTTTTAAAAAAAAACAACCAACCAAAAACCCCACAACATAAACTGAAGAAACATATCCACTTCTTAAAGAATTGTTACTATTGATGCGAGAGGGAGAAAGGGGATACTATCCACAGGAAAAAAATAATGATTAATTTAAAGTACACCAATAATCTCCTTTGCACTGACCTATCTGAATCTGGTTCTGACCTGCCAGACCAGATCTTGACCATGGTCTCCCAGCTGCCTCCCTCACTGAGGGCAGGTCTTGTCCCACACCCCCTTTATTCAGACTTTATTTAAGACCTTTGCATAGGGGAGACCTTTGTGCAGCAAAGCGTCTGGGATCCTTTAGCAAATCCAGTATTCCAATTGCAGTTCCTGAGGTGGCTAAAGTTAGAGGTTGTCCTGGTGTGGTGAGGTGACAGGAATTAAGGGATTTCCAACAGAAGGGCAGTTCTCCTTCAGACTGAAAATGCTTTGGTGCACAAACTTTTTTTGCATTTCACATTTGATGTTAATTCTGAATACTAGGAATGTGGGTGGTACTTTCACAGCAACTGTCTCACGAAAAGTAAATATGTATGTTAAAGACCATATGCCATTGAGTTTTTCTGCCACATCTCCTTAATATTCTGGAGATGGATACCTAACTAACTGATATAGCAACAGTTCTGATTTGACCATACCCAACATACTTTTCCAAAGCATAATGATGTTTTTATTTGTGTTTTGACCTCAATATAAATTCATGGTGACGAGTATACCTGCATGCTATTTTAGGTAATGGCATTAGAAGTAGCAGTGACAAGTTAGCAAGCATGTAATATCCTAAGGCAAATAGATTTGTATGTTCCCTTTCAGACTGGATGATTATGTTGCACTCTCTAAAGACACTTTAGATCAGGAAGAATATCTCCTCAGGGAATCGTAGTGATAACTACTTTTGACAAGTAGTAATAGCAAAAGTTTAGTCCAGCCATGAAATGAAAGGCTCATGCCGAAGCCAGGATTACTGGTAGTGGACTGCAGGGGCACTGTAATTGCACATCACTCGCTTTAGTGATGGCATGTCTGCCTTCACTCCATCTGTACTTGGGAATACAGAATTGCCTGTTTCATAGTATCAAGCAAAAAGCCTAATATTGATTTTAAGGGATCAATGGTAAGAAGCATTGTTTTAACTTATTTGTCGGTAAGATCAATTTCTTCCACAGAAAACCACTGTATTTTATGTTACGGTTCCAAATACAGGGGAAATTCCCAAATTCTGTGTGATTTGATTGATAAATATCGCTCTTGGCTAATTGGAAACAACTTACTGATCCTTTCAATAGGTCAGTTAGGCTGCCGGGCATGCGTATTATGGTACTTCTGAGGGAACATTTGAAGTGATCATGACTCTTGCTTAGTTCTTTGCAGTTGTTACTTTACTGAAGCATCAAAGGCTATCGTTATTACATATTGACACAGAGCTACAGAATGGTTGATAAATCTATACTGAAGTTGTGTTTAAAATCAATATTATAGTAGTTACCATGCCAAATCAATATTTGCCAAGTTGCCAGCTCCCAGTGCCTGATGCACTGTAATTATTCCTCTTCTCACAAAGAACATGGGGACCAAATCCAACACTCACTGAAGTCAAGACAGGCTCTCATTGATCTCAGGCTTTGGTTCAACATGTGCTTGCTTTTATTTACTCGTGTTTGTCATGGGATTGTACAAGAAAATGCACACAACAGAAGGCCTGTCTACTTGGTCTCTACATCTGATGATAATACATGTACTATGAGCTCAACTATTATTAAAACAGGAACCAAAATGCTAATGTGCCACTACTGGATTGTTGGACTGTTTTGGTAGTGTTATGCAGACATGGCCTGCTTTATGTAGATAAAAAGATTTGCTCAAAAATAATCTATAAGATTTGATGATACAGCAGTTCAGAAACAACACATTTGAGACAGATCAAGTAGGGCTAATTATCAAAATAGACTTGTGTAATCATCTATGCTTCCATGTTTTAATTGAACAGTGGGATATTTCTTTCAAAAAAGTGTGTTAATTGGGGTCTGCTCATGGGAAGGAGTGACTAATTGAACTGGCATGAGCCTGATGGCAGCTTTTTTCATTAAAATGTTAACTTTTAAAATCAGTGTTACATTGCAAATGTTGTCTTTCAATTGGAGTAGTCTATCTGGCACATGCCAGCTCAATTAGTAGCTTGCTTTCATGAGCAGACCCCAATTAACACAGACATTTCTTAAAGAAGTATTCCACAATTTAAATTAGCGCATTTGCATTAGAAGTAATTATACTGGTTTTGGTTGTTAGTTGTTCCTAATTTTGTGATGACTAAATATGCTTTAATGGAAAATGACATTTGTTGATTAATTACTCAAGTTGTAATGGACGTTTGTAGAAAATATTCAAATATGGAACAGAGAAACTAAATAAGACTAAATTGTATCAATGAGTGTGCAAGGTGGAGTTTGTCATTGTTTATACTTAATTTCAGCATAAATTATGCCACTCTCTAGTTATATCTACACTGAATTAAACTTACTTTTATGAATGGTTTCTGACCTTTGAAGGACCATGGGAGGTTACAACTAACTAGGACACTTTGTAATACTTGTGAGCTCATTATTTTTGTGAGTGAAAATATCTGAAAAGACATTGTAAAACAATGGTGATGAAGGTCTCATCTAGAACTTCATATTCAGAGCAAGAGCAGGAAAGCAATGACCTGGAACTAACAAAACCATCTAAACTTATTGCTCTTGAAGGAGACTGTTCTCAGGTGACTCTTCAGGCAACTGTGGAAATGGCCTTCAAGCTCTCTTCATGTGTTTCTTAAATATGTGCTTAATCTCTAATGCGGACTCTGTACTGTTGTTGACTTTAGACTGGACATGAAGTAAACCATTCTTAAGTATTTTTCTCTATGTGAGCAATATTGCCACTGTATAACAGGGAGTTTTTGCGTTAGAGATAAAAGTATTTCAGGCGAAACTGTCTGTGTTACCATAACTCTTATATACTCTATGAAAGATATTTTACAGTTTGCATTTAAACTTGGAAGGGATCATTAAATTTAAACCACTACTTGTATGATGAGATTCATTAAATCTTCTTACATCTAAGTAACTTTTTTTTAAAGACATAACTTGTGGTTAGCTAAAGCATTCCTACCCAAAAGGCATCCAGTCTTCAAAAAGTACTATCCACCATTTTACTTAAGAGTGTGCTGTGATGATTAATTTCTCTCATTGATACAAAAGTGTCATCTTATCCACCTGGACTTTTTATTGCTTCAGGTTTTGGCTTCTGAAACTTGCTAATTTTTTTTTTTTTTTAAATGCACGCCCTTCCCCAAACTGTAACAAAACTAACAAACAAAAACCCAACAAAACTAGCACAGACAAATAACCCAACCTCCCACCTCAGCAACTTTGGTTTTCATTACTGTTTATTTTTCCTTTTTGAAGAGGTGATACATTCTCTACTGTTCTTCTTTTAAAAATGTGTTTAATGCCCTGATGTCCCTCTGCTCAGATAACAAGGGTGTGTCAAGCATACAGAAGATAAACATTGTCATTCCAAGAGCCCCTTCTGTTGTAGCTCTACATCTTCAGACACTGAGGTGTTCTTATACCAAATCTACTTTTGCAGAGTATTTATGATACTGTAAGAGTCAGTCCTTTTCTAAAAGCATCATTCTCCAGAGTTCCTATATACCTGATATTAGGGCTTTGGATTTTTTTAAGAAAACAACTCAGCCTTGTTGTCATAATATTATTACCTATGCTATTATAATTGGCTTACATAAACTGTAAGATCTGCCAAAAATCACTCTTAAGAAGACAAAGATTTTGTGGGAGCAAATACAATCAGGTTGTACTTAAAAGTGGGTTTGTTGTTCTTAACTCTCCTCTATGTAATGGATGTGAAAAACACGAAATGCTTTTTCCAAGTAAAGTGCCTGTTAGGAACAGGCATCTGTGCCATGTAGTACAACATCTGACAGGAAGCCTCACTTCAGAAATAATGCAAGTCTCTGGAGGCTTGTCCAGCAAATGTATCATCCAAGGTCACTGTGATTCTACCTGTGTGGCAGTGCTTGGTGCTGAGCCTGCAGAGGGAAGCTGTAGGGTCACAGGAGAGCTGCGGTGCTTGTAAAAAGCAAGGTAACATCTCACTTGGAAAAAAAAGTGCATAACATCAGTGGAGAAATTAAAAGCTGAAGAAAAGTCCCTTCCCAAAGAACGATCAACCTGCTTCTGGAAATAGAAGTAGCTCTAAAGTTACATGGGGTAAATCATGAAGCTGGAACAGTATATTTAAGGGGATAAAACCCTTTTGGAATGGCATTATTGGAAGAAGCTGTGAATGCCCCATCCTTGTCAGTATTTGAGGCCAGGTGGGCTGGGGCTCTGAGCCACTGGATGTAGTTAAAGGTGTCCCTGCATGCAGGAGAGAGTTGGATCTTTAAGGTCTCTTCCAACCCAAACCGTTGTTCTATGCTTTATGCTGTATTCTACAGTGTTATGTGTGTGTGTTCAGATGGGGTATTCAACCATAGCACACAGATGATAGAGAGTCAAATGGAGAGCTTATGGAGACACATGCACATATCTGAGTCGTTATTATCCATTAAATGGTAGTAGTGTTATCTTTGATTCAGTATCAAAAGTGTGCTAGGTCCTTTACAGACAAAAAATAAACCACAGAGCCCATGTTTAAAGATCCTGTGGGGTTCAGCTCAAATGAGCATTTAGAAATAACCTCTTTAGGTAAAGGGGAGAAGCAGAAATTACACATGGTAGGGAGGCCTATTTTGAAGAGCACTTTTCCCTTCCAGAAAGTACCCAGGCATTTCTATAACTGTAGGCTCACCTGCTGTTCAGGAGAGACTCTCTCCTGTGTTTATTCAGCCAGCAGCTGAGTGTGCTTGGGGGATAGTGTTAAGGATCTCATATTTGTGCCATCATGGGTAACAACAGAGTACACACAGGAAAAGGGAAAATATTATGGTTAAAGACAGTGTTACTGAAGGAGGTGGTTGTATGTGCTGTTAAGAGGAGGTTACCGCTCTCAGCAATGTGATAAAGTGTGCCACTGCAGGGAAGATGGTGCTGATCACTGAGCTCTGTGCTCCTGGGACACATTGGGAGAAGTTTTGTATAGTGTTGCCACACTTTGTGAATTCCCTGGTTTCATTTCCCATATGTGCTGCTTATTAATGTATTATCCTATGTTGTAAGATGTAGCTCATTCTACTGGAAAATAATTATACTATCAATGGACGATCACTCTAAACAAAAAGATTCAAATTGAGTTGAAAATACAAAAGTTTATATGTGATTATGTGTATTGGCAAGAAGCTCTATAGTTGTAACACTGAAGATGAATTTGTGACTCAAAACAGGCTGGACATGATCTTCCCCTTGTGAGTAGGCTTTAACAAGGACACAGCTTTGGATGATTGATGAGATCTTTTCCCATCTGTATAATCTGAGATTCTATAAAAATAATTCCCTTGTTCAACTAGATGATAAACTAAGAAACAAATGTGAATTCTATCTTTTAAAACCCTAAGCAGAGAAAAGTAAGAATGGTTATGACATTAACAAAGATCTCAATAATGTTTTGCTCTGGTATTTAATATTTTAATCTCCATCTCATCTAAATTGGTTGATTAAAATTCACTTCATATCAAAATCCTTGAAAAGTTTTAGTGAGGGGAAAAAAAGTAAAACTAAGAAATGTAAGCTTGTTGTTTTTAAAGACTTTCTGTGGAGAGCAAAGAATGCTGCAACATAGGGTTTTTTAGCTCTCTATATAAAAATCTGCTGCTATTTTGACCTATCCAGAATGAAAAGAAAAACCAAGGCAGGGAGATGTCCTTCCAAAAAGACTGAACAATATATTTTTGTCTCTGATTAATAGGTGCTGTTGGTATCTTTGGTACCCAAAGAGCAGCAAAAAGTTGAAATGTGTAACCATAGTGCTCAGAGACCAGGCCTGAAAACCTCCCGTGATCTTGTTCAAAAGACATTTCTATACGTTTGTTTCCAGTTTAAGTTGCATCTCCTCCCAGAACACAACTCTAATCCCCCAGTCACAATGGTGTAAGAAATCTACCCTGAGTAGGGAGCAACATTTTGTCCTAATAATGCCAACAGCTGCCTTCTAACATTTAACCATGTAATAAAGGCAAGAAAAGGATCTGCACATCCACAGACAAGAAATGCCATGTCCATCGGGCACTCCATTAGATAGCCATAATGCTCACAGCTGGAAATTTTTGTGAGATGGCATTTGATATCATCATTGTTAGCCTTCATATAATGCAATATTTATTACAGTAAGGGAAGAAGGGAGTATTTTTAGCTGCATCTTGAGTAACTTATCTCCATGGCAACCCTTTACTTGCCTGCACTGTTGCTGCTATATAGAATGTTGTCACATTAATAATAAATGGAACACATCTAACACATTTGGCTGCCGATTGGCTTCCAGCCACATATTTCTCTTGTTCTAGTTGAAGGGTTTGCAAAGCTTAGGGGTCCATAAGCAAATTTCATTCATTTTGTTTCTTAGAGAAAATTGCCTTGGATTATGTTAAAGCACTCAGGAGGCTTCATCAATGTATGCATTGTGTTTGTTGGGCTGGATTTTTGTTTGCTTTTGTTTCTAGTTCCACTTTAAAATGCCAAGGAAATCCATGAGTAAATACAATTAGAAAAGCTAGAAACCCAGCAGCTGTGGAGTAATTTTATTTGACTTACATTTGTACGGATAAGAAAATGACATTTTAAAAAATTGCTTATGAGGAACCCCTGTGACATGTTTTTGAAGAACAATACTTTCATTTCATGGAGACTTAAAGCAAGCGGGTCTCCAAGTGAGATCCTAGAATTGCCAATCACTTCCACATCCGTGCAACAAAAAGGAGTTCCAAGCAGTTCAACCTTCATTTAGGGGTCTAAACATATGAATTTCAAATTTAGTCAATGCTTGTTAGAAAGGTTAAAAAAAAAAATGACAGAAGAACATTAGATTTCACTTTCAATTGGTCCTGGGTTTTTTCCTAGATATTATAACAGTAGTGTAACTGGCTTCTAATTTGCATATTAACGCTTAAATACTACCTGCTTGGCCTGAATAACCATTTGGAACCTATTTAAAGGCACTACACAAGTACTTACATAAATATTAAGCATTCATATCTGGATGACCTGGTCCTTACTTTTTTTCCATTTTTTCCTTGTCAACTCTTATTACCAAATCTCAAAAAAACAGGAGTAAAAAAAATTAAATAAAACCATGTTATTGTTTTAATGCACTACCATTTCTGCAGTCTACCATTTGCCTTTTTAACATCTCAAATTAGGCATACATGTGCATAGAAATAATTCCCATGAGAATCAGTTACATTTTGGCTTACATTAATATGTTGCCAGTGATACCTGAGTGGTCAAGGATCATGTACTTATTGCTGTATCTTCCAAGTATGCTTCTTTTTGGGGGGGAGGAGGAGGGAAGCAGAAAGAAAAAAGCCTGTTCTTATACTGCCTTGTTCAGCTTTTCAAACCAAATAGTCTGCTTTAAGTTCATAAAATAAAATAACATTAGAAAAGGAGAGAACATCATTTAACAATTATTAGCATCTTACATGAAAATTTCAGTCATAAGCATGATGAAGTTTCCCTCAGAATTTATAAGTTAGGGAAAAGAATAGCTCATGTGCATTCTCAAGTGCTACCCAGAAGTTAGACTTTCTAAAAGCCTGATTCAAAATATTCAGTAGCAATCCCTGGGAATATTGTTATTGACCTCTGAGCCTTGAGTTAATCTCTACTTGATGATGTCAAACATTGTAAAAGGTTTTTATCCCAGAAAGCTTTCTTTTTTTTTTTTTTGACTGTAAAATATTAAAGTCTAGCAGCATTTCTCTCATTTTTCATATCTAAACATGTACACAAAAAGTACATTTACTCAGGGAAAATACCTGGTAGCATTTTGTTCTAAAGGCCATTAAGTACTCCAGAACCTCAAAGTCAGTAAATAATCTTGCATTACTATTATTTTTATTTGGAGAGTCCTATTAAGAAGTAATAGCTATTTGGGATGTTTTACTGAGCTTCCTGGTGGCTTCTTGTTAGTACTGTCTGCCAAGGTGAGAGAAACACACAGGACCCACTGCTTCTCAATTGTGTGTGAGTCCTGTTTAATATAAAGCCCCACTCCCAGTGTGCCAGACATTCCTGCTTATTTGTCTTGACCTGGAACTCGCTTGATGTCTGTTGAAAGGCCAAGAGATGAATGAACATGGGAAAAGATGATGATCTCCCTGCTGTAGCAGGTCACTTTACAGGCAAGGTGTGGCTCCAGACTATAAATGAGAGACTTTGGGCAGGCACTGCCATCAAAGGTGGATGAGAGACAGGTAAAAATCGTGCAGGATGTTCATCTCTCCAAGCAGCTAGAATCAGACTTTTGAGTTGCTATACATTTAGTGTAGCAGAAACACATGTTATTAATTAAGGATTTCTTTTAAGAACTATGAAGATGAAAATTACATATATACTTGCTATAAAGGTGATTACACTTTAATTCATGGTTCATCTCTGAGACAAATCCACAGTAACAAAAAATGTTTCTATAAATAGTCTGTAAGGAATAGATTTCAAAATGAACCATGATTTTCTCATCTAGGTCTTAAAAGAAAAAATGACAACTGCTGTGTTAAAGTTTGTATTTGTGATACTTGCTGGAAAACACAAGAACTTTGAGGAAAGCAGTTTGTTACTGAAGCCTCATCTTATAAGAGCTTTGCAACCAGACTTCAATGAAGTGGGAAAGCCCATCCTTGGAAAGCAGGCAGTCAGAACTCAGTGTGCAATTCTTGATGCAGGCTGCATTTCTATCTCACTGCTGCCACTTTACCTCAGCTTGCAGACACACATTCTTTGTGTGGTTTGAAACTGATTCCACTGACCGGCTGCATTGTGGAGTTCACTGTTTGACTACCATGAAAAAAAGTGTATCTTATTTTGACTATTTTATGAAATCATTTATATTCAACTCTACTCTTTCTGAGAACTGTAGAGGTTGAAACAGCTTGCAGTGTAGCTGTTCCTTTCATCTGTGATGCTATATACTGCCCTGATTTTACTTGCTGCTTCTTTGTTTTATTTTCTTGCCAAAGTGTGACAGCTAAAAATGCTGACTGGAAGTCAGAACCTCAATGTGAACAAAGGAGCTATAAAACTGAGATTACCATGCCCTTTGGCCCAGTAAGTCCTCTATTGTCTATGTAATATTGCAGGTTTGGGGAAATCATGTCACAGACTGTTCCTATGATGAGCTGTGAGAACACGGTACCAGAGAGAAAGTTAAACCCTGAAGGCCCCTGTGAGCTTTGATTCTCTCCTACTGGTTCAGGTCAGAATGAGCAACATCTTTATTTTAACATGATTTCACTAAATATGTTTTCCTACTGACTCAAGGGCACAATTTTTACTGGTTTTAATTTTCCTTTTGGAATTACTTTTGATCAGAAATCTAATGAGCTACTTAAGCTCATTAAGAAGGAAGAGACAGCTCTGCCTCTGAAATGGTCATTAATTTGGCAACTTGGAGAGGACTCCAAGCCTGCCTTAGCAATCTCCCATATTCCTGTCTTCCAGAGCACAAACTCAATCCCTGTAAAAAACCCAAAAAAACCATGAAAACCCCAAACAAAAACCAAACTAAACAGAGTCAGTACAGGAGACACGTGCATCCTCTGTGACAAGATAAGCATCCTTGAGCTTTTCACAACGGTATTTATTTTCCACCTGCTCGTTCACTGTACACCTGTCCCAGGATGGCACTGCTTTTGGCTGCAGTATAGATGATTCTCACTTTCAAAGCCAGATTTGTTTTTAAAATTATTTCCCTGGTACATAATAGTAACTGTTTCCTGTACTTAGAAAAATACAGCTAAATAAAGGGTCCAGGTGTGCCATGTTTGTCAGCCTTTTTATAGTGTAATGCTAATCTTTGAGACTGTAATAATAACCCTGTGGCTAACATGCCCCTGGTAAGGAACAGAAGCTACTCCAGTCCTATGAACACAGGTTTGACAGTGGATTTAGATGAAGTTTGTGGCACAGGTGTCAATATAATTGGAATAATGATACATGAGGGGTACCCACAGGGTTCAGCCAGCCTTCAGGCAAATGCTTCTGCTGGAGTGTATGGTAACTTGCCATTAGGCCATAGGTGGGAGTCCATTCAAACCGATGTGGAAGATTGGATTCAGACTGCATTAAAAAAAAAAAGGGGGGGAGTGGGGAACCACTACAATAGAAAAAAATATTCTCATTCCCCCACTCCCCCCCAAAAAAGAACATAAAGAAAAACAAAGGAAAATCAATCAAAACTAAAGAAAAATCCCAAAACTAAATGACCCAATCACTCCATATTCAAGCTTTGAGCTCCTAATACAGCAAGGGTTGGGGTTTTTCCCCATGTTGTGTCTGTGTATTTGCACTAAAACATTCCAGTGTTTCATCTTGCTCTCTGCACATATTTTGATATGTCTGTGTACACATTTATGTATATTGCACTTCATAAAAGCATGTGAATAGTGGATAGAAGTTGATTCATGGTCAATTCCTGTATTAATGCAGAGTTGCAAATCCATATAAACCAAGATTTTGAGTATTTTATTGAACTCTAGTATGTGCTCGTGTGTCTAGACTTTTTAAAATTAGAATGGCTGATGCATGCACAACAGCTTTAAATGTAAGCAGGTACAAATGTGTATCCTTGACAGATGAAGAGACACATCTGGAATGTCCTAACAGAGAATGAATTGCTGTGTCCTAGCGAAAGTATAATTTTGCACTAAGCTACTTGTTTAGGGTCTGAGGTAGGAAAAGCACTTAGCTACGTGATTAACTGCAAGGATGTGGTTACAGCTTTTGTGGGACTAATCATATTAGTAGAATGATACTTTTGCATTTTTCTGTGATTATCATACTCTGTTTGACTGGGTGTTTACATCCTCTGTAAGCCAAGGATATTTGCACAGACATTGAAGGAGTGAATCGGTGTTTTCCTGCAGCAATTTAGCCAGACAGTGTGACAAAACAGTGTTGTAAGTCAGACTTCAATCTTAATTCATTTCAAGTGTTTGTTTTCTCTGTTGCTGCAAGATTTTTCATTCTTGTTTTTCTGTAGAATATACAGGGACGAATAGTTACTGTATGCCTTGAGTAATCTTTAACTGCTCTAAAGAAAACAGAAACAAAATAAGTTTATACTCATCTGAATGAATACTGTTTCGTTGGAATATGTGCTATAACCAATGAACTTCTTTCTAATTATCCATTGCTTTGTCTAGAATGTGTGACTGAGGAAGACCAATCACCAGTTCAGATTTGTATTACTTTCTTTCCAAAATACTTAGCTCACTGAAGCAGGTTCTTCATGCTTTGATATGATTTTAAAAATCCAAATGTTTCCTAGTGCTTGTGATTAAGTTTGATTTTCAAGAGCCTTTCTGACAGGTTCTTTTTCTGTACTTATTTCCTCAGCTTGAACTTCTATTATGAGCATTTAATTGCCCATTTTGTCTGGTATATCTTGTATGCTTCCTTCCATTTTTCCTAGCTCCTCTGATATATTCACAGCAAAAATTTCAGTTGTGGGTGGGAATGTTCCCAGTGCCATCAACATCTCTTCTGTAAGCAATGGAAGTGGAGAAGCCTATCAAAGCAATCTCATCTCTATTACCTGAGAAACACATTCCATGATGTAATGAGGTTTCCTGTGAAGCAGTGAATGTGTGTACTCTTGTCTTTTCTAACTCTAACCAGAATTTGTGTCCTGCTCTTAGATGTATAGTTTAATACTTAGACATCACCAAAAGCTTAGTGAAGTCCATAGGCACATCTGTTATTTCAAACCTAACTTTCCCTCTTCAGAATCCCACATCAGTCAACATCTGGATTCCTAAGAAGCCTAGGACATGCTGTGTGGTAAGATGGTGTTATGACCCTCTTCTGATGCAGGGTAACTGAGGTTCCTGTCAAAAAATCCCATGGGGTGCGTTAGAATGAAAGGACACAGAATGACCAATGTACATCTGAGGCAGATTTATTTTAGAGCAATTGAATGGCAGTGGGAAGATGGCTACAGTCTTGATCTGTTCAGGGTGGGAGTCCAGGAAATGAAGTTTGTCCCAAGTTAGCATGGGAACGCCTAAATCCCACCCCAGGAAGGGAATTCTTTCTGTCTGATGCAACACTATGGGCACACACAGTCTCTCTATGGAGAGTTCCTGAAAAAAGTTGAAGGGTGTTTTGGGGTACTTGGTTTCCATAGCCCCCTCTAAGGATATGACCACTGTTTGATCCTGTTTCTTGCAACTGCTTTATGATGAAAAGGGGGAGTTGGCATGGAAAAGCATTACCCTACCTCTGTAAGGTCTGCTTCTTACTGGCCATTTCACTTAGTTGATTTGAAATAGCTTGTTTAAGATATCGCATTCCCAATTTTCCTGGATGCAATCAACGATGGAGTAACCTGGACAATGGCCAGGTTGCCTCAGGAGGGTGCTCCCACCAAGCCAGGTGGGGAGCCCCAGAGCTACCAAGCCCTAGTTGCTATTGTGGAAACACTCCTTGGGTGCTCTTCTAGGACTTGCCTGCTCTTTCGAGGTCTGTTTTTCTCTTAAGCTCATTCTCTTCCTTCACCCCAGTAGATAACCAATTCCTAATTCACCATGGTTTGTCTTAGGGAAAAATTGTATTGGTGAAATTGATAAATTACTAATTACTCAAACTGCCTGGTAAGTACTGTAAATTCTCAATGTATCAGTGTGTTTGTCTGGTAGAGACATTGAGAAAAGTCAGCCAATTCTGTAACTGACTTTACCTAACCTTAGCTTGACCTGGCAAATATCAGTGAGGTCTGTATTAGCTCTCTCACCCTTCCTTCACACCAATACTGAATAAATATGTTCACTGAAAGTCTTTATTGAACTTTCTACTGTGAGTGGTTTTATGACATGACCCCCTTTGATATCAGAGGGCACAAATTGCATCATTGAGGAAACAGCAGTACGGAAGCAATTAAAAGAACAAACATGGAATAATTGGACAACAATTTAGGTTCTTAAAATGCTACAAATGAAGCAACTATGATGCACAATCAGAGAACCTCTAAGCATAAACATTCATAAGCTATTTCCATGGCTACATTATTGTCACATAGCTGCTGGAAAAGTAAATCCCTACCTAAACACAGCATACAGGAAGAGCCATTTAACTCCTGCTTTTGCTTAGTTTTATCGTTGTAGAGCTTTGTTATGATTGCTCTTCTGTTGAGTTCCATCATATATATGTTTTATGAATGGGAGTTTCCCATTTCTCTGGATGTAGTGGCTTTATAGAAGATAACAGCCTCACATCTGATACACTTGGCCATGTACATGTTCTCAACACCACTCTTGTTCTTTGTTATTTTCCGCTTTCATGTTGCAGCCCAGGATGTTGAGGATGGTTACAGATGTCTCTCACACACTTAAGAGGCTGTGAAAGGGAAATACAGCTGTGGCTCATTGGTTAAGTACTGCAAGAAAGACCTTTGGCTGTTTTTCAGGTGATGCTAGATGATTACAGCCACATCAGTAAAAGGAGGTCAGATCTATATTTCTGCCTTGCTTTACTATGATATAAAGACTTTGGAATATCATTCATGTGGATTCAACACCCAGTTATTGGTTATTGATTTTGCATTTTTCCATATCGTATCACAGTCTGACTCTTGCATCACGTTCTCTGTTAACAGTGCAATTTATAATTGTTAGCATTCTATTCTTAGAATGTTAAAGAGGAGAAGAAAGTATATTCTCTCATTTCTAAATGCACACATCAAGCATGTTGTCTGCTTTTACCCCTAAAGGTACAAAAAGCACATATGTGGTCATTAGTACTTATCTGAGGTTTATTGCAACTGATATCTCATGGCTAACATTTTCAAAAGTATTCAGTGTTTTAGAACATGTAGCTTGGCAAAACTTCTAAGTGGCTTATCTCATCAAGTAAGACCAAGTTTCCCAAGAAGCTTGATTTTCAAGGCAGCTCATTTCATTCCAAATGTGGCCAGAACACATAAAAATGTTGGTGTTCTCTGTTTTTCATGTGAAAGTATTGTTAGTGTAGTTACAACACTGTACTTTTCTTGAAGTGTAAACTTACATAAACTTTCTAGAAAATTCAGTGCTAAGAACTCCAAATGGTAGCAGTATTTTATTTCTTATGTGGGTTGTTTTATCATATTATTCTGGAAGTAGTTCCATGGGTGGTGGGGTAGGAGGATGTTTGGAAAGAAAAAGAGCTGAGAGTTTTCACTAATCTATTTATAGTATTCATTAATTGATTTTATTCTTGTGGTTACCCTCCCATTAAAACCCATTTGAAGCTAGAGTGCTCTTGTCTATTAAGGTACTCACTAAGGGTTTTAAATTACTTTGATAGTTTGAGAAAACTTACACTTATTTCTTAGTGTGTCTTATTGTTATGAAATTTAGCACTTTTTCCTCAGTCTGTAATGTTCTTTCTAGAATTGCTGAGATTCTGAACTAATTCTGAAGAGGACAGGGAGGTTAAAATCAAAATTAGTTCTTGTTGTCAATCTCAGGCAGGTTTTGGCACTCTGCAGAAACCACCCATTCTTATTTTGTGTCCTTCTCAGAGTACAAGTTCATTATTGTTACATAAAGATGATTGAAAAAAGACATTCAAGTGGAGATGAACAAGTATAAATTGTACAGAAGCAATGGTTGCATAGCATTGATATGCCTGTGCTCTCTGCATTCAAGCAGATGTGAACACAGAAGTGGCAGGTTATGGTGCCTTGCCCTGTTCACTCAAGCTACTGTGGCCCTGCTGCTCCACTGCAGCACTCGGCAGCTCTGTTTGCTTGTGGATGACCCAGCACTGAAGGTAGGATCTCATTCCTTGTGCTGGTGATTCCAGCTAACAGCATGTTATCCTAATGTTGCATCCATTTAGCTTCAGTTGAGCCTCTTGCAATTGCTCACAACAAAATTCTTATTCTTTGCAGCTGAATTTGAGCTGGAAAAGTATCTTCCATGTCCTTTAATGAAATATCTTTTTCTGAAGATATCAAGAGAAAGATGTAGTCATGAGCATTTTTCATGACTATATAAATTCACACATTATTCATGCTTCATTGAACCTTATCTGCAAGATCAGTATAAAGCCATCTAGAAGAATGTGTACCTTGAGCATACTGATAATATTCAACAACTGAGCAATAACATTGGTGACATTTGTGAAGTCCGAGAGACTTGGGCCTCTTTACATTGTCATTAGTAGAAATGAGACATCTCTTTCTTAGGATGTAGTGGTTCAATGCCCTTTTTCTGATTTCTCAGTCTTCTGTTATTTTTGCCTGCTCCTTTTGGCCATTGTAAGGAAACAGCAAGATACTTTTTTTTCTTACTCTTTTCTCCTGTCTTAAAATCATCTTTCCCCTTTAAATGACTGCTAGAAAGGACTTCTTCATAGGCTTTTGTCATGGGTTGCTAAACATTTTGAGTTATGGAGAGTTTGTTTCTGATTAGGGCTGGCCAGAGAAGTATCAGTGGCATCTAGAAGCAGAGGGGTTGCTTATGGAAGTCAGTAGAATTGGCCTTAGGCTTCACTGCAAACTCTTTCCTTGACTCAGAAGTACTCCTATCCACTGCAAAAGGCTATTTATATTTCATTTCTCAGTATAAAGAAAGGTAGATTGACAGCAGTGCACTATGATTTTGTAGTAATTGATCTTTTTCAAAGCACTTTGGCTTCCTCTAAAGAGCTGTCTTATGGTTCTGTACCTTGTTATTGCTATAGATACATTTTACTGTTGTTTTCAGAAAGTGGGCATAAAGATAGCATGTTTTTTTAACCACAGAATTACCTTTATTCTTCATTTATTCTGGTACTAGATGTAATATTAATGGAAGTAGCCTTCTGGCAGGGAAGCACGTTATCTGTGAATGTGTAATTGACTTCTGTATGGAGTCTGAGGGAACAAAGGCAGCTTGGAGATCAAGAGCTTTGTGCCCGCCTGCCAGAGCAGTGTGATTGTTCTCGGCCCCAGCCTGTGATTCTTGCTTACGCTGAGTAGTACTGTGTGGTTATCACTCAAGGGTTAGTACTACTGATTGGAGTTTGATCAGTGTAAGTGGTAAATGACACTGCAATTGTATCTCGTGCTGTTCATCAGCCTACCTCCATATCTACTGAAAAAAGAGCAAGGAAAGGTACTATAGTACTCGATATTGTAGATATGTATAAGCATGAGCCTGAAGGATAGGGAATGGATAAAAGGAGGGGAATGTTGAAAGTTCAATGCATTGCAGCGAATGTCAGATACTAGCACTGAGGAAGTACCATGAAATCAAGGCTAAAATGCTTTTTGTGTTTAGTAATTTTTATTTATTGAGGAGGAAATGTTTCTTGCTGTGAGGAAAAAATGTTTTGTTTCTTTCTAAATTGTGTTTGTGAATCAAATCAAGAGATTTTTGTATGAATATAGTGCATCTAAAAGGAAAGTATTTGACACTCTAAATAGGAAACTCTGAATTGTTCAGGTATTTCAAAGGTTTAAATTATTTGGGCCTCATAACATTAAATCCATGTTATGGCCTCTCATATTATGAATCAAAAGACAGAAGGGAAAATACAACTTTTACATAATACTGTTCATCATGACAAGTGTTCTCTATCAAAGAACATAACATCCTGGCAAAGCTTCAAGATTACCCAGAGGAGAGGCAATGGACAGACTCTCGAGCCAAAGTAATTTCAGAAACAATTCCACACCTTATTTATCCCCTACATGGAGCAGAAAAGCTATAAAACCTTCTTGCATGGTCACTTTGTGCATTTATTTAACCTACTGACCTTAATTCTCACCCATCTGACAGTCTCATGTTTCTGAGTGTGGAGGAAGATTTCTGTGGCTGAGTTTCCCTGCCAGAGATTACTTCTTAGCTCTTGAGCAAAGGTACTGCCTACCACGGGCATGAGCAAGTGGGGGCTGTAACAGGCTGTCACTGTGTCCCCAAGCGAGCACAGGCAGCTACTAGAGAGACCAAGTGTGAAGGACAGAGCTGTGTTAGAGCCCCAGCACCCTGCTGGTGGTGGTCACTGGCATAACAGATCACTGTGACTGGGATATGAGGCTGAGCTGGTTCAGAACGGCTGACTTTCCCATTGCAAAATAGGGATAACCTCGCTTCTCACCACTGAAATGGTGACCTCCACACTGGCAGGCTCCAGCATGCCTGTCTCTCTCTCTAGCCAAACTTGTTCCAGGTATCTTCACTGGGTTGCCTTTTAGCTTCAGAAGAAAAACATCTCCCTTCATATTAAATGTACCATTAAACGAGTTTGAGATTATAATGTATCTAAACTTCTGGCTCAAAATTGAGAAAATTAAAACAATTCGTTTTCATGAACCTTAAATTTAATCCTCAGCACGTGAAGGTTTTTTGTTTGCTATTTTGTTTGTTGTTGTGTTTTGTTTTTTTTAATTTGAACTCATACTTTCATATATTAAATCAATTTATTCAGTATTATTAGGACTAAATTATGCAACTGATCTGTTGTAATACTGAAAACTAGAAATCTTGTTTATGTAACTCAGTGTTGTACAGAAAGAATCACCTATGTAATTTATCAAAATTATGTTTTACTTGTTGGTAACAGAATTTGGCATTATGCTGAGGGCTTCAGAAGAAATCCTCATGTTCTTAAGTTGCTGTTTGTCCAGGAAACAATTACACTACTTAAATGAACTAATGCTGTCTTGACTATTGAGTAAAAAATCTGTGCTATATGTATTAAAATTAACTCTTTGTTAAAGCCGATAGTCAAAACATGCAAATCTGACCACAATTAAACCCAACAGCACCCCATCCCTGTTAACCTTTATTTTGAGTGTCTGAGAATAGGAGCTGTGTTTGGGGATGGAGATTGATGGTTTACTTTGTGAGAGGACAATGCATTAAAGTTTTCTTGCAATGCAAAGTCCCTACCAGCTGTTGTGTTAAAATAAGTCTGAATTAAACTGGGATGCACTGTAAAAGGAAACAGTGGACAAAGGGAAGGTTTGTGTTGATATCTTTTGTCATGTGCTGCTCATCAATTTGCTTGGTTTGTTCAAGTTTAACATTTTCTGATCTTACAAAAGCCAGCTTTAGAAATTGAAATTTTCAGTTACTTCTCACCTGCTTACTTGAAGAACAGAGTTGCCAGAGTCCCTGATCACAGCCCCAGCAGTTCCAGAATCATTTCAGTGCTACACTGGTGGTCTGAAATGTTTTTTTTTATACCTCTCTTTCATTGTTCTCATGAAAGATCTCTAAGATTTTAGAGATCTTTAGCTATCAAGCTGCCCTTGTGAGATTAAAATTGTGAAATCCATCAGACAACTGCATATGTGTTTTATTAAGAATCTCTACTGATGGAAGCCCAAACTGTACAGAAAGCTGTCCAGATGATCTTGACAGCACTTCATTCCTCTTAATGTTAAGCTTGGCTTCAGGAATCCCCTGCTCAAACTGACTTGTTACTGCTCTGATTCATTGTGGAAACAAAGAATATGTTAGAACTACACTACAAGGGCTGCAGAGGGAGACCTCTCTTGCATTTTCATTTCTTTGCTGAATTAAGCAATCAAGTACTTCCAGATTTTCCTGAACATGAAGAACAGCAACAGCCATTGGACAACTCATCACTGGATTTTCTTCAGTTGTTTTAAAATGTAATATCCAAAACTAGATATCACTCAGATGGGTCCTTATCCATCTCTTAATATGTTCCATACGTTAGACATGGATTACTGACCCTTTTCACCATACTGACTCTGTTGACTCATGGTCAGTGAGATATTGGTTGGATCTTTTTCTACAGTATCCGATCAGTTATTTTCAAGTACATATTTTTGTAGGTGACTATTCCTGTCTCCTTAGAGCAGCACATCACTTACCTTTACTGAGGCACAGCTTTTTTTTCTTTCCTTTGGAATTTTTTTGTCTTCCAGTCCATTTAAGACTCCCACTACTGAATACAAACTGTAATTAAGTAAGCAAACATTCTAATAACTCTGTGTGCATCAATGTTCCATCTGCTCTTTTGTTTTTATACCAGATATGGTTGGGGTTTTTTAAGTAAAAAACATGACAAGTATTGTTTACTTACATTGGTCCAAAGGTTGGCTAGTGACATTCCTATAGGTTAAGTACACACTCCAATGACAAAAGCTTTTTCTCTGCATAGGGTATGATTCTGACCAGTCTTATTTTCTGTAAGGGAGGTATTCAGGGTGTTATTTTTTTAGGCAAAATAGTTATATCATTTAGCTTTATAGCAAATCTGAGATTGTCCATAACTCTTGAAAATCCCATTCCCTGTCACTCAGATCTCAATGAATTAATTTTAATATAACAATAAGCCAAACATCTTTCAGAGAACCACTGTAATTTTTAGGGAATTCTTGATATTTAAAATTTGGGAGATGTCAGGCTTTGTATTTGCATTTCATATTGCATCCTGTCATGGGTATCTTTTAAAGTTCACCTTATGACTAAAACCGTAACTTATTTTCTTGTGAAAAATAAAGTCTCTTGAGCTGATTTGTATTTTACTGCAAACCCCAGTTCACTCAGTTCACAGAGCTCAAAAGGGGCCCTGTGAGGCCTCATCTTGGTCCAGCTGGCACTGACTTAAGGCTGTGACGTGATGATAATGATAATGTCTGAATTAAGTGTTGCTTTGAGATATTGGGCTTGCTTTGATGTGAAGCTCTTAAGGTGCGAGCCCCATGTGACCAAAATCCAGGAAATGGTTCACCTAGTCATTCTTATAATGGAGTTTCTGAAATTATGCTGTTCTTGTAAAAGTTCAGAAAATAACAGCAGTCTATTATTATACTGGGGAAAATAGTGAGGCTATCCTTTCAGAATGTTTTAATGAGAGATGAATCTATAAAGGAAGCATCAAGCTGAGAGGAAAAGCTGAGATAGCTGGGATTTAAGGGGGACAAGGAAGGTTCTGGTTCATCTCTGGGAGCTGCATAGCTGCCTTCCAAGTTTGAATGTTTGTGTTTGACAACCCCGAGCCCTTGAAATGTGCTGTTCCAAACATGCAAGGAGATACCACAACTTAATGATTTTGCCCAACTCAGTGAAGAAAATTTATTTAAACCCAGATTATACAAGATGTTCCTTGTGCCTTTAGAACAGAAATGTCTTTTCTTGACTTTTCAGCTGTTGATATAAATGATGCTCTCTGGAAAATGAATGGATTGTAATTTCAGCACACAATCAGCATAAGAGAAACTTGGTAAACAAAAAACATTGCTGATGGCAGTCAAGAAAGGAGGCAGGAGGAAAGCCTCATTAAGTCTGATTGTTATGGTACACAGTGATAATGGTCTTGTACACTGGATAATGATATACTTAGCGTCTCTGGAACACGATAGGTAGATTATGTAGGTCTGTGATTTTTCTTTTTTTACTGAAAGAACAGCTATCTCTAATAGCCAGTGAAATAGTTGAGTAAATTTTTGTGCTGCAGACAGGGGGAAAAAAAAAAACAAACTTTAGGAATATTGAAATAATACAGTTTCATCCCAAAGTGAACAGTAATTACCAATGTTGAATGTGTGACCTTCAGAATACAAAACTTGCAGAGAACTGTATTTTATCTATCTGTGGCTTTGCAACTACCAATAATGTAAAATGATGGTTTCATTTACTGACTTGAGTTTAATTCATCCAACATAGAGCTTACAATTTTGAAATAATTTCTTAATAAAATTGTGTAGGGTTTGAGTTGGAAAGAAGCAAGAGTGAGTTCATTGCAGTCATGATCCATTTGTGTACCTCAGTTCATTTAGTGAAGTAAGAAGCAAGCAGGCTGCTGAGTCTAGTTCCCTGTGCTTGATCTTCTCTCCAGTCTGTTCCCTTTTATGTCTGGAGCACATGCCTTAATGCCTGTGCTGGCTGTAGTAGTGGTGCTCAGTGTCTTCCTGATGAGGAAGGAGCTGGTGTGGTCTTTTTTGCCCTACTCTGCTTGCAGGGGTGGTAGTTGTTTTCTTTGCTCTGCCTGTGTTTTCTGCCTGCAGGCTCACTTCAAGGAGAAATATGAACCAAAATGTGGTCAGAAGGGGTGTGTCAGATTTGGGCAGCCTGAGAGATGAGCTGATGTGGCAGTGTAAGAAAGACCTCCTGTCACTGCAGGAGGATTTGCCTTTTACCAATAGCAGACTGTGGACAGCATTCTCCCCAGTCTCCTACACTGGCTGGAGGGTGAGGGAAAGGGAGGATGACTGGCTTCAGGAGCTTAATCCCACATCCATTTATTTCTCTCTACAACATCTTTCAGAGCCCAACAGCTGTCACGTTTGCCACTCTTCTCATCCTGCTAAAGGCAATCCCCTCAGTCTTTTGAAACAGCAGCAAATTAAAGCCCTTTTTGAAGGCTGCAGACAAGCTAATATATATTTTATATGTTCTGTATATATACATGCACTAGCATATCCTTCAAAGTTGAAAGGAGACTATTTGAATTAAAGAGAAATTAATATCTTTGCAGATCAAAAGAAAAATTTAAACTTTTGTTTCTGGTTTTAAGGGGGAATTTTGAAAGTAATATCAAAACCTCTAGGGTCTTTAAAGTATTTTTGAAATTGCTTGCAGCTTATTTCTGAAGTCCAGCTCTACGAATTCGATATAAAATTCACTTACTATCATTTCATCTGTTTGAAGATGCTGCAATTGTAATGAAATAATGGT
Organism: Hafferia zeledoni; assembly: GCA_035583235.1. NCBI lineage: Eukaryota > Metazoa > Chordata > Aves > Passeriformes > Thamnophilidae > Hafferia > Hafferia zeledoni. The sequence continues at coordinate 30,439,725 of JAWWEV010000172.1, forward strand.
TATAAATAGCTTATCTACAATGTGCTATCAACATGTTTTCCCTTTTCAGATTTGCTTGTGGATCACACAAGCATTTAAATCTGTAAGACCCAATATATACGTTTCTCAAACTACTGCAATGTGCATTGTATGTCTGCGATTATGAAGATTCTATTATCAGCCATACCTCCACAAGCCAGATTATGGAGTGATAAGAGTCATGCCACAGTGGAGCCATCTCATGCTGATGAAGGCATGCACGCTGCAAATGATGCACATGATACTTAGTTCTCAGTGTGAAGACACTAAACAGGGATCTTCAAAGAAATTCCCCTTATTAGTAGCCATCTGTCCCTTTTGGTTGAACAGGTTTTAATTGACACTTCCACTGGGCAACTGTTTCTTCTGCTAAGTTGCTTGGTAGAAATAGCTATTTTTATCGAGTTTATTAATAAGAGCAGTATCTGCAAGCAACTCAGAAAATTCTATTCCAGCATTTCCATGCAAAGGGCTTCAAGCATTTAATTTTGTTGTGATTCAGAAGACACACATGAGGAGATTAAGTTCCCCATATAGTCAATGGTTGTCTCTGGGAGGAGGAAGGTGTGAAATGACCTGTTGTGATTCAGGTCACTTCAAGGTGGACCCATTCAGGTTGTGCATGAAAATTCTCATAATTCTGATGGAGAGTGTATATGCTTCCAAAGGAGTACATGGTGTTTGAAATTAAAATGAATTTTTTCATAAATTTGCTACATTTGGGTTTCAAATATTTTGAGAAACAAATTGAACATGTTGGAATGATGAAAAATAGAAAGGGGATGTAAGCATCTCCTGACTGCTAGTGGCAAAATCTGAGTCTGACACTAAAGCTCAGTCTTTGCTATTGGATTATTTACCTGTGGAATATGCAAGGAGATGCAGAAGACTTTTCCGTGGTAAATTAGCAATCGAGGAGGACGAATCAGATCCTGCTCCCCTCTTTTTTAACAGCAGAAAAGAAACAGTGCTGTAAAGGGAAAATCCATAACAGAGACATAAAATAAAACATACAGCAAGAAGATAGTGTAAGTTTTTGAGAATCCAGAAAAAAAAAAAAAAGGGCATTTATAACCATCTCAGACTGAGAGAATGAATGAAAAGCCCGGATTCTTTGCAGTTGACCTAGCTTAAAGCTGAGAAACTTAACACCCTGGATGTTATAGAAAAATTTTAAGGTCTTTTCAGGATAATACAAAAGCCTTATATTCCAGTGATTGGAAATAGTCTTCTACTTGTAAGGGATTTCCTTGCTACTACTTAAAATAAAAATAAAGAAACAAGCCATAAGACTTGTATCTTTGCTAAGCTTGAACAGTGATTTTTCTTCTTAATTATGTGGCATGTTAATAGTACCTGAAATTTTAATTAAAGCTTGCAGTTAACATCAAAAAGATCAATACTCTGCAGTAGAAAATGTGTCCTTTTCATACTCTTTCATTATGGCATCATGTACTATGGAAGAGCTTGATCTCTATTTCGGTGTTCTCAATTTTCTTTGTTTGTGTCATATGCTAAAAGATACTAATCAGTAGGATTTTGCATGTGTTTGAATCGAAGAATATTCCTCAACCTTTTTAAATCCAGTTTGTGCTATATGCTGTGTTTCTAGGTTCAATTGGAAGGTTTTCAGTGTCATTTATATGCAAAAAAACCCTCATTATCTAATGTCAATTGGTAGCTGAGCGGGTGTGAGCTCTGAATCCATGCCAGTAGCAAGGATACTGAGGATCACTGGTGACTGCTGGGGGCTCTGTGCTGTTGGTAGTCCAGCAGGAGGAAGCATTGAGCTGGCTTGTTTTCACATGACGGAGGTGAAATTGGTACTAATGAGCAGAGACTTACATTGGCTTCTGCGGAACAGGAGCTAATGACTCATGTGTCTGCACGGCAGACATTGCCGTGGTGTCTCAGATACCTCTGCACTGCCCTTATGGTGGTGGGCTTAGTAAGAGGCTTGCTTGGAGGTGCCTGGGCAGTCCTGCTTCAGCACACTTACACTGCTGCAATTAGGCTGCTAAATTTCCTTAGAGCCCCTTCAGAGTACTGAGTGCAGAAATGGGGAGGCACAATAAGTACAGCTGGGACTTGGCATGCCCATAGAGATGACAAGGCCATAGATGGCCAAGCCTGACAGAGTTCAAGAAGCATTTGGATGATACTCTCAGGCACATGGTGTAACTCTTGGGGTTGGTCCTGGGAAGGGTCAGGGGTTGGACTTGATCCTTGTGGGTCCCTTCCAGCTCAGCATATTCTGTGATGACATGAGAAAGCAGCCCAACTTCTAGGTGCGGGGTCAGTTCATTTCCAGCACCCTCTGAGCAAAATGTCTCAGCACAGTGTGTAAGTTTGGCAAAAGACAGGTTATGTAGAAAACACTACAGTTGCCCAAATGATGGAAGTATTCTTTACTCATCTCTCCTACATCAGGTGGTTGCACTAGACATATGAGTACTGAGATCCCTTTTGAGTATTCAGAGTTCATAAAAATAAACCTGAATGAGAAAGAAGAAAGCCTTAGCCTAACTCAAGGTTGACTATGATGTGGTGCAAGATCCATGTGAAATGAAGTTCTCCCCTCCCAAAGCTGTCAAAATTCCATGTGCTCTTACTACAATGTTTCTGTTGGTCAGTGTAGTAAGAAACACTGTTAAATAATACCCATGTTGAAAGTTCCTTCCAGAAGTTGCAAGACATTTTTAATGAAGATGGAGATAAACTTGTACACAGTCTTGTACCTCCAAAGTGTAAGTATTCCGTATTACCACACTGATTTTAACAATTCTTTTTGCTTCTATACAATAATAAACATATATCAAAAATATACTGAGAACGCATCCACCACTGCTACACATTCCCCAAAACCTCAGTCTTCTTAGTGTTCCTTTGACGCAGATGCAGTATCAGTACATGGTTGTAAAAAAAAAAAAAAAAAACAAACAAAAAAAAAAACACCAAAAAACCACCAATGTAAAACCCAGTGGTTTTAAGATAATGCTAACTTGGATTGAAGAACAAACACTGTTGATGGAAGTAGTAAAACTGAAAACAAGTCCTAACAAATCACACAGTGGTACTTGTCTCCCTGTCAAAGTGATCTACACATTCTCTGTTCCCTTGCTGACTGAGATTCTGATCAAATCTCAATAAAAAGCATTGACAAATTTCAGAAACAGTCTGTGAAGAAATGGGGAGAGGAGAATCAGCCTTCTGAACTCAGGGGATGCCTGAATGAAGTTAAAATCCTCAATATTATCCCAGATGGCTAATAACAGCAAAAGGTTAGACCAATATAGTAATTACTCAAAATTACAGCTGCTTTTTCCCATTGGAAAATAACACCAGCTTTAAGTCATGAATAAAACATGTTGGCCCAAATCTGTTACCTGAAGCATCTCCAGTAGATTTCTAAGAACTGGGAACACAATGTGTATTTACTTGCTTGAAGGAAACCTACTCACCACTGATAAATCCTCACTACCTAATAAGGATGCCTAATATATTTCCATGTTTCATCTGTTTCCTCTTGTATATGTTTTAATGGGTCAAACCATGAATTCAGCTAAATATAAATGCATAATTAAATGTTTAATTTCAACTACTTATTCTAATCTGTGGCAATGTAGCAAACAAAACAATATAGCCAGAAACTTTACTTTTCCTAACAAAGCAAAATAATATCAGGAAATATCTCTAGAAAGCTTTCTGGAAGTTTTTAACTGTAGGTTCTCTTCAGACAATAATCTTAAAAAATCAATCTTCCTTTCTATTATAATAGTAAATTGAATTTAGCCTTTGTATTGATTATACAGGTATCTGTTTAGATTTTTGATTACTAAATTTCCTGCCTAATTTCTGTTCAACAGTTTTAGCAAATTAACATGACCTGAATTCCACTTCCAGCAATTAAAAAATTTGCTAGCTACACATTCATTCTTGATTTTGTAAATTAAATGTCACTACTTGCCCTGTATTCAAATAAATACATTTATACACTCAGATACCTGTTTTCACAGTCTGTATAAAATGAAGATGGCAATAGGTTGAATCAATGCAAATATTATAATAAAACTTATTATTTTATTGACTATTACACATGAACTAACATGAAGGATCTCTTCCTAATTTGTATTTAATAAACAAAATTTCAAGTGTCTGCTTTCTGAGAGCCATCACTTTTGAGGTCTTAATGAATGGTTCATTCTGCCACTGCATGTCTTACTGAAAAATAGGGAAGTCAAATACTTAGTGATGTATAAGATGCTAACCTGTTGTTAGAAATGTCTTTAAAATCTTTTTTCTCTTCTCACTTGTCCAATTTTTTTCTTATTTCTTCTATTATTTAAGAGATTTCTTTTTAAGCTGCCTGAAGAACTGTACACAATGTATACAAGAACTGCAATGTTCCAAACAAATGCAAGTATCTCTATGTAGTAAAAGAGAATTGTGCGTACGCCTTTCTGCTGTAGTTTCTCATCTTTAGTGTATTCAAATTAATGCACTTTGTTCATTATAATTCACCCATACTAATATTAGGATAACACATTAATGGGCAGCTGCAAGTATGTTGTACAGAACTTTAAGACAAAGTGCTAATCTTGATGGGATTAAGAAAAAGCATTAAAATTAATGAAATGATTGCATCTCAATCTGCATATGCAAATTAGGATAAATCATATGCCCTACAATAGTATAAGCGAAAGATTATGATAATAAATTGCATTATCTGAATTAATGACTGGCTAGCCCCACTTGATGAGGTCATAGTAAGTCCCAGTGCACTTATTGCTAAAATTTATCATTCAAGCATGTGTATGCATTTAATTATTACAACCTCTTTGAACAAGCATATAAACTTCGAGAGCAGTGGAAAGTTTTTCTGTCTGCAAAAGAAAACCCTTCTTTGTTCAGAACATGTCAAATCCTGAGAATGGAAGACATGTAGGAAGATAAAGAGATGTCTGTCCATATAATTTACTTAAGGATTAATAAATAATTCAGTTGACCCTTGCTCCTCACTACTTTTTGGGGTAAAGATTTATGGTTAATATGGAGCACATGACAGTCAGAGCTAGAATAGCCATGATGAGAGGAGTCACTAAATTTACTTTATCCTTATATCTGTAATTATTGTTATCCCAGCAGCCCAGACAACAGTCAGGTTTATTCCAGGCAAAAAAAAAAATTATTTTCTACCTGTGTGCTAGTGCAGTGCCTAGTATAATAAATAATGAAGTTCAAGATGGTTCTTTGAGTAATATTATCTTATAACTAATATTAATATTTAGTATTTTTTATCTAGAGATCTCAGAAGGTATAAGGAGACATTGTTATTCTGAGGCTGCTTTCTGGAAAGGGTATCATAATCTTATTTCAGGTGGACAGTAAAAGAATTCTCCTTTTTCCCCCCCTCAGTGAAATGTAATTTCAAGCTCTCTCTTGTTTGTCTGTAGGCATTCACACAGCTGGCAAGCAGCTAATTTCTCATACGTGGACACTTCAGCAGTATTTACTGAACAGACATTTGTTACGAGTACAGATGTGTATATGAGACCATGTGCCTTCAAGTCTGTAGATGGGCTCACTAACAGGTGAGAGAGACTGTCAGAGCAGATCGGTGGCTAAGAAACCTGGAACCAAAGATGCTCAAACACTTCTGTGAAAAAAAAACGTTGGTGCTTTCTCTCAGCTGTCTGGGCTTGTGACACAGTTGTGGAGCATGTTCCTTTCAGTAGCTACTGGCTGGATGGAGGCCAGTGTCACCATTCCTCTGAGCCTTTCAGGTAGAAGTGAATATAGAGGAAAGCTCATCCACTGCTTGGGGAGATGTAAAAAGGAACTACAGAAAACTTGGCACACCATTTTAGATACGCTGGGTGTTCCCATCACATTCACAGAACTGCTGTGAATCAACAGCCACTGCCCTTACTCAGAGCTCAGGGGAGTGATGGCTGTGCTGGCCACGAGCTGAATGAACAAGTACCGTGTTACATCCAGAGGATCAGATAACTGAGGCAACTTTAGCAAGGCAGAAATATTTTGAGGCATTAGCACATAAATTCTGCAGAAGCACAATAGCCAGTCAGCAGTGTGATGCCTTGATTCAGAACTATCAAATTAACTTCAACAAAAACACTCTCTAATGAATTAATCATAAGAATACATATTTTACTCCCAGAACAAAACATAGATGATCCAATTAACCAATTTCTACTAAGGCCTACGATTACTTTATTAGGGCTTTAAAAAATGGTTTCTGCAAAGCAGTGTTTATTCCCAGATTGCTGCAGTTATCAGACAGCACTAAGACCTGCTGTTGAGGCCTCTGTTGTCCCTTATCTCATTAAGTGTGACATAAACACCTTTGATGAAATGAAATGCTAAAGTGCAGCAAATGGAGTAAACTCTTTCTCTACACAGCAGTGCCCTGCTACATGCTTACAATCTGATTTCCTGGCCTCTATTGACAGATGATAACATGTTTTGTATGCATGCCAGCTGAAGATAGCCATTTAGAGCTTCTAAATAATTAAGTATTGATTAATCAGCCTAGAAGCATATAGAATTTTTTTTTTTTCCCAAGCTTTTGTCCATTCTTAAAGGTCTTATTATTTCTGACAGCAGAAGCAGGGTAAGCTTCTGTAACACCTTCTGTAGCTCTCATGGGCTTAAAAAATTACAGGTTTGTGCTGCTGCGAGGAAACTAGCCCAGCTGACAGACTGCCACAGAACAAGCATACATGACTCTTCACTTTGCCACAGTTGTCCACAGGGTCAGTCAAGAGAGGCACCCAAATTTTACAAGTCACAAAGCAATTAGTAAGGGTCTGAATCTCAGTTTTAAAGGTTGAGCAACTCAACTCTAAGTTTGGAAACGTGTGGTGGTTTATCTGACTCATGTCTCTTGGTACAAGTGAATGGAAAAAACCTTCACTTCATGGGTTTGAGGCAAAGTTTTCAGAAAAAAATCATTCTGCCTAAGGGCTTTTTGGTTATTTTTTCCTAATGTCTCAAGTGTGTTGGACATGCATGTTAAAAATAAAGCCTACAGGATATAATAGAGACCCCAGTGAAGATGATGATGATTGTTAAACTACCACTGGCACGTAATCTCAGTGAGCTACTTGATTCTACCCATCTGGGGAGGATTTCAATAATACTGACCTAGTTCATTTCTCTTACCCTGAAAACTGCAATTACCCCTTAGATGGTAAATAATTTAAATATATTGGTTGATGAGATTTCTCAAATATCACCAATTACCAAAACTATATTTAGAGCAGGTGGGTGGTTCTTGACATTATTATTATAATGATCTGTGAATGCAGGTAGGAGTTTTTGTAAGGCATCTGCAAGAATTTAGAAACCCTAATGCAGCTTGAATCAAAATTATGGCAAAAGCATTGGAAGACACCTCCTTATTTCTGTGCACAGTAAATCTGCCTGATAGTCATACAGATGGCATTTGGAGCATGTGTCCTGTCGTACCATAGTCCATGTGCTTTCTGCCTTAAGGAATACTCAAAAGCATGTTTATCTTTTATCTGTTTACTGGTGTTAAACAAATGCAATTTCTTTCCCCTGTGGTGTTGCAACTTGCTCTTGGGGACTCAGCCAGCATCTTTATGGTGGCTGGTTTATGATTGTGAGGTGCCTGTGTAACTTGTGTTAGACGTGGAAGAAAAACCCAAACCCTTACATTTATGTTTGTATTAAAATGCAGTTGAACTTGGAAGCTCATACCCTGAATGTAAATGGCTTGTGTGTGGCAGCAGTTCCAAGTGCCATGTGGCATGGCAGACCTCCTTCCCCCCGCCGGCAAAAACAGGAAAGATTACAGTTCTGCTGGTATGTGGCAAGCCCCTCAGCAAAGTGAAACCCGAGTGTGTCTGTGCTGCTAGCAATAACCAGGCGGTTTTTGTTGACAGGGTTTGTAGCTAACACTCCTGTGAGGCAAAAGCAAAACAATTTTACTGTGATACTGTGTACAGAGACAGTCTTTTGTTAGCCACAAATGCCAACTGAAAGTTACTTTCTCTTAAAACCACAGGACATCCTGTCTTGAGTTTAAGAGAATAATGAAAACTGTTCCAGGGTATAAAGCAACTCTGATAGCAGGACACAATGTGCCTAAGCTGTCTGTCATTTGTTCACAAGAAATTGTTGCACTATAAGGCTAAATCCAGACTTTGAAATTTTCTAACATTGTAGGTATTCAAGGAGAAGCCTCAAACATATATAGGATTCTCTGTTACACTATTTAATGTCTTTTCTAGTTCAATCTATTTAATATTGATATTGGTTAAAAAATTGTTCAAGTTGTCTGAATACAAAAATATCAAAGTAAGTCTTGATAAATCAGGCTTTTGGAGAGCTTCTGATTAGACATAAGGGGAAAACTTCTTACAATGAGAACATTCAGACAGTGGAATAATCTCCCTAGGAAAGTGGTGGATTCCACAACACTGGATATTTTCAAGATGCTGCTAGACATGTTAATGAGCCATCTTGTCTAGACTGTGCTTTGGCCAAGAAAGGTTGGACCAAATGATCCTTGATGTCCCTTCCAACCTGGTATCCTGTGAAATTTAATGATAAATGTGCAACTGCCTGACAATCTAAGTTCAGCCTTGTTCCATGCTGGCTGCTTAGTCAACTCATATGTACTCAAAATTCAGATTAACTGACAAATTATTCTTTTTAAAAGTGGTCTTTAATTGCAGTAAGAAGCCACATAAAGTATTGTTATATAGAATGAGGAAGCAATTGAATGGCAAAATTATTCAAATAAGATAAGATGCTAATGACCAGTAACAGCTGACAAGGAAATTGTTGGCGTGTTAGAAATAAATAGAGATTTGCTCTTTGATTTGAAATAGCAAATGTATCGAGGGCTGGGGGGTTTTTCCCAGTTTCGTCATTCTTGAAGAACAGTATTGATGCATTTTGCTTGGAGAGTCATGTGTTTTCGAATTATGGTTTTGTACAAAGTTAGGAAGGTTTGTGTCCAAAAGTTGTGGGGAGTCTTAGCTCCCTTAGATTACAATATGTTACATGACTTTTATTTTACAGATATTTCTCACTTAAACCATAACGGTAACAAGGAATAAAACATATATCCTACATCTTGAAAAAAGGAAAAAATAATCATAGTCTTTATAGGCGGAATGACTGAATGGCCTGGAACTTGTGACTAAAGATGCCTGTCTTGTGTCCAGTCCCTTTGCTCTGCATTGTGCCAGTAAACTTTATCTAATTAGGATTGTAAATCAAGTTCTTCTCCTAAATCTGGACTCTTTCACAGTATCTGTAGGAGAAATGCTTTACTACTCTGTTTTCATTGGTTTAGACTCTGATTTTGTTTGTCTCTACTGCTGACAGCCCTAGTCTTCACTGATAGTGATTCTGTATCTGCCTTACCTTTTTCTGGTCATAGTTAGTTTTATATGCTTTCCTAATCACTCTTATTTACTTCCCTGTCAAAAACTGGAGTTGTTTGGTGATATTCAAGTTAAAGTTTCCTGGGAAAATAAGGCATTAGGGCAATTATAGGTTTATAGCATTGTATGAAGGGTTTGACATTAGTTAAACAAAGCTGTATTGAAGCAAAACTGTCTCTTGTTCCATGGGATGATAAAGATCATGCTATTTTCTGTGGCTGTTGTGCCTTCTGCACCCTTTACTCATCCTTTGATGGTAGTGGGGAAGAAAGATGCTGAGTAAACTCAGTCATCAAGCTCTGTTTTCTGGCACCTACATGAACTAACAATTTCTGTCTATATATCTGAAAACCGGCAGTGGTGCTTAATAAACAGGGAGAATTGAAAAGCCACATTCCTTTCTTTATAATGTGGGGAGAAAGTAAGTATGAGAAAGTAACACTCTAAAATCTTAAACTTATTTGAATTTTGACCAGTACAAGGGCAGCTGAATTGTGTGGTTTTGGGTTTAATCTCTTATATTAGACTTGCATAATTTTTATTACTCCTTGATGCTAAGAAATTTTATGGGAGAAGAGTTATTGAAGAAGACTGAGGAGAGAAAATAATCATCAAGTTTTAGATGAAGACAGAAATGCTTGAAATTACTTTTGTCATGATTTTTTTCTTTCTTCTAGGTTTGGGTGAAAAGTCTTTTAGTCTTTGGGCACTATTCATTGCAACTTTGCATTCTAAATTTGCAGTCAGTGAAACTTGGGATGGACCAGTCAAATATCTGTGCCAGATGAGAAACCCTTCAAAATCAAGAAAATCAAAAATGTAAGGAAGCTTGATGTATTCACAAGCCATGCACTAAATACATGAAGCTGCATTTTGGCCAGTAGTGATAAGAAGAGACCCATTCCTGAAGAGTAATTACTGGGAAACTTTTTCCTTCTTTGTTCTATTAAGGAAAAACAAACAAAAAACCCCAAACACACCCCAAAACAAACAACGACAAAAAAACCCCCACCAATCAAAAACCAACAAACCAACCAACCAAACAAAAACAACCAAAAAACTCACCTTGGCTTTTATGATGAAAAGAAGAGCTATGTAAAGCTGCATAACCTCTTTTTCCAACAATATTCTAAGGTGGTTGAGTGGAAAGTTGTCCTGAATACACTTCTAGGCTGGAACTTACAAGGACAGTCTGTGCTACTGATGTTGAGCTCAGTGAAAGGGTTTACATCAATAGAAATGCAGACACAGTGAGCATGGCCACTGTGGGATAAGTGCTGAGGTATTATTATTTTTTAGTGATCACAGGTACTTGATAGAACAGAAAATGTACTGCTTTAAATAGAAGAAAAAAATGGGAATACCTATGTCCTTATCTGACAGGTCTTTATACCATTCCTTGCCACAGCATGACGTATTTGTGCTAAACTATGGAATATGCAGTTTTATTTGGTTGTAAAAATGAAGTATGCAGCTTTGGTCTGATACCTTGACATAGATTTCATTTTAATATGTTAAAATGCTTGGAACTCTTTCTCTTTTAACGTATTTCAGATATAAAAACCAATAATGGCATTATAACTATTACAAAAAAGAAAATTAATTCAAGATTAATAGAGAAATCCAAAGAAAAACTGAATAACATAGACATATTAAAAAATAATTGTGTATTGATCTTTTTCCAACCTCAGATTTAAATACACCATCTTGCTACCATAAAGATTCAGCAGAACTGTGTGTTTGTTTAGTTTGGTTATTTATGAGAAATACTTTTGCAGCAAATTTGGGGGATGTAGATATTATAAGAAGTGAATGAAAAAAATTAGCTCAGGCATTTAGGCTGAGATTTTTATAAACAGCATAATGAGGGATGGTAGGGGAGAAACATATAACAAAATTATTCTATCACTCTTTTAAAGTTTTGGAGACAAAGATAAACATCCTCAGATTGTTCTTATTGGCACTTCTATCTTACTTGAAATGAGGTTGTGTTGAAATTCTTGCTGTGCTTGGCTTTTCATGTGCCTTTCACAAAAGGTTCAGTAGTTAAAACTTGGTAACCAAGGCCGTTAGAGACGACACACGCAGAATACGAAAAGGTTTGCTCTCATCTCAGCATTGGTTCAGCCAAGCTAAAAAGAAGAAAAATGCTGGAAGTTGACAGTTGTGCATGCAGTAAAGTGGATTTGCAAATAAGAAAAGTACGGAGGGATTTAGGTGTGTCTCACAGACTCATACACAGTGTGAAACTTTCCTACCCTGCTTTTTGGGGGGGTTTTGTGTGTGTGTTCTTTTCATTTTTTAGTTGTGGGTGTTTGGGGGCTTTTTTTCATAGGTGCAGGCTATAAAATAGCAAAGAAAATGTATTTCTGTTACAGTCTTAAAAGATGATAATGTGCTTGTAAAGAGATTATATTTTTGCAAGTTTTTTACTCTTACAAACCAACTCAAGTCATAGAGATGACTTGGATCAATACTGAGGGCCAAGCCTCTGCTCCCTGATGTTAATTTTGTATCAGTGTGAGAATATTGACTTCTGGAAAAGCTGGAAGGCTGTGGCACTGTAGCGGTTGGAGAACTATATGTAATCTTTTAATTTTGGTTCTGAATTTCATTTTTTTCAAATCTGGAATGTAAAAGTTGGTCTTGAACTGATATTCTTTTTCTCGCTTCATCTGATACTTCCTGTACATATAAAACAGTGAAAAAGGCATCACCTCAGAAAGATCACGTGGATCTGTTCCCCAAAGTGGCCAGGAAACGTATCATTCTTTTCTGTGAGCATAGATCAATCAAGTAGCACTTTCTCATTGAAAAGGAGCTCTTTTGATGTGCATCTTTCTTCCCCTCTGTGATGATGCCTTGTTGGCAGAAGTGCAATCAAATGTCCATAAATCCATGGAGTAGGTCTACAGAGATAGATGATCCACTGTAGTTTTTAAATTTAATTTCTTAATCAACTTAAGCCAACCTGTAGCTAAGGATTGCTAATACAGTTGGGGTTTTTCTGTCTGTGTTTGGGTGAAGGGGAAGATTCTGGTAATACTTCTAACCAGTCACACACAATCAGCTTAACTTTCTTCAGCTTCATTGTCCATCTGCTTGGTCTTCACTCCTCTTGACATCCTAGCAGGGATTTACAGTCCAACCAAACAACTGAGTTTATTCAAATCTTTCTCCATAACAGACATAAAATGAAATTATTTTCATCCTTCAGCAGTTCCAGTCTTTCAATAGTGTCATAGCAATATGAAATTTGCTGTGATATGGAGCACTTGCACTTTACCATTCAGTAAAGGCTAACTAAGTGTGTTTGAAGTACTCTAAGGTTGAGTGACCGTCAATGACTTGTGTGTATAGATTATCAAACATCATAGCTGAACTAACAGACCATGAAAAGTGTCCTGTTACTTTCAGGCTAAATAGTGCAGATAATCATAATTATTCTGGGTGCCAGGGTCAAAAGAACTGCTCCTCACTTTTCTGGCTTACTGGAGAATCTTTTAAAGTACTAAATGATACATCATGCCTGTCAATGTGTTATAAAGGAATTAAGTGAAGCAAGTTCTAGAAGATATTTTTGACAGCATATACCTGATATGTCTCTGTCCTTTCATTCGTATCTCCTCTGTTTTTTTAAATGCAGATTATCAGTCTGTCATTCAGATGTTTTATTTTGTAGTGAGCTAGTTTCCATCTCTAGTGGAATTTTCTCCATTAATCTAAATGGACAGTGTAAGAATCAATTAATGCATGAGGTCTGTTCACTGTAGGTGAACAACACTGCATCATTTTCCAGTTTATAGACTAAAATGGGTAAAACATTTCTTACACCAGATTATAGTTTCTAAAAGTATTTTGAAGTACCTTGTGTAAGGAGAGTTCCTTACCTACAACCTGCTTTGCATGCTATTTCAAACTAGCTTACAGTAACAAAGAGAATTTGCTATAATATGTGATAACAAATTATGCAGACATTTTCTGGAGGATCAGAATTAGTTGGAGTACATAGGGAAATAATACCTTCTGAGCTCTTATTTATTGTATCTAAACTCTCATTATCATCTTACCAAGACAATCCAAAAGAATGTATAAATAGTTTTACATACACATGCATATGTAACTACATATACACATATGATTGTCAAACCCCATGTAAGTATATGAAGGAATTAATATTTTTAAGACCCTCCTAAGGTTAATACAGAAAGTTTAGAGTCCAGTCCTTAATTAAATCTATTGCAGCAATGGTTTGGAAGAAGAGGAGTGAAGTCTAGAGCAGCCGTAAAATGTTACACTTGTGCCCAATGAGCACTGGAAAGCACAGGTGAAATCACAAACTGACTGATCAATTCTTTTCATGTGCATATTTTTGCCACCTCAGTTGTGCCATGAATACTATGGAATCAAGGTATGCAAAACTGAGCAACAATCTCTCTGGCAAACCTAAAATAAACATTTAAATCAACATTTAGTGAATGTACCTGTACCTAAATCTGTAGAACTAAGAACATTGAATTTGTAAGGAACAAAAGTATAAAAGGAATAATCATGAGTCTAAAGGTGAAGGTAGAGCACAGGAAAACAGCTCTGTGCACCGAAGGAATTCTTAGGTGCTTTGCTTGCACATGTGGATAACATGTGGTACAGTCCTTGACAAACTGACTGTGAAAGATTATTGTTCTTCTGAAAGAATGCAGATATGTTAGGTTTACAGTTCTATTTTTAAGAAAATAACAAGCCACCAATTTGGTTGCTGCAGTGCTCAAATGCTCTGATGGCATGAAGTGTACCCTGTATAAACTGTGAACTCTATTTGAAAATAAAGTTTATAATTAACACTGGCACTTGTGGGCCTCCAGCTGGTGAATGCTGCTTTGCTGACGTGTGGCTCCTGACACCCACAGTATGGTAGCTCATTGTCAGACATTCTGCCAGGTCCTTGCTATTCCAAAGCCTCAGATGTTGCCATCTCCACAAAGTGGTGCCCAGCAGCAGGAGACTTGCAAAGGCTTTATTTCTCTGTTTATGCAGAAAGGGTTTTCCTTGCTCTGAGACTGAGCTTTTTATTTTATTAGGCAATGATCTTGACTTTGAGTTCTGTGCAGACATTAGCCTGTCTCCTGTAGCAACAATGGCAGTAGCTTTCCTAGAAGGACCCGCATGTCACCGCAGGGGAAGTGATTAGGCACTGCAGCATAATGATGCTGCATTAGAGTTGTCCATAGGCAACACAATATTAATGACAGTGGGTTGGGTTCTCTTGTATGATCTGGCTTGCTGATGGCTCCCTGCTGTCATAAAGGGACCAGATTATTTTGGCCTGATGAGTGCTGGATGCATACAAGGAAATGCCGTAAACAGGAGAGAAATTGGTTCCGCATGTGTGTTTGGCTACTAGTGGGCACATGAAGCGTTTATTGCAATGAGAGCCTAAAAATGAGACAAAGCTTCTCAAGCAATATTAAATTCCATTTTTGCTTAGCCTTAAATGGAAGAAAAACATGGGGTTTTAAATGCTATGTGCATTTTTATAGTTTCTGGTAACTTCATGTTCTGACTTCAACTTCGCTTAAGCAAGATTTCAGAAAAAACATGGTTCTATTTCAACACTAATAAGAACAGAATTAGGCTTATTTGTTCAGTGTGTGACAGGGGTACAGCCTCTCTCTATTACCAAGTAAACTAGCAAGAAGTTAGTGCATCACAGTTCTCACACTGTAAGTTGTTATTGATCAGCTGTGAACACAAAGGATCATCTTGCTCATTACAAAATAACTTCACACTAATCTTTTCTAGCTTATATTGACAAACATTAAGTAAAAATATGAAATGGCAAACTTTGAATAATTATGCTGCTTTTGTTTAAATAGTGTCTGCACTCTAAGTGAACTCTGCTGGATATGGAGGATTTTCACCTTCATAAAGCTGTCCTTGAAGCATGTAACAACAAAATTACCCTCTTGCATGCACTGTAGTATTAAGTGACAATACAAGTAAAATAACATCATGGAAAAGGCCACTTACCGCATATTCTTTCATTGCCTTCAGTGGTGCCCTGATACAAATATAGAGAATGAGATAATTACAGTAACTTAGAGGCTTCCAGTCTAAATTAATCTGTGTAATGATTAGCTGGGTTCTCAGAGCTAGAAAGAGCTATGACAAGTTATTTTATAAGATAATATTTTTAAACTAACTTATTTACATAAAGCAAGCACACATCAGACATCAATTCTGGCACATTAACTGTTTCCAAATATTGTGTTACGGTGGTGAAGAGAGGAACAAAAATTAATTTGAGGAATCAAAATTTTTCATTGAAACACCTCTAGCAGCTGTAGGCTGCCTAGAGATAGTCAGATCACTGGGTACCCAAGCTAGTTTCATGCAGTTTGCCATTCCACTTAGTTTGTCACTTAACTCTGACAACTTGCAAACACACAAGGGGTTTAACAATATATAACACCATCATTGTTGAAGTATTTAGAAGTAAGGTGATGAAAGGAAAGAGTAATGCTATGCAAACTTTTTCTTAATGTCACATTAGTAAAGTCAGTTTAGAAATTGTTATGCAGATATGAGAGGGAAGGGGAAAATTTAAGAGCATAAGCAAGTGTCAGAGGCACATTTCTGTTCAAGTGAAGCTCCAAGGGAGGGGAAAAAAATAAT
Source organism: Hafferia zeledoni (assembly GCA_035583235.1). Lineage (NCBI taxonomy): Eukaryota > Metazoa > Chordata > Aves > Passeriformes > Thamnophilidae > Hafferia > Hafferia zeledoni. The sequence continues at coordinate 30,455,855 of JAWWEV010000172.1, forward strand.
ATTCATTAAAAAAAAATCTCAATTCCCTGAGTTTTTCCCCTACCTATACAAATGACTACACTGATCCATGTTCTATATTGCAGAGTTAAATCACAGGACTGAAGTCTAACAGAAATTAATAAAAACCTCAACAGTGCAGAAGGGAGAGATAGAAAGGCCTGAAGAGAAGATAACCATGTTTTTTGGAACACTTCATGTTTTTATTATTTGTTGCTGCCAGTCATGGCTGCTGATGCTTTAAGGATTTTGAGGAGATTCCTCAGGTCCTCTCAACAATCCTGCAGCCTGGTACAGCGGGAAAGACTTACTACTTCAGCAAGCATTAGGAGCAATTGGGCTTCACTGATTAGATATATGGGTTAACATGCTTAGGCAAATTGAATCAGACCCCTGTGATGTCTTCCTTGCTCTTTGCTTCCATTAGGCAGCACCTTCTTCATCAAAGTAAGTAGAGTTTTGAAGAAAAGGGCTTTTTATTTAAACCAACTCTAGTGAAGTTCAGGAATTTTTTGCTGAAGTCAGTTGCTGGATAAGAATATTTTTTTTCAAAACATTCCTTTAAATGTTTCCCTGTTCCTCTCCATTCATTCCCACCTTCAAGTCAAACTGTATTATAGTCAGAATACATTAGAAAAAGTGAGGCATTTGCAAGAACAAGGAAAAGAAAACCAACATGCACTTATCTTTTTTTTTTTTTTTAGTAATTAAACAAAAATTATTGTTCTACTGCTTCTCTGGGACATTTACCCTTAATAATATTGATATAAGCCATTTATATTCAAAATGAAAGTTAGTAACCCCATTAGAATCCAAACTGGTATATTCATTGGAAGTTGCATGTGTCAAATAAAAAATGAAGCTTTCTCTCCGAGCTGTGTTTGTTTTCCATAGCTACAAACAAAGACATAAGCCCCTCTGTCTTTCATTGATATTTTTGAAAAACTTACCCTGGTGACTATAATCATTAATATGACTCCTATAAAAGGTACTTAAACTGTTTTAAAAAGCAAGTTGCACTTTGTTGACTTCAATTAAGCTTGTACACATGGGGACTTTCAAAAGAAAAGTGAATTTGTTAACCTGGCAATTTTTCTTCAAATTCACATTGCAGTAATCTAAACAACATTGATTTGCTCAGATTAGCAGCTGACACCTGAAACTTCCTTACTTGAGCAACCTGGCTCAAACTACCAATTGGCTTTTCACAGCCAGGTATCTGCATCAAAAGAACAAGTTTCTTTACAAACCAGGCAATCTTTCAACTATACTCTGGCCAGCAACAGTAATGTTTGTTTTCCAGGGCCCAGTGCAAGATAGAGTAATGCCTGCTGAACTCTGTTCAGCAATCCTGTATCTGGAATTTGTCTTGCATTTTTTTTCATTTCAACTTGCTCCATGTTCCAAGTGCCATAGAGTACTTGAAATCAGTACAGCTGAAATATTAACTGGATTTCATTCTTTCCTGAAATACATAGGATTGGGGAGCAGAAATCTAAAATGTAAAACTTCTCCTTGCAAAAAAGAAAACTATGGGGAAGAGTTTCCAGCCTAATGACTCTATGCTATTTCCCTTTCATGGCATGCCAAAAGGCTGATTTTGAAATTATAGATGAGGACTTTTGCTACTAAAATAACCACTTGTAGTTATGCACAGCAGAGACTTGTTAGAACTAAACTAGAAGAAATAGCAGTGTAAAGCCTGCTAAGAAAACCTTCCCCTTCTCTTGTTGGCCAAGTCAGAAAACTTACTCAAAATGCATTTCTGAAGTACCTATTCTATAACCCAGGACACAGACACATTCCCTTTGGTTACTGTACAATAAGCTGAAAGCACTGGAAAATGTGGGAAGAAGTCATCTCAGAAAGGCACAGAGTGGATTTGCTGGAAATTGCATGGTTTACATAAAGAAATATGGCTTGGTAGAAGTACAAAGCATAAATAATGCAGGTATGAAACCGGCTTCAATGAGAACTCAGAGATCTGGTAAAGTATTCTTGAAACTTATGAGTTTTCTATAAGCCCAAAACCTTTGAAAAGACTTGAACCTTTTCAATAACCTTTCAAAAAAACCCTTTCCTTTGCACAAAAGACCAAAGGTGCTACAAGCTGATTCTTGTTTCAGCTAAAAGGGCTTCATCTTGTTCAGTTGCTGGCATGGCACAGCATTAGAAGCAATCTTCTTTTGGCATCTAATCAGCATATAATTTCTGTCTGCTCCTCTTCCGCTCAGCTCTGCATGACAGTGTTTTATACTGGGCACTTTGGGTTATCAGGACAGAGTAGGGAGCTTCTGGACGATAAATCCATGCCAATTGAAGGATTTTGTATTGGATAAGTTCCAAGTTTTCAGTGCGTTGTATTTATTTAGAAAAGAAACTTGCAGGAACCACACAGCTAGTGCCCCACAAGTGCCTTTCCCATTTTCCAATCAAAGCTGATGAAATTAGAATTGGCTATCAAATCCTTCTAGAAAACTTTCATCATTCTTTGCTAATTTCCTTCTAGTGGTCCCTTGAGAGATGCAGATAGTCTCAATGCTGTATATTAAACTTTAATTATTGATTTCTGTTATGAGTATGAGATAGTACTCGGACAGAGATAGCTGCATCATAGCTTACAAGCTCTTCATGCTGAAAAACACCCATAAAATAAATGAAAAATGAGTCAGCAACCTATCACCAATCTCTGTCAGTGCATGCTGCACCTTCATCTCCACTGGAGGATGCCAGCTGGTCTTCTATTAACAGTAAATTGTGGATTTTTACTTATTTATAAGTGTCATTAATCTGATAGGCTGAATGCAGTTTGCTTTCCAAAAAAGAGCACCCAGGGCTTAGTATTATCCAGGCAGACATAATGGGTAGTTTATAAGAAAAACCCCCCCGCATATAATCCACACCAACAGTGCCTTTAGGTGAGGTTTGAAGCATTTTACTTATTATATTGCACAAAAGAGAATTTCAAAATCAACATTGCTTGACTGACTGACTCCTCTTAAGGAAAATTTGGGCAAACTTCTTAAAACCCTACACATCTGACTTGGAGCTGCTTTTTTCAGGATTGTTGATGACTTTGCTAAATTAGGTGAGACTGGAGATTTATCTTGAAATGGCCACATATCTGCCAGACTGGGGCAGGTATATGTGGTCTTACAGAAATGAGAAATTATGATGGAGAGTAACGCTGTGGAGAAATGGCATCATTTATACCAGTTTCCTAAGAAATTTCTACTTGAATTCTGTAAGTGTTCTAACAGCGTGCAGACAAGAGATTTGGACTTTTATAGAACAAGAGTGGTACAACGTTTTCTTTCTATGATACCTTCCTTTTGCTGTTTGTGTTATACATCATCTCTGAATTTGTCTAACTGTACTACTGCCTACTCTGTTCTTCTGACACACTCCCAGACCTGCCTGAACTGTCATCATGTTGTATATCTTTTGGCACTTGAAAAGTGCTCTGAGATAATGAAGTCTTATGGTTCTCAGCATGGAGATTTTTCCTCATACCCAATTAGAATAATTTTTCTTCTCTTTGTGCTACTATGTCACTTTTACTGCTTATCCAAATAAATGGGATTTCAGAGGAAAATCCTGTTCTTACAGGGGAACTCTTGACAATCAGGCACTTACTTTGTATTGCAGGGAAATGGAAGGAAAATAACTTCAGATTTCTAGGCTGCTTTGGGCTGCTAACGAGTCTGCTGTGCTGCAGAAACCATCAGACGGTAAAACAGAAAGGAAGCCACAGGACCAGTGTAGTGCCAATATCCTGGTTTAAGACCCTTACTCATTTTGTTAATTAGAGCCTGTGTGTTTGCAGAAGTGTTAAAGCAAACATATTGTTTTGAGAGTCGGGGTGAGGACTCAGTCATCTGTTTGATTAGACAATTTCAAAGTCAACATGTGAGACTGACAGAGTTCACCACATCACAGTGCGCTGTATGTGATAACTGGTACCAAGAAATAATAAATAAATAATAAATCTCATATCTCCTATAAACAGATGCAAATAGCTGAAAGTATGATCATTGGGTTTAGTTATTATATTCAGAAAATATAATAGCCACTTCATTTTCATTGCCCAGTCCACAATGAGCCGGTATTTGGCTTGCCCACTCTGAAGTATCTTTGTTCTAACTTTCTATGTTGCCTTCTGTTTAGTGGGATGTTAAATTATGGGCAGGCTGGAGTTTTTTTCTGGACAAGGTTTGAGGTTTTTTCTAAATTGCTGTTTATTTAGGCTATTTAATTGTTTCATATTTGTAACATCTACATTTTTGGTGCTATGAGTACTGATTAAACTTAGAAAAAAAACATTTTTAGAACATTAATTAAAAGTAGATGTGAGTGCATAGTTTTAAAACAAATGAGTATTTTATACATGCAGCTAGTAGGTTTTCAATTTGCTAAATATGCTATATGTTTACTTTTAATTGTATAACCCCAAATATCACACTTGTCTTCATTAAAATTTATTAGTTCACTCATGCAAAGAAATTATTCTAAGTGTCTCCAGTAAATATTCACTCTTATGGACTATGAAACTAATTATCTCCTTAAAGCTAATGCAGTCATCATTCATTATATACTAAGCAGGCAAAGTGAATTTCAATATATTTCCTAGTCTGCCTCTCTCTCTTTTTTTTTTTTTTTTTAAGGTTTTTTGGGCTTTTTTTGTGTGTGTGTTTTTTTTGTTTGTTTTTGTTTGTTTTTGCTTTCAAGCCAATTCATGTTTACCCAATTAAAACATACCAGAAAAGTACCAAAATGTATGGAGTGATGGATAATGAGCTGGGGTTTATTTATGTACTGTGATGGAGGAAAGAAGCAAAGTACTTGCAAAGCTGAACAGCAGACTGTTCATAACCAAATCATAACACACTGTAGAAGTGAGAGTTTGGATTGTTGCCCTGTTTAGGGACACAGACAATGCAAACATCAACTGGATCTGTGGCAGTGAGTGTGAGGCTGTTCCAGGCAGTGCTGCTGCCCAGCAGCTGCCTGGCCCTGTCCCATTCTCCTGTAGCTGTGGGAAGACACAGGATTAAAGCAAGACCCTGACTTAGGTCTTAAGTTCAGGATCAGATTGAAGCACATGCCCATTCTGAGGTTTGTGTGTACTGCTGCAAGGCAGTTCCAGTTTAAGGCCAAAAACTGTGCTAATGTTCTATTTCCTCCAGTTCTGCTGAATTGACTGGTCTTAACTACAGCCAACAGGCACCAGATGAGATTGTTTTGGTATTTTTCTTTGAGTTTAGACCCATTTTAAATCAGCACTAGAGTTTTTCTCCTTCTACTCAACAGTGAAGAATGTAATCATACTTAAAAAGCACTATCCATAGTACAGATTGTTTTAAAACACATAATGTTTTCAAACATCTTAGTGGGGGTTTAATACCTAGATGTCATATTATTAAGCTTATGCTAAATTAAAAATATGAAAATACAATAGTAATATATTAAGTAAATTTCATAAATAGACTAATATTACCTTTGTTCCATATATTCTAAAACTTCTATGATTTTTTTAAATTAAATTACTTCCACTTTCAAATTCTAGAAACTTAAGCAATTTTTTATTTGCTCTGTAGTCAAGAGTGAGTTCACTGTTTCTTGACAAATTTAAATAGGGAATTATTTTGGAAGTTTATTTTATGTGAGTCAAAATCCATGAGAGTCCTGATTATCTATTTTGACATTTTCTATTTTTTTTTCTAATAAAATATGTGGGCATAATTTACAGTACTTTGGTGTATAATATGGCATTTTATTCAACTGCACTGCTGTTCAAAAATTTGTCACATTTTCATAAAATGGGCATCTTAAATGGAACTTGAGGTGTTCCTTGTAACAACAATTATATTTCACTTTGGAAGAAAGGATGCTGTGACTCACAGTAGTTCAGTGAGATGCATTTGTCTTAGTAGTATTTACATTTTGCAGCCTAACTTGGTAGTCTGTTTACTTTTGCCTCATTTATAGTCACAGCCAAAAGTGTAACCCTAATTTTCTGTTATGGATTCAAGAAGTAATTAAAAAGTAGAAAGGTTTTCTAAGAGGGCAACTGTGAGAACTTATATTACTACTAGCAGTAGTAGTTAGGCATAAAGGATCTGTTAGGTTCTCCTCTGTTTTGTGCTGACATCTTCATTGGACAAACCCATTTGAGGAGTGTGTAAGAAACATTTTGTGATTGGCACAGCTCTGCTGAGGTTTGTTTCCATTTTAAATTTATTAAGTGATCATGGGCTAACATAGCGTAACCATAATATTATTATACCATGTGAGGTTACAACAAAAATAATCTCACAGATGGATTTAAACATATCAAAGTAAAATCAGCTATTAGTCAGCAACGCATTTGATATTCACTGAATGTTCACATTTAATAGACAATCTTGCCACATTTATTTACCATGAGGTGCTATATGTAATGTTAGTACACATTTGTCCATTCAAGGAACACTGAAGAAGTAGAGCTCAGATTTTCTTCTGTGGGATCTCTTATGTGAAAGAAAAGTCTTCATGAGACAGGACAAGTCCAACCAACATTTGCTCAATGAGTCTTGCACTATGCCCTGAAGTTGATGAGACTATTAACATTAATTATTCATGTGCTGACAAAGGCTGCTGCAGGAGACACAGAATGAAGACTAATAAGCTGAAATAGAGAAAACTGGATGCACAGGAGAGCCTGGAGAATGGAATATCTTTCAATATTTTTCCTCATTAGTCTGGCTTATTTCCCACTGAGACAGCAACACAAATCCTTGACACCAGAACTTTTCCTTAACTGTCTGTAAATTCAGACCTGCATTCCCTCCATGAGCAGTACTTTGCCCATGAGCCTTGACCCTTTTGTCATCTCAAATATGGCTGCTGTTTGCAGGTGTCTGTGAGTCTGACAGATGAGCTTCATCTGCCTAAGGCTTGGTATAGGACAGGGAAGAACTTAATTTTAAATTTTGTGCTTAGAAAGAAGGGGAAAAGGCAGTATAAACACCAGTGGAAGTCAGTGACTTCCCATTGTGCTTCTGATTCCCAACTTCCCACAAATACGCTATGACAAGTGGGAACTTAATAAGGGGCCCCCTCTGTAAACAGAAATGCTATTCCATTTAAAGATCATTGAATGTTGGGGCAGGGGCAGGTAAAACAACAGATGATGTTGAGAGGCAAAGTTTTTCATGAGCTTTCTCTCCCTAGGGGCTGTATAAAATGCTGATATTTGTATTTCTAAGTTCTTAGAGATGTGAAACCAAAGTAGACCTTCATCTGTGAATATCCTTCATGTTTAGGTCTATTGGCTATAAAAGAAGTATCTCCTTTTAATGAAGTATTTGTATTTGCTTTTTTACATTTAGGTATGCAGTTCTGCAGAGAACATATTGTAACTCTGATCCAGCTTACTTGACAGTTCTCTTCCCAAAAGAGAGACACACTACATCAACAAAAAAAGTGTCAAATTTTGGGCAATTTTTGTCTTCCATAGTACTATAGGGGTTCAAAAACCAGAGCCCTAATTCAGCAAGCTGCTTAGTGCCATGCTTTTATAAAAATTACAGGAAATGAGCTAAAATGCTGTTAGTGGTGTCAGAAAACTGCAACTCAGTTCTTCAGTATGGAAAAAGTCCATAATCTTGATAATCCTTGTGTGTGTTTGAGTAGTCACTTTATTTAACCAGTCATCTATGGGTAAAAAGCCGTATATTTCATTATTAGAAAGAAAAGTTCCTACGTCATGTAGTCATCCAAGGCTTGTCTGTGAATACACATACATCAGTATTGCATACTTATGTGTCATGGAAGAGTTATTTTAAAAACAGCATTTCTTGAGCAAATGTGTATTAAAGGGCCGTTTGATGATACTGAAGTGCAAGTTGCAAGTACACTAGTACAGTTTTTCCTCTTCATGAACTTGTTCTGTAAAATTTTGTTTAATAATAATAATCAAAAACCAATACATATTTTTGTTTGCTACTGTCTGGTGAGGAAAAAGTCCAGCCCAAAATACAGGGCTGTAGCCAGGGTAGAAGGAAAAGTTGTTTTTTTTTTTTAAGATTATTTTCATCAACTTATTGTAGATGGTGCTCTTTCTCCCTCTGTACTCTCCTGCTACCGAATTTAATCTGTTTTGTTTTGTTTTTAAGTTATGGTATGGACCTAAATATAGGAAAATGGAAAATGGAGGCAGGGGAGACAGACACTGAAACATCACTATGTAAAAGAGTAGTTTGTAGAAACACTTAATAGGAACAGAAATTGATATTGCTCTACACTCAGTCCTATAGCAAGGGCATATTTCCCTGGGAAATAAATAAGCTTAAATTTGGGATTTTTTTTGCTGGTTACTGGAACTACATTTCTCAAAACTTGCTCCAACAGTTTGAAAACAATGGCATGAAACAAGAATGATTTCTTACTAATTAGACGAGGATAATACAGCTTCCAGACGATTGTATATGGTGAAATACCATTTCACTCCCCAAAATTTAAAGGTCCCATCATTCTGACCTCTGTTTATATTGCCAGAATGTCTTTCCCCAGAGCACACTGGGGTGCAAAGGAAATTTGATAATGGTGGTGTGGAGTGTCCTGCCCTGAGAGCTTGACAGTACCATAATCTTTAGCCATGTAGATGTCAAATTGAACTACAAGAAGACGTCTCAGCTATCCTATTGACCCACATCCTATTGAATGGACAAGTTGCTTTCTTTCTGCCAATTATTTTCTTTCTCTACATGGAAACAGCGATATTTGACTTTTTTAAAAACTTGTTGAAATCAGCTTATTCTTTCTCAGCTCTTACAGCACTGAGAGCCATAGGTTCAAAGTATTAACAATTTACACATCTCTAAAGTTCAGTGGGAAGTGCATTTAGTTTTCTTTATAATCGAGAATTGGAAAAAGTGATATTTCTCTCTAACTAATGGAGGAATAGACGGAGTATCTTCTTTTCCCCTGCTCCCGCTCTTACCGTGGCTGTGGCGGATGCTGCTGTCCGTCCCGCGAGACCCATTTCAGCACCACGAACAGCGCCCGGAGCCGCGGAGCGCTGCGAGGGGACCCGGCTGTGACCCCAGCCCTGTCAGCCCAGGCCAAAGCTGTCCCCTTCCTTCATAGTCTGTAATCTTAAAGGGTGGATACAGAGGAGTTTTGGCACTCTTAGGTGGGTGGGTGATCTCCATGTTCAACAGTTACACAAGGAGAGAAACAGATTTTTGCTGCTTCAGCCAAAAATTTGATGAAATATTTACTGCGTAGGGATAAGACTTTATTTTTGTATTAGGCACATCAGAACCTTGTATAGTTACTTTTGCTCGAAATAAATGAGAAACTTAGCTGACCTATGTTCCCAAACTGTGTTAGTTAATAATTAAAATGTGTGTTGAAACATGAACTATTGAGCTGGTTCTAAAGAAATACAATTTTCTTATGCTGAACAGCTAAGCAATACTGTTGAAGCCAGACATTCAAAATGCTGAGACTTGCTTAAAAATTCTGATTGCAAAAAAAACTCCCTTGTGACACATTTTCATAATTGCTCTTTGAGGTGTTTTTTTTTAAGTTTTTAAAGTATTTTTCCAAACTAAAAATTACATTTTTTTAAAAAAAAAAAAAAAAAAAAAAGGGGGGTAACCTGTGGCATATACAGTCATAGGAACCCAGGGACAGAAACCTTCTGGCATGATGGCACTCATACTTTAATAGTTGGTAGCAAAGTGATTAGAAGAAAGTCAGTGGTTGAAAATGTCATACGTGCAGAAGTTGAAGTACCAGTTTATTTACAATAGTACTAATTAGTGTAGGCGGGAAGTGGGAACACTGCTGGTTGCCATAGATAACAGGGTAAGTCTCACTTGTCTATCTTTAGGTAAAACTGTTGTTAGTATCTTACTTTTTAACCACTTGGCCAATGTGAATTTCAGTGCCATTAGCTTGGCTGAAAGTTGAGCAGAAGAGGACAACTTTATTGGCTGAGTTCTCCTAGCAAAGAAGAACTTCTTTTCCTTCACCTGTGACAGTGGAATAGTGTCTGGAAATAAAAAGGCACTCTAAAGTTATTCTTTTGAGAGGACAGGGAGGGAAGGGTAGTGTGGTAAGATTAGCGAGTACCTGAGTTCCAAATTACTTCAAAGTGCCAAACATTGCCTATTGCATGCCAAAGGGATTGTTATAGGTTTTTGGTTAACTGGCTATTATTTATTTCAGCATAAATCTCATAAAGTATTAAGCTTTATAGATTTAACCTTTTAAAAAACACTTATTTTTATTTGAGCAATGATTCCAATCTCTTCCATGGAAGTGTTTGGTCAGGCAGGAATTTGAAATAAGTAGGCATAATTGTGAATTTTAGCATGGCAATTTTTTCCTCTTATAATTGTGGATGTCCTCAATTTCCATGTCTCCAACTGGAAGTAGGACCAGAGCAGCCAAATCTTAAAAGTTGTTCTACTGAAAAGATGATGTACCAGGGATGAAGATCTGTGAGTAGCTTTGTAAATTATTACTTAAACATTCAAAGGGAGAAATTACCTCAAATTCATAGAATCTCGTGGTAAAGTAGAAAGCTGCTTGCTTTGTGACAGAAGAATATTGCTTTAATGAAAACTGCCTATTGCCTTGGAAAGTCTGAGGTTTAGTTATGACTTCTCAGCATAATAAATGAGGCTTCCATCTCTCCTGAGTAACATATTTGTATGAAATAGTAGTAAGTACTCGTGTCATGATAAGAATATGACACTTTAATACTTGGGCACTACTTTAAATTTCTTTGCAGGTTTTTTTTTTCCTTTTTAAAAAGTTCATTTCAAATCCTGTCAGACATAACATTCAGCTCTTTTCTTTTTATTGTGCAAAGATGCTTTTGTGACTCTCTCTTAGCTAGTTTGAGAAATAGAAGTGGATTTGTTAGACCTGAAAGATTTCAATTAACTAAAGTGAATGTCAGAGCTCAGAGACAGTGTCCTGATTTGCTTCTTACCCATCAGCCTAGGTATGTTCTAACAAAGATTGTTCAGGAAAGAAAGCACATAGAAGCTTAGAGGAGAGAGAGGAAGATGGAATTGTGAACACACAATGAGTGTACAGATTAACATTTTCACAGGAGAAGAAGACAAAGAGAAGGAATAGGAAAACAATTTTGACTTTTTTTTCTTCTCATTCTTTAACATTCAGAGATACTGGATCCATTCTGCCTTTACCCAGACAGTGCCATGTCACAGTAAAATTTGGTAGCACATGTTCTCACATCTGTGTGGATATATGTATGTTTTACTTGTGGAGACCTTCTAATCCTCAGTTTCTTCTATTTTAAAAATAAAACTATGATTTAGAGATAAAAATATTGGTAGTTTTAATCTCAAGCTTTTAAATAAACACATTTGTTGCAACATAAGGAATTACTGTGTTTATAAATACTGTGTCTTGGAAACCAAAACCAATTGTGTCATAGGACTGCAAAATGAGATGAGTAGAAACCTCTGGAGGTGGCCTAGTACAACCCCCTGCTCAAGCAAGGTCAGCTAGAGAATTCTAAAATCAGGTTTTTGTCCTTTTGGTTTTTGAACATTCTCCAAGGTTGGAAACTCCACAGCCCCTGTGGGTGTTCTGCCCCATCACTCAACCACACTCAGACTAAAGAAGTGGGGATTTTCTTATTGTTTGAATTGAATGTCTTGTGTTTTTATGTGTCCATTGGTTCTTTTTGAGTCATTGGATAGCACTGAGAAGAGTCTAGTTTTGTAATCTTTACTCTCTTGGGTATTTACAGACATCAATGAGATCTCCACTGACCCTCCTCTTCTCCAGGCTGACCAATCCGAGCAATGTCAGCCATCCCTTGTGTCAATGCTCTGACGCCTGCAGTGTCATGTCCTTTTACTGAGCTCACTGCAGCACATATCCACACTGGGAAGCCCAGGACTGAACACAGCACTCAGATGCCTCTCATCAAGGCAAAATAGAGGGGAAGGATCCCCTCCTTTCACCCGCTGACAATACTCTTCCTAATGCAGCCTAGGATGGTCTCAACCTTCTTTACCACAAGGATGCATAACTGGCTTATGCTCAGCTTGCTGACTGCCAGGACCTCCAGGTCTGTTTCTGCAAAGCTGCTTTCAAGACAGTTGGCATCCAGACTGTAGTGTTGCATGGGGTTATTCCCTCCTAGATGCAGGGCTTTGTATTTTCCTTTGAACTTCATGGTGTTCCTGCCTGCTTATTTCTTCAACCTCTGGAGCACTTTCTCAATGGCACCTCAATCATCCATTGTATCAATCACTCCTCAAAGTTTATTTCTGCAAATTTGCTAAGGATATGTGCTGTCCCATCATCCACAGCAGTAGTGGATATGTTAATTTTGCCTCAATATAATTCCTGGGGCACAACATCAGTAACTGGCCCCCACCCAGAATTTCTGCAGCTGGTCTCTACACTTTGAATCTGCCCATTCGCTGGTTTTCAACCCATGTCATGGTCCTTGGACTGAGGAATTGAATCAGTGTTAAATCTGCTGAAGCAATGCTGGTAACTGAGAAACAGAAAGCTTCTCAATATCAGTGATGCTTTTAACCCACTGCTCCTGGGGACACTCAGGGGGAAACATTTAACTGTGTTAAATGTCCTTGAGATGCTCAGATGAACTCCTTCACTTTGGAAGATTTCAGCAATATCTATTACTTCTGAACAGGCTAAACCCCAAAGTGAAAGGTATATTACTGCAGACTATTTGATAATGTAAAAACTGTATATAGCTTTGCAAGTGCGGGAAGGTTCAGCTGAGCTTTTGGTGATTAATCCAAATGCAAATGACCTCAGGATCATGAAACATTTGCTCACAAGTGATGGCCATAAATTATTACTTCCTTTGAATGTTTTTATTTGGGAAAGTAATATGTTTTCTCTATGAAAATGTTTCTACTATGGAACACATCAGAAGGCAAACCAGAGAAAATAGCTAGCCAGGGAGAAAAACAATGATGCCTTGAGCAAAGACCATTGATAAATGAGACTGTGCTCATTCAGGGCTACAACTAAATCCTCAAAAGCCAATGAGAGCTGTTGCTTATGATCTTCCACCTGCAATGCAATTTGGAAAACACTACTCTGCCCTGCTGCCTTTGGTAAAGAATTTCAAAGCCTTACAGGTTAATCAAACCTCCCAGCATGCCAAGAGATTATCCAGAAGTCAGGATGCAGAAACTCAGAAAGTGTTTTTGTGTTACACTGAGAAGGGACAATGGTGTAATTGTCAGAGCAGGTATGTTACAGTGGCCATTGAGCAGCAGACTAGGCTTCCCACTTACTCCTGGAAGGATCTGGTCAGAGCCAAGAAGACCAATAAGATTAAGAAGTGAGAAGAAAAGAGGCGGTGACCTTATTATAACCCAGATTATCTCTTCACTGAAATTCAGATAGTGATACAGTAACTGAGTAAACTTACTTAGAATCTTTTTGTATTGCAGTGCTTTAACATGCCAGAAAATCATAGCAATTAAAGTATATTGGTGATTTCAAAGCCACTAGATGAAAAAAAAAAAAAAAGAAATTAATATTTTTAATTCATGTTTTTAATATCACACTTTTACATAAGTTGTAGTCTTGCATTGCAACTCAGGAAAGGTTGTGCATCTGTGTTGGATTTTAGTGGACCACAAAGGGCTGTAAGGTTGTCAACAAATATGTCAAAAATCCTCATTTCATATTTAAACATCCATCCTTTTCTTACTTAAAAGCTTATTTAATTAAAGGGGGGGGGGAGGGGGAATAAAAAAGCAAACCAGAATTTGACCCTTCAGATCTATAAAATATGAAGAATACCTGCAGACTTCACAGATGTGAAGTTCATAATCATGTAACAGTGTGAGTTACAGATGGAAAGGAGCAGTGGAGTGATATTTACATTACCTTTTATCATGAGTCTTCTACTTAAAACTTGTATTGAAAAAAATCTGTGCATTCTGTTATATTCACACTACAAAAAATAGCTAATTTTGAGAATGATTTTCTGATTTAATTAATTGTATCTTGGAAGAGAAGAGAAAAATATGATGACTCTGAGTTTCACTGAGACTTAAAAATTAAATAAGGGATGCTATATGCTATAGCCTTTTGAATTTGGTACAAGGACTCTTCCTTCTTGGCTCTTTCGGTGCCAGTAATTAGGCCATCTGGTTGATGAGGGAAATTAATTCAGGACCATATTAATTCCTAGTTTTAAATTTCTTTGTGGAAAACACTTCAGGAGAAAATGATGGTTGCTGGATAATCAGATCTAAAATTAAGAGAATGTGTTGTTGATCATCCTATGGTGCTGCTTACAAAATTAATCATAGAAGCCTAGAAACTACTGTGATAAATCTGATGTCAACAACTAGATAGAAAAAAATAGAGTGGAAAGAGCATGAAATTCTCACAGAATTGTTCAGGTTGGTGCATAAAAAAACAAGTGTACAATTCATTGAAAAATTCAGGCCGAGCTTTTAAAAGATGTGGATGAAGTAGAACATTTTGTTTCTGTACAGCTTTCAATTGTATGTCTGTGCTCTTCACTATAGAATGCCAGGCTATTATGGTACAAGACTGATAGTGAAAGTTGGGAACATGAATTTAAGTGTTATCCAAACTACTTTTGCTGTTGTTGTTATTGTTTCTAAGTAATGTTGTTGCTGAGAAAAATCCCCAAGTATTCACTCAATATTCCTACTCTCCACTAGAAGAGGCCAAGGCTGAGTGAACAGAAGTTACAGCTCTTTATGTGCTGTTACAGATGCTGGAATGGCCTTTCCTGGTCATGGAAGACTCAGAGTTGTTTGGCCAAGCCCAGAGTCCAAAGGGTATGGACACTGAATCTCTGTGCACGTGTCAAAGTTCTCATAAACACTGCTGAGATCCTGGGCTCATAACACATTGTTTAGCTTTCTCTGTTCCAGTTGCACATGGGGATTTCTCTTTCATGGGAAGCAGAACCAGCTTTTAACAGAAATTTTGGGTGAAAATACTACAAAACAATGTGAGAGTAACTATTTTGAGTGTAGCATTTTGTCTGAGACATATAGCATGAAATAGTGTAGTAATAGAAACCAAACTGCACAACTACACTGAGATGCAAAATATGTGTAACATCTATGCAGATAGCAATATTTTTTCCATATTCAGATTACCCTTCCCATTTCTTCAAGGTCACTCTGTCTTTACTGAGCTCCTCCATGCTGAAACACAAGCGATCTTTCAAACAAAGCCTCTGCTCCCCCTTGAGAGTGTTTTGCTAGTTGGGTGGAGGTACCTGTTACAGAAGGAGCCAATGCACATGCCCACATAGGCAGCCTCTCATAGACAATGGTTTGCCAGCTCAATTATTTGAGAAATGAGGAGTGGGCAGCAATGATGTGTCTGTCCTTCCCTGATTCGATAGACATTGCCTGCTCTTCAAAGACTTACATGTTTGTTAATTTGCCAGTGTCAGTGATTTTGCTGAGTGGTGTACACCGTCACAACAGAACTGTCACTGCAGTAGATGCTAACAAGCAAAGTGGCTGTTTAATAAAACGCTGATTTCTGGACAGTAAGTAATGTGTTTAGGACCCTGGGCTGTGTTTTGGAAGACAAAGGAGAGCTATTAGGCTCAGTTTGTGCCTTGCCCACTTGGGTGAGCAGGTAATGATGTGTGCCAGATAGTGGTGCTTCCATTTGTTTTCCCTTACATTTCTTTTCCTAATGTACCAGAAATTTGGAAATCTTCACATTCACTTTTTTTTTTTTTTTTTCAGAGAAGGAAAGCATTTGACCAAAGATCAATATATTAGTCAGGGATTCCAGCTGACTGGCATTGGGAGTTGCAATTTTGTTCTTAATTGTTCTTTTTGTTCTTAATTTCTGGATTAAAAAAAAGGCTTTACATAGCCCTCTGCATCATGCAGCTACTTACTCAAAGTTCTACTTGATCAGACCAAAAATTAGTTAAGCACATAATTTTGCTCTTCATGTTGAATGAGGCTTAGATGAGATTTTAATAATCATACCTGTACAAAGTGTTCTGGCACAAATCTGAGTACCAAAAACTGTATTATTATGCATAACTGATCCTTTTCTGATCATCTCACCTCCATTAAACTGCTTTAAAAGCGGTTAAACCTTGAGACACAACACTGCCAGAATCCTCACTGGAGGTGACCACGGCTTTCATTCAGCATTGTTCTAGAGATATTTGAGTTAATACATGCAAAAACAGAGCGGCACCACCATGAGCCAAAACTATTTTCAGAAATTTTTGAGCCTGCCTTATGGGTTTACATAGTCCACTTTGGCTAGTTGCATTAGAGGAAGTCCTTTGCTATGAGCCTGGGATTCAGGATGCAAAAAAATAGTTACTTCAAGGTTACAGGCTGCAATTTTTACCGAAAAGATGTTTATGCAGAAAACCAAGTGATGTAGCTTCCATGGTTTCCTATAGATCTCATGAGAATGAGAGAAAGCCAGTCAACTTTCCTAATTTAGCATGCACAGAGCATGAAAAATCAGCAATAGTTTTTAAACCACAGATGAAAACTGCAAATTCAACTAAAAAACTTTTCATGTAACTGTTGATATTCCTGACCAAGTAGTGTATTACACCCGATGGTGCCAGGATGAGCATCAAGTGTACAGCACAATGCATGCCCTCCTACACCCACAGTACTCTCTCATCCCACTCAACCAATTAACAGTAATTAGATAATTACAGTTCATAAAAGTCTTTGAAAGATGAAGATCTTGCTGCTTGGGACTCATTAGCCCTTTTTAACATATTTATTAGGCTTTTTATTTCTGACCACAAAGGGGGAAAACTTAGAATATTCTGTTATTTGCCATATTCTGCTCATGAAGCAAAGCCTGCAAAAGCAGCCTTTCTCCCAGATGTCCAATATTAGCTCTGTTTTGACTGAAAATGACAGATAAAGATAGAGAAAGGAAGCATCCATAAAACACCTTGCATTTGATCACAGAATTTTTACTAGCATTCCAAAGTAAATGTCACGTTATTTTTATTTTGCTGGTAAAAATCTAGCCACTTGTTCTCTGTAATAAAAAATTGAAGGCTTTAATTATGTATGCAGCACAGAGCACACAAGAATGAAGGGTTAGAGTAGACTTTTCATGCAAGGCAACCAGAGCTCGAATGATTTGTGGAACTGACCATTTTTGTTGTAGTTTGACTCCTGAGATTTTTTTTTTTTGTTTGGTTGGCTGGGTTTGGGGTTTTTATTTTATTTTAAAATTCCCTTTTTGCCTAAGAACTTTCCTTCAGTTGGGTTCCTGAAAGAGGCTCAGTTTTTCCTCCTATCTCTTTTCACTGAATGACATATCATTTTCAAATCTCCAAACATTAGACAACTAGACAAGAAAGTTAATGTCTTTATAGTCCTGATAATTATGAGAGAAAGGATCCTTCAGAAGGTAAACTAGAGCAAAATAGTTTTCTTTTTGTGGGAGAACAAGTTCTGTGGAATTCACTGTATTGTGGATGAGAGTGTTAAAGGGCATTGCAACTGTCAGTACACTCTTTGAACTTATAATGTCCTTTAGGGTCAGGAGCCTGTTATGTGTAATGCTGTGGCCACTATTTTCCCAGTGTAATAAAGAGCTAGTTTATATGGAAGGAAATACTTGCTGACTGTTTGAAGCAGCCTTCTTATCCCAGCCCTTGAATTTCAGAGGTACGCTAAGAGGCCAATTGGGACCTAGGATTTGAGCCCTGCTTTTGATATTTGCACTAAATCTCCTTTCCTGTGTCTACACCTTTATCACAGTCAGTGGGGTAGAACTAAACCACATGGGGATTAAGTGATTTTCTATTGCGTATTCCTGCATTGCAGGATGAATCAGTTATTTGTCTTTTGATACAATGGGATTTACAAACCACTCTAGAAGTTTTCTGTAGAGCAGAGATATAACAAATGAACACAAAACAATGGTATATTAAGCAGTACAAAAAAATGAAGTTAAGAAATAATTATCTCCTTAATACAGACCTCTTATTTACTAATTTTCCAGCAGTGCTAGAAGGACAGTTGCATTATGGTTATGCAATCCTTAAGTCATGGGTGGCAGTTGTCATATTTTTTGATAAGTGTACATTGATAATGGTTGGCATTTTTTAATGAGAATGTTGTCAATACAGCTACAGCCCCAGCTGTCATTGCTGCTGGGCAGGAGCTGGAGAGGCGTAAGGATCTAATGATAGGCTGGTGCTAAGGGGAAGATTGGATTAACAAAAATCAATGGAACAGTTCTGTTTAGCAATTTTGATTATTATGTTCTTCACTGTCTGCACTGAAAGGTTGATTTTGAATGATTCGTTAGACTGTTGCATGATTTAAGATAGGACACTTTTCAGTGTGTATGACAAAAAACTAAATATTGGGGGGGGGGGGGGGGGGTTTGCTCATGTGATTTTTGCATCTATGAGGTACTGTCATTTAAGAAGTAAATCCTGTGATTTTTTTTTTTTTTTATTTCCCTCCCCACCCTTAACCAACAGTAGCTATAAATCCTATAATTCTTTGTGGGTCCCTTTCAACTCAGGATTTTCTATGACTGTATGATAATTCCTTGTGTCAGGGAAAAAATGTTTATATTTCAGGTTTGATAAATGATGCTGAGATAAATCAAACTGAATTGGGAGGATGAAGACAACAAAGAATTCTTTTGGTTTGGCAGAAATGTGCTTAGAAGTGCCACTGTGCTGCAGAAACAGCAAGAGTAATGATGGAGGAAAAGTAAAAATACTACCCAAAAGTAACTTCCCAAGGTGGATTGTCATGCTGCTGTAGTGCACATTTATTTACCTGACGATATGTGCACATAGAGAAGAAGACAGAAGCAGATTCATGTTCATTTTGAAGAGTTTGATCAGAATGGGAAAATCTGATTGCCAAAATGCAAATAATTGGTGGTGGTGGCAGTATTTCGGTATTACTTGGTTTTAATTAAGTAGACAGCACTTTGTTCCAATTTTCAAACTTTCTCAAGCAAATGCACTGTAATGGCATGAAGTATAATGTACTCTGGTCGTCTCTCTCTAGAAAGGGACCTAGCAAATGTGTTGGTGACTTTAGGTTGGTGTTATTCTCTCCCTTTGGAAATAGAGGGAATGTGGTGGAGAGAGATTCCAGTCAGTCACAATTTTCTAATTTCTGGCTTCTGAAATGGCCAAGTGTTCTTGTTGTGCCTCAGCTCCTTCCCTGTGTCTTCTTCCAGTGGGGAGTTTCCACATCCCTCACCAACATTACTGGTTTTGTGGCAATAGTGATCCCAAGTCCCCACCCTCTTAAAAGGAAGGCAAGGAAGTTTTTCCTTGTTTGGAGTCAAATGAAGCAGAGCTGTTCCAACTCTAGGAGAAATTTTCTTAAACCTTTTTCTTCTCAAGTGCTTCAGTTAAGCACCAGAAACTTTTAAGCTGCCTTCCCAAATTGCAAGCTACTTGCTTGAAAGTGGTTCACAGAATCTTAATGAAGAGGACTTAATTAAAGTCTTGTTATATACAGAGCAAAAAGGCCCCAATGCTTTAGTGTTCCACTAGGCACATGCTGTAGATTTCTTCTTCCCTTACCCAAGCTCACCTGAGATGAGAAGACTACTTCATGTCTCTCTTAACTCTCCTCTTTGACCCTGCTTTAATCCAAGCTCTTTACAAATCCAGACTCACAAGCATAACTGCTCCACAGTTTCTTTCACCAACTTTCTGAAAACTAATGAGGGAGGTTTTAAGACCTATGTTTGTTTTTGTTGCCTGGGACAGAACCACTGTGTTGTGAAACACAACTGGTATGATGGTATTTCGAAGCTTTGCTGGGAGGTTTGCATCAATTGTTTCAAAACACCTGTCTTGTAACCCCACTCCTCCAAAATGGGGGCAGGGAAATTCACTGACCTGTGTATGTTCAGGCATGTTATCATCCCCCATTTGTCAGCAGTACAAACTGATTCCTTGCACAGCTATGATTGTGCCTGTAGTTTCAAGTGGTTGTGGAACTAAATTGGGAATTATTTCTGATTCTCTTGACTCTTTTTCAGGCAGGTGCTCGCAGAGTTTTGGAGATCACAATGGGATCAGACTGAGCCTTTTAATAAAACAGGCTTATTTCAAGCAGAGGTAGTAAATGTAGTCATTGCTGAGACGTTTGGACAGCTCAAATAATTTCTAGTCTGGTACTGGCTGGTGTTCATAATGTGGTGTTGCTCTCCCTCATTTGTCAAACAAGTACAGAAGCATATTAAAACAGAATCATCTTCCTGATGTTTCATGCCAGTAGTGTCTTGTATTAAGATCTACCTGGCTGTTTTTAATAAGAGCTAGGCAAATATATTTACATATCATTCCAAGTTTGTCTGTTTCAAAGGGCAAAGCAACAAAAAAATTCTGTGCAGGTCTTTGTAAGACTTAACTCAACTTAGCAGTTTCATGGTTTAAGAAATCCCCTTATTTCTATGAATAGTAACTTCTTCCATTTTGAGATCTGTCCAGTAGTCAGTTCCCAATCCATTTAAAATGTGTTCTACTGATACAGCACAGGCTAATCTTTTAATCAGAATGTCATGGTATGCTCACTCAAGTGACTTAGAAAAGTCTGTATTACATCTACATACTGAAATTCATCAAATGGATATAATCTCTAAAAAAGAATCAATCATGGTTATGTTCGAACACTGATAGTTTGTGTTTAAATGAATATACTTACACTGTAGGTGAACTTTTTTGATAGATTGGTTTTATTAGTGTAGTTTTCAGGGGAAAAAAATAAAAAGGAAACATGTGGCCTTATTTCTCTCAAACAGTTTGGGAAATTGCTGAAATGTTTCATCTTCACTTTTATAAAAAATGCTGGTCTTAACAAAATGTCTTTGGATTATCAGGAAGAAGGATATGAATAAGATCAAAACAATATTTTTGGAAGAGATAATATCATAAAAATTCACATTTCTATGCTTCATTTGGCTTCAAGACTAAATAACTGAAATGGAACTAGATTCTAAATTACAACCATGAAACTGTCTAGCTCTTTTCTGTACTAAAGACTATTTATATGACCCTTGTGCTCTGAAAGATAAAACAGTCTCCTTTACATGTGAGATGATAATTAAAAGGAAGGAAGCCAATATCTAGACCTCTTGGCTCTGTATTCAGCAGCCAGCTCAGCATTCCCAGCAGAGGTGTACAAAGCATTACTTTTGACAAACCAAGCAAAAGCAGCTCCTGAAGATTATCTATCTGATGGCAAAAACACATTCACATGCTCTGTAGCACAGCGTAAGGATGGCAGGTACAAGAGAAAACACAGTCAACTCATTAGGAGACTATTTCAAATCACAAATATGTAGTAATACGACACCTTTGTTCCAGCTCTGTTTATTTTTCATTTAAAATATGGACATAATCTAGTTGAAGCAGGAAGCTTGCAATAAGTTTAATTTTTCCTCTAAGTTTTATAGCACACTGCCTCAAGTAGTAGCATATGTTGCCTGAATGAGGACATCATTTGTTCTGAGTTCAACGAATCATTGAGTGGTTGAGGTTGGAAAGGACATGAATCATCTAGTTCCAAACCTCCTGCCATGTGCAGGGGCAAATTCAATTAGACCAGGTTGCACAGAGCTCCATCCAACCTGGCCTTGAACATTTCTGGGAATTGGGCATCCACAGCTTCCCTGGATGCAAAGGACATTAACTTTTTCATTGCTGTACTAGAGGAGCTGTTTTATTCTTTAAGCTGTGTTCAGTTGGCTTCACAGCCAGTATTCCTCTAGCTTTTCTTGTGACACCTCACAACCACCATAATATCAGCCAAGGTGAGCTAAAAGCTATTGTGCCCTGTCAGTTCATCTAAAATATATAACAAGTTTGCATAACAGAATATTCTGAAATCCTAATTCCGAGGCCTTTGCCTTGAGGACCATGACTACATGTGCTTCTGTTGTTGTCACCTGCCCAGAACACGGATTGTCAGTTTGCAGTCAATGTCTGCAGTTAATATTTAGCTGAATATTTGTGAACAGACTCTTGGGATAGGACTGCTTAACTTGATTAACAGCTTTGGTTAACTGAGGTAGAGAAAAGTGAAAGTACAGAACCAGGATTTATGATTGGTTTAGCACCAGGGCTCCTACATAACAAAACATCTCAGTGTCTGTTACTGTTCAAAGAAGGATAAAAATGTAGCTTAGTCATGTCCTAAGAGTGTGTTTTAAGGGTGAGAGCAAAGCAATTTGGGGGCTGCTGTTGAAATTCAGCCCTTGGAAATAGTCAGTCAGGGCATGTGTCTGAGCTCCTGCCCTGGTTACTTGCCTAGGGATTTAGGTTAAAGTTAGAGCTCTCGGAATGATAAATCCAAGATGCCTGGAGGGATCAGAGCTCAGAAAGCTTGCCAAAGCACTGGATGGCCAGCTGTGAGACTCTCCCCCTGTGTGGTCCTTAACCATGGATATCAATGTGTCCCAAGGCATACTTTGCAGCCTGGGGTAAGGGTTAGGTTGGGCTGGCTCTGGAGCCTGGTGGCAGTGGGGCCTGTCCCTGCCAGAACCCTGAACTCCCAGCAGAACCAGTCTCATTTCCCTGCAGTGTTATGCACGCTGAGAGCAGACCTGCTGGCACCAAGCATGGCTCTGCACAGCAGGGGCAGGAAGAATGAATGAGAATGAGATGTAAATAAGCACCATGAGTACACTGTTGTCTTTAATGCTAGAAGGTTCTAGGCAGTTAAAAAGCATTAAAGCAGGCATTGATCCTAACAAGTCCCCCAACACCTACGGATTTCAGACCTTTCAGTGCAGACTAAGGGCATAAAGGGAAGAGGAAAAAAGTGCGTATGGAGAGAACAGGCATGCAATTTAAAATTGAACTGATTTTATTTTAAGAACTATAAAGACAGGAATTTTTGATAACAAGAAGTGTACTGAGGTCAGATGTGTTACGTGTTTTACCGTTTTCCCAAAGCAAAAAAATAAATACAGTGACATTGTACTATCACATCAGACTTTTGGTTTCTATCAATCTGTGTTCTTAAAAAGCAGTAATTCCAGCTTAGTATAATACCTAGTGTCTGTAATTAGCACCAGATAGCTTGTGAAAATAGTAAATTAGATTTAATGTTAGCAATGAAAATGTGAGTTGCAAGTATATTGAAATATTTCCCTGCATTGATCAGAATGACATAGTGCTGCGTACCTATAAAAATCTCCCAAGTAAATTATGGCATTGTGTTGCAATTACATCTAAGATGGCTGTGAATGCATTTGAGGTAGTTTTGCTGATGTGAAGACGATATATTCTGGGCTTAGAAGCCACAAACTCTCAGGCCTTTGTTGACATATGCACATGCTCTACTGCTGTCAGTCCTGTCTTGATCAGTTCAAAGGCTGTCAGCACAGAGAAGCTTGTAACAGCAGAAGCTGTAAGTGGGAGTGTTTGGGAAGAAGTTAAAATCTGGAATCGCTACCATCAAACATGAGTTTTTTAATGAAGTTCAGTCGAGATCATAAAACTCATGTTTTTGGACTGTTACATGGCATTGTGCTAAGTAAAAAGTCTTCTATTTCCAGCTTCCTGTAAATGCTTTTGTACTCTACTGCGGGTAAACAAATAACATGAAGAATAGAAAGAATATTGTCAGCAGTGGATGGGTGATGATCGAGAGGAATCAGAGATGATGGAAACAGGGATGGACAGTGGACTTGAAGCTCTGGAAGTCTGAATGTTCTGGAAGATTTTGTGGGGGCTTTTGGTTCTGTACCTCCCTGTGGTTTCCACACCCCATGTTCATTCCCCTCCCGTGTGTTTCCCCTGTGGCTTGTCCCTGGTGAGTCACTGGGGTGATCTGGACCAGATCAGCCCCGCTGCGCCACTGCCAGCACGTCCACCGGCAACGCACCTGCCCTTTCCACCCATTCTGTCCCAATCCCTGAGTTCCTATTGGCTAATTCTCCTGTCATTTGATGAGTGTTTCCCCTTTGGCTGTCTGGGTTGTCAGTTATCCACTGTGCCCCCCTTGACCAATCATGTCCAAGTTCCAATTCCCTCCCCTCAGACTTCCTTTCTCATTCCAGGACTCTGTTCTTATTGGATATTTAGTGGTTACCGACACACTATCACCCAAACCCCTTTAAGTTTCTACCCAGTTCCAAACCTCCTCTAACCAACCCTTTATAGGTCAGCTCTTTCTTTAGTAAAGGGCTTCTTTGTTTCACCCCCATGCTGAGTGAGGAGTGTTTACTTGGGAACTGTTCCCCCCTTGGTCGGTGACCGTTCCTTTACCTCTCTTCAATTGTAAACCACTTATTTCTATAATGATTATGCAGGGAACTATATAAAACTCTGGAGTTACAACAAAGTAGGAAGACTTACATTATAGAAGAAAAATAGAAGGCTTTATTAATAGAAGATGATGGACTTTGTTATGTTTTCTTTTATGTAGTAACAAACCTTCTTTGAAACAAATATAGAATGTAATCATACAGGATCAATCTCATTTATTGAGAATCATGTTAAAAATGCTTATATTTTCGGAATTATGTTTTGGTGTAGTCAGAGGAAATGTTCCCTCAAAAAATCTCTAGAAACAGACATAGTGAATGGTGAGAAGAATTCCTGTAATTCGTTGAATTATTCAGTCAAGAGTAGCAGTATATGCAGCTACATAACTTCTAACCTCTAGTTTCTGTCTAATTTCTCTTGCTCAAGTAAAGAAACAGTATCACAGAGTAACAAATCACTGGGAGGTGAGTTTTTCCTGTTTATGGAAGGTTCACATTAAAAGAAAGCACTTTATGCTGCGCTTCTTTGCACAGCCTTCATCCCATTTACTGGACCTTGAATAAAAGATTTTACAGAAAAGTCTTACACTTCAAAAAATTTTATAAAATAAATGCTTAAAACCTGGGATTGAGACTATGTAAAAAAAGGGAGAGCTGGGTTTTAAGTTGTTTAGAGCTTCCAAAAAGTTACATTTATCTTGAATAGAGCTGCATCTGCAGCTACAGTAATGCTTACAACATTATGTCCCCATTCATGAGAGTCTATAGCCTCTGCTGAGAGTATGGACTATGGTGCAAAAATCAGTCTTCGGACTGTTTCACAAAGACTGTTCCTCTTGGTTACAAAAATCTTGCAGAGGTGTTTGGGGTTTTTAATCATTTAGAGCCAAAAATCACTTTACTCTTCTTCCTGTGGGGAGGAGTTGAGCGTGAATTTGACTATGATGAGAAGCCACTACATTGTTTTTCCATTTCTGTCAAGTATCTACCAGTTTACTGACTCGGCAATGGGAACCTCATTCAATTTGCATGGATTTCATTCCTAAAAGAAGCAGAGAATCTTGTTAAATGGGAAAGATATTGTAAGTTAGCAAATGTATCCTGTCTGTGATGCTGAGTGAGATTTACCCATGAGCCTCAGTATTAAAATTAGTAAAATTAAAATACTGTTTCCATTTGCAACCCTGTAGAATGAATATACATTTATTGAAACAGTCTGTGGGGGAAAAAGCTAAATAACCTCATATAAAGTTAAGTGAAACTGTATCTGAAAATTTAGTTGCATGGCAGAGAGAATTGATTCATAGCTGTAATTTAATCAGATGAGAAGAGTATAGTAAGCACATATACTAAAAATGACATCCAAAGTTAAGCCAGTTAAGAAGGTATCAGAATAATCAATGTAGCCAAATCAGTAAGAAATAAATCAATTCACAGCCATGTGAATTAATCTCTACAACTTTGCAAATGCCAGTGTGTTTAGAATTGTTGATTCAGAGGTTTCATTCGAGGATAACACATCTCCTGCAATTACATAGATTCACATGCATTTTTACTTTACAAGTGCTGAATGATTGTCATTCTTAAGCCTCCAATTTATCTAAATGAAAAACACCAAATGAAGTGAGAGGAGCAACAGGATCCTGTGAGTTACTGACCATTCTCATTCTCCTCTGACAAAGGATCGATAATGTGTTTTGTTTCAGGCAACAAAAGGATTCTGCTAAAATTGTTGTTACTTTAACTTATCAGAGCCTATGTAGGAAGAAATTCAGTTACTTCTTTGTTATGTAGAGCACCCCATCATTCCTGTCTGGAAGAGCATGCACAGTTTCAGTGGAATTAATCCTGGGTATGAAGTCACTTAGACTAAATAGTGAGTAAATTGCTGAGATTTATCCAGTATCTCTAAACTACAGACTTGTAATGAACACTTTCAAATTGAAATACTATACCCTCATAAACTGTTAATTGACTTGTTAGTTGAGTAGTTGCTTTCTGGAGTCCTATATTTATGTAAAAAATCTATGTCAAGAAGTGTCAGCAAGTAACTTCACTTCTGTAGCTGTATCATACTGACCCTGTTCCTAATCTGCTGCAAGAAGATCCCTAAAAATACAAAATTTTCAATAGCAAAATAGTTTCATGTTATTTCTGAGTGATGGGTGAAGACCCCTTAGCTCCTTGTTAAGTGAAAAAACCTTCTAATTGATCAGTGCAAAATAGTTGAGAAGCCTATGTGTGTTGAGAGAGACAGAAGTTCATGTAATATAAATGCAAACAGACATAGCAATAACAGCCTGGGAAAATCAGGCTTTGCGGCTGCCCTGGTTGCTCTATATGAATAATGTGGTATAGCTCTGTCCAAAGATTGATGAACATGAAACTAAGCAACCTGCATGAAAAGCAAATAAGTGGTACCGGAATATGGTATTCAAATTGTGCATAAATTCCTGTTACACTAGAGTTAAAGAAAAAGTCTCAAATTGGACCTTCCAACAAACGAGTGTTATTTATATTGTTAACTTGTCATTACAAGTGAGTTTTTGAAGGTGAGTTTTGTCCATGTCTTTCAGTGTTCTTAGCCTTATTTATTTCTAAAAGCGGTTCTCTTTTGATACTTTTGGGCATTTTTACTAAACATGGAAGGTAGACAAGAAACAGCTAATAAGTTGCAACACTGTGTTTTCCCAATGCTTTGTGTATCTCCCTGGCAAGGCCAGTCTGTTTACCATTATTTTCACTGTTTGAGTCTTCTGAACTCATTTCTATTTTGGATACACTTGGTTGCCCTGAAGAAGACATTTCCAAAGAGTAAACTGACTTGTTTAATAACTCAGCTTGAATATAGGTGCAATGTGTAGCAGACAAATGATGACTGTCCAAGAAGTGATAGTCAAGTGACACAGAACATTTCCATTGTATAACAGATGCACTGCATAGTAAATTATCCAAATATGTCAATAGTTTGATTCTTTAAAGGTAACCCCTTTTCAATTTGTAAAAACACTTAATGAGCTATAGCTGTAGCAAATTGAAAAATGATGTGTTCATGAAGCAGGGGAAGTTACTGAACTAACAACTACGTAAGACATTTTTTTACTGTAGTCATCAATTGTAATGTTCTTGTTGAATTCTGGGTATCTCTGTTTCTGTGCTGGACAGTCATTCCTATCTCTCTCTCTCCTTCATGCAGAATACTTACATTTCTAGCTTTTTTTCCCAGCTTTATGAGACTGAACAGCAGCCATTCAAGCTTTCAAATACCAGAAGTCAGGGCTTGTTTTTCAGCATACTGATGAAATTCCCAGAAATTTCAGGGAATAAGGTTATTGAATGTAAGCAAATACATGTCAGAAAAATCAATTACCTTTTCTTGGTCAACTATTAGCCATCATTTAGATGTGCTTGATCAACACAGGAGAAACACTGTTAATTTCATTTGGATATGTCAGAGCATCTTCCTATGCTTTTGACAATATTGATGAAACTAGAAAAGAGCTACATTATGCTCTGTGGCATCTCCACTAAAAAAAAAAAAAAAAAAATTAGATTTGTTTCTTTTAGAGTTGTAAACTCCTTATTCCTTTAAGGGTAAATATGCTGTATAACAAACCATTATAAATAGCATGCTGTTTTCCATAGACACACAATCCCTGTTGTGTGAGCAATGCCATGGACGCAGCCAGCTGGGTGATTTTTTGCATTGGCTCACCGATCACTCTGGGTCTGGCAGCTGCAACGTAATACAAATATGGTTAAGTGGCTTTCAGATCCAACTGAGGCCCAGAAGCAGGCTGCTTGTTTCCCCAACCAAGCCTGGCAGTGCACAGATCCTGCTCAGGTGGGTCTGGGCTGTGTTCCCAGAACCAGGTGTGAGGAGAGCATGGTGGGAAGAGCACAAGTTGGCCCCTCCACAGAGCGTGTCCAGGTTCAACTGGGCTCATTGGCTTGAATTCAGTGCCAGCCTTCCTGGATGTGCACCAGGATATGCTCCTGTGCCTCTGCAAATAAACTCTCCCAGAGCAGTGAGCGTAGGGTAAGGCTTCTGAGTTGGCTGAAGTCCAGCTGTAGAGTACATGAATTACATGCCATTACTCAGTCTCCCAGTTCTTTATTCCCTTGGATAATACAGCTGACTATACCTTCAAGTAAAAAGATCCACAAGACCGTAGCTCTGGTGTTCCTGCTGTTTGAATAGAAAATGTTAATGATATAAAGGAGATAAATCCAGGCCTAAGAGAGAGTGTGCTAAAAATTCCTAGTATTAAGTTTTGGGATGACAATGAAGTTTTGCAGTGCATCATCTATGTGTGCTGTGAAGCCTTCATAGGAGGACTCAAGGTTAACAGAATTCTTACGTAAATGTTCTTTATTGAGGCAGCAGGGCGTACACTGGCAATACTGGAAGACTGCTCGTTCATAATAGTACTATAAATGAGACCCTGAGCAACCTCCTCTATCTGGATGTGATTGAACCAAGAGGTTAAAGTAGATGATTTCCTAAGGGTCCCTTAAATACAGAGACTGTTAGTAATGGCTCTCTTTGTATACGACATATATTCTATGGATTCCATACCCAGCAGATGCTACTGACTAGCTGTTCTTGTATTTCAGAATAGGTGGCTACTAGTTAGTGCAGCAGATGTTACAAGCACTCTGCTTTTTATCAAATTCTGTCTTTTACTTAGGTGCATCAAGTCAATGTTTAGTTCACATGAAATGTATGTAATCAGCTCACAAAACCCTTTTGATTTTCACCCTTGGTAAACCCTGTTCTCTAGTTCCAATTCAGGCTCATAGATGGAATGCAAAACCCCAGGTAACTGTGGGTGAATTAGTTTGGCAAGAGACAAAGTTTTTTCTCTTGGGAAGTGATTGAAGGATGTTGTAAGTGGTCCATAGCAGAAAAAGCAAAATACTGATTGGTCACAAGTTCTCTGTGACAGCTGACAGGAAAAAGTAGCATGCCAGGGTGGAAGTGATGTATTTTGAACAGTGATGACATGTTGAGTTAGAACATAAGGCAAATAGAATAACAACAGATTGATTGAGAGGGTGAGTGGAATTGTGAAATTTGTGAGAGAGGATGAGTGTTGTAAAGTGGCCTTGATCGCATGCCTGATATGTTCGATTGCCATCTCTGCAGGCCTTGTGCCATTACCTTCAGGTAGAAAAAATCCACATAAAAAACTATTCAGCTCTTGCTTGTAGCAGTCATGTAATATTACAGAAGCAACATGAACAAGTAAAGAACCAAGTTTTTGAAAATGTGAAACCTTTCATAAGTGTAGTGGGGTGGAGGAGAGAAGGATTCATTAATCAGAGATTGAAAAAGAAATTAATCCAAAGTCAAGGATTTGCTATTTGCTTGTAAGCAATCCCATCTGGGTCAAAGCAAGGCAACACATTAGTCTTTTATACTGCTATGAAGCATAGCTTCCCACTGGAGTAGATTTTTCCTCTGTATCTAACAGTTTGCACAAAATACGTTGTTTGAGTTGGGCTGCAGTTGAAGAGAATAATTATCATTATGATGTAATGATGGGGCTGAAGGCTCAGAAGGTCTCCCAGGATTAGGGTGATGCTGATAACCTAATGTGAATATTATCAGACTGTCAGGCATTTTCTGAACACCAACCTGTTTTTAAGTAATGAACTTACTAATCTATTCATTTCCAGGTTTGATTTACTCTTCAGAGGTCTCTTTATGTGAAAGGTCAGGTCAAAATCTTGATGGGCCATGGAAAGCTGGCATTGATGACACCTTTAAATTAAATGGAAGGTTTTAAATAGGATCTCTTTGGATGCAAAATCTTGCAGATTGCATAGCTCACAAGCAATGTCACAGCTATTTACAGTATACTCATTGGCCAAAATTAACAGCAGTAGTTTATTGGAGAAATAAATTTGGGAACTTACTATACTGTTAAATGGGACATTTATATAGAAATGTCCTCTGCTGTTTATTCTTCCTGCCTCTCTTTATGAGTCTCTAAACAAAACACTACTTCTCCCTTAGTATGGTCTTCCACTGATATTTTTTAGGCTGTTCCTTAATGGTTTTCAGTCTCTTGGCTGTTTCCTTTTGACAGACCCTGTCATAAGCTGTCATTGCAGAATACTCTTCTCAACAGCATGCAAGTAACAGCAGGTTTTGCAAATAGGGAATGAGGTCAGGTTTACCTGTCAAAAGAGCTTCTTTTTTTAAAAGCCAGCTGGGTGACAAGAGTGGCCAGTGGCTCTGCAGCCCATCTGCCTCCTACCAAGCACCATGTGCCTAAGCATCACTGCAGGGGTGGCCTCACCTTGCATTGTGTGGGGCTTCCAGGTCTTGCATCCATATATGAATTCTTTATAAAGCAGAAAAACAGCTCAAATCATAGAAATGGTCAAACTAACAGAAGAAATTATCATGGATCCAGTTTACATGTTGAAAACCAAGGCACAGTCAACTGTCCTTTAAATCTGACAGGAAAGTCATAGTATAGAATCCAGAGACCCAGTTTGGTGTCCTGTCTTTACAGGGAGGACCAGTGTTAAGATGTCATATCTGTGTGTATCTGTGTCTAGATACATGTGCATATCTATCTGTGTATCTCTAGGCAAGGATTTTGTGCTATGTCCTTTAATTTTCACAGGAATTAATCCCTGTTGAAATGTCCTGGATCTGGGTCACATTCCAAATGAGCCAGCAGAGGAATGGTGGTGTGGACTATGGAAAGCATTTCATACTTAACAGGTGCTTAGCACAGAGCTTCATATTAATCATGTTGCAGCAAAATCTGCCGTGTGCTGTAGTGTACAGGATAGATCTCATGAAAAATTAATCTGCAAACATTCTTGGGCTCTGCAGAAAAAATAGCCCAAATCCATGTTTCTCATGAGAAAACTATCTAGTTTGAGAACTTTTAAAAAAATTACCTCCTGCTGTTACATAATTCCATAGCGACTGTGAAACAAATGAATACTAGCTATGAAGCAAAGTGTGAGTATCTAAAATGCAATTTTCCTTGAGAAATACAGGTACTATGCAGAGCAACTGGGGCAAAGGTACCTGCTATGTTGCCCTACAAATGGTGTTTCCCATATGTTTAAGATGCAAATATGTGTTATGCTGCATGCCACGAGCTTCAGAGTAACTTCTTATTTATCACATTTTGTGTAATAACTTCAATTATGTGATACTGCAAGCATCAATTTACTATAAACTGAAATATAATTGTTATTGCTTTTTTGCTGTTTTCATAAGTCCATGGTATAAATACAGAGAAATATTTGTTAGGAGATAGTGAATACTATAAGAATGTCTTGGTTTTGCTTTTGAAAACTCTCAATTAACAAGCATTCTAATTAAGACAAAGGGAAAACAAAAAATGCAATTAAAATTGAGGCTCTCCATAAATTGTCTTTTTTTCCTTTTCAAATAATATGCTCAGTTCTGTAATATAGCAGAACAATTTAAATGACGCTCTAAAAATACAGCATGCCAGAAACAGATTCTAAAACTTATCAAGAAAATTATAAACATGTAATTAAAATAAGAAACTGAGAAAATAACTATTTGCAGGCTTAACCATAGAATAGCTCTAAGCACTTAAATAAAAAGAGTCTGTGATATTTAGTCTGTTTCATGGAATTTAAATTTTTACTAATTCAATGTACTGACCAAGCTATAACCTGGTATCAAATTCAGCTGAGAGAGATTAGATACAAATTGGTCAAATGAATAACAGAATTTGGTACATTTTGTAAGAAAGAACCCTTTTTAAGAGAGAAGATTTTTAAGCTTTTATGGGATCTTTTTATGGGATCTATAGGATCTAACTGACTTAGATCAAATGAATGGTGCTGATATTTTACTGGGAATCTGAGGAGGAGGTTTTCCCAAATTTTTGTTTTTATTAGTTTTTAAATTGGAAGATACAGAAGACCAAAAAATGTTCCCAGAAGCTCTCCAGCCAAGATTTCCAACAAGAGATGTAGTTAAAGAAGGTTATCTCTACAACAGGAGACTTGTATGCCTTTTGGATCAGATAAGAAGTCTGGAACTCAGTGCACCTCCTTAATGTGCTATTCATCACTTTGTGGGTTTTTTAGGATCCATTTCCCTCAGGCCTTTCCCTTGAAGGTGCCCCATTTTCAAGAATAAGCGTTAGGTTAGGAAGGCGTTATGGGTGGATCTCCCTCAGTTAATAAGGTACCTTACGTAACAATTGCCTGTAGCTCAGGCCTATTGCCATTCAGATATTAACACGACAGCAAAAATCAAATGCGTCTCCAAAGAGGTGATTTCCTTACAGTATGTAAAATGAGTAATTACACTAGCAAAGAGCTTTCTAACTCTTCATTAAAGAGTAAAACCAACTCTTCTGTTTCAAAGAAAAAAGCTTTGAAGAAGTTTAGGGGTGTCACAATGCAGATCAGAATAGATTATTTTCTTTATAAACTGAAATTGTTATAGCTCAAGAGAGCCATTTCTGGTCTAGTCTGAATCAGTATTTTCTCCAGCTGTTCACTCACTAGTCTCCCTTCTCTCCATGCACAATCTCCATGCACTGAGTTAAAGCAGTCTGTCCCTACATAGATAATAATGTGCCCCCTTTTTTCAGTTCATTGATACCTATGTCTGTGGCTGTCTTCAGCTTGGTTATAGTTCTTTTATTTTTAATAAACGTATATATTGATGTCTATGTAAGTTTTGCACCATTTATCAAGCAGTTATGTAGCTCAGTAGGAGGAACACAAAAAAGATTGAACTCTAAAGTTGTTTTGGGAGCAGGAGTGTTGCCTCTGCATCTTCAGAAGGAATTTTAAAGTCTACACCTACATAAAAATAAAGCAATTCTATAGTCACAGAAGAAGAAAATGAAAGAAGAGAGATGCAATAAGATTGCCTGTATTAAAAAAAAAAAAAAAAAAGACAAGATGATATTATTGTTTTGTAACAAGCATGGATACAAAGCCCCAGATCAGCTAAGGGTGAGGAAGAGGAGAGTGATTGGTAAGAGTTTAAGAGAGCTGGGAGCAAGGGAGTAGTTTAAGAAGTCAGCAGGCAGGAAAATGAGACACTTCTGAACTGGAGGTGGGAGCAAAAGGAAGAAATGTAGGGGAAGTGTTGAAGCTGCAGTTAAAGAAGGCAACAAAACTGTGAGCGAGGATGAAAAGCAGTCATGCAAGGGAGTTTGAAAGAAAATGATGTATTACAGGAGTGAGACAAAAAAGATTTTAACATATAATCAAAAGAAGGGGGTGAAATGGGACTAAGAGAACAGGGCACTGGATGATTCCCCTTGCTCTTTTTTTCATAGGACTCTAGGAAACACTGTGCCCATCCAGTTCTGGTGACATCTTGGTTCTTGAATGGGTGACATTAGATGGGTGCCTTGCCTGTAGCTCTTCCTTCAAGTGTCACATGTAATTTGACTTTCAGTATATTTCTGTCTGGGTTTTTCAGGAAATATGTGGTTACAGATTAAATGTAACTCCATGACAAGAGAGGCTCCTCAATTCACCCTATCAAAACTTTGCAACACACATGTGGACAGATTTTGTTGTTCTGTGGCTGGTGAGAGTCCACAGTCTATTAGTGCTGCAAAGGATGTAGACTGGAAGGGTTTTTTCTTGGGTGTATTATTATGTACCCTGTGAAACCCTCATTGCTTCCACAATGAGGAAGGCAAAGTAGAAGAGATGAAGCAAAGGACTACAGGTATTAATGAATTTGGGATAGGCTCCAGGGAAGCTGTGAGGAGTAAGATCTGGAAATGTCAGGACTGAAAAGCAAAGGAAAGAATAAAGATCAAGAAATAGAATGATATTTCAGAAACATAATGGATACTGGTAAAACAGACTTGAAGCCATGTGTAGTTATTTTAGGGAGGGAAATGAAAGTACCACAAGATGGTAATAAGCAATTACTGGAAATCTAATTCCATTCTGTGTTTCTTCTAAACTTTAAAATGATAAAACACACAAGGCAAATCAGTGGAGGAGAAAGTCAATTACAGTAGCAAATCAATTAGGGTGAAGAGTCAAACCAATCAAAACTGCAAGGTAACTAATGAAGGACAATTAACAACAATAAATGGATCCAGCACTGCTCAGATTCAAAAAAGAAAGGGAGACACACAAGTGACATCAGGCTTTAAAGGCTACAGAACATGATCTGTTCAGAGGGGAAACACACTGTGGTTCTGAACGCTTCATTTTCAGTGGCTTTAAATTACCAAATTCAGGATGTACCATGGTGAGGGAAAATTACTTCCTAAGCTTCTGTGTTTCTGCTGATGTTTACTGTTAGTGCAGCAGTAAGAGTTCAGTGCCCCATTCTATTTGTCTGTTACAAATCTGAGGGCTAGTTCAAAACCTGCTCAGTATTCTCTGCTTACATCTGCAGGCTCTAGATATATCCCTAACCTCTTGGACCCAGCTGTATTTAAGACTAGATGTCCTCACTGGTATTTACTTCTGAAGATGGAGAACATACAAGATGCATAACATATTAACAAGGTTGCCATGTTCCTAAAATTATGGATTGCAAGCACTCTCCAGTAAACAAAGTGTCCATGTGCCATCATTGGTCTTAAGTCATCTAATTGTTGCTTGACTAATAGACGAATGTAAGGAAATCACAGCTTAGTTTAAACCTGCCTGTGTTGATTCTTATTTAAATATTTTAATATTACAGATCATTCTTAATTTCTCTGAAGGATTAGTGAACTTTTTGGTACAGGCCAAAAAACCAATAATGTTTGCTGTGGAAGAGCAGAGATTAGTAATCCAAACTATGCTGCTATTGGTGTTGGCATCTTTTATAGACGTCTGTTCAGTCTTGGCTAATATTTGACATTCTTCCTTATACCAAAGCACACTTCATTCTAAATTGTCCCCACAGCGAACAGCACTGCTTGATATATTCAGATTTAGATTGGTTGGATGATCTTAATTCAAGAAAGTGCTGAATTTGTCTGTGGTTCATCTATAATGCACTAAAAGGAAAATTCCCCAGCTAGACAAGTAAATTATTAACTCATAAGTCTATGTGTTGTAATTTGTGTATAGTAATAACTTATCTTTAAGTAGAGTTGCAAATGTGTATGGAGAACATGAACAGAGTCAGATACAACTGGTTATTTTCAAACACAGGCAAATTGGGCTTAGGGTGAGAGGTCAGACTTTTGCTTACCTCAAGGGCACTCTGCCTATCATGAACTCAGTGAGACTGTTACTAGCAGTGCAGCTGCTGATAGGAAGCAAAATTTGAGGTTAGTGGTTAGAATAAGATAAATCCAGTTAGCTTTCTCCCAGCAGATAGAGTAAAAAACAGAAACAAGGTCAGGGATAATGTAAATGAAAGGTTTTTTCACATCTAATTTAGTTTCCAGTGATACCAACAACTGTATTCTTGCTTCACAACATTTTGAATTCTGACATAAAGCTGTTTTCATTAGTTAGTCTGTCCACATGACTGCTGTGGAAATACTCAGCATCTTTTAAGAAGGAGCTGGTTATTTTAAGCCTTAAACTAATTTACTTCTCAGAAGCCCTTAACTTTTTTGACTGAAGAAAGCGTATTTTATCTTTCCCCAAAGCAAAACAGGTAAAGCTGTAATCAATAATTATACCCTATATTTGGAGTTATAAATCTGTACACAATGCACATTGCAAACATGTTCAAGTAGTTACTGTATTGTGAAAAGCTCGATAGCTCTGGTCTTTGCAGCTCTTTGTCATGTGTATTGTTTTGGCCTCTCAGAAATGCTTTGCTTTTGTGAAGTGGATGCTATTTATTTGGAGTGTTTCCTGCCTAAAACAGACAACAATTCCCTTCTTTAGTACAGAAGTCATGATGTGTTCGTGCTGAGGTTCTTTTCCCATATGGCCCTGCTGAACAGAGTCTGCTGTGATGGATCAGAACTGTTCTTGATTTTCCTGTCTGCTTACTTAGCTAATTAAAATAACAAATCTTCACAGCTGTCTGCTTTGGATTCATTCTTATCACCATAAACTAATTAAAATAATGCAACTGGTTGCAACTCATTAAATATCAACTATGCTTTTCATATAATTATAAACCTTCAAAAACCCCACAGAATAAAACAAAAACTTTGTTCTTCTGCTTTTTCCTACCTAACAGTAATTGTTTTCTTAAGATGCCTACATGTTAAATTACATTGTCATCTGGGGTTTTTTTTCTCTGATATGTTCTTGCAATTGTATTTTAGTAGCCTCCCACACCATCTTTTCTCCTGTCATTCTTAAGTTTTCTCAAGAGGGAAACATCAGCATACTCAAGGTTTCTATTCATTTTAGTTGGGCACCCTACAGAATGAATGCTTGCCCAGAGCTTCTGAGTCAACTTAGTGGACTAAGGAAATTGCAATAGGAAATATAATTCAAGAAAGCATTTAAGTGCTGGCTTAATTTTGTTTCCCACTGGTACCTTTATTCATGTGCTTTAACATGGTACTGATTCAATACTGTGGTTTGTATGTAAAATTACTTCTGAAATGAGAGAGTTGCTGTAGAGAGAGAAGATATCTTCAAAATGGAAACAATCAACTTGTTTTCATTGGATTTTTTTTTATTCAAACTAGCATACATGTCACTTAAAAGCCACTCTAATGTAACTGATTCAGCAGGCGTATCTGTGCTTTGATGCTCTGTTTATAAAACAGTAGGATTTCAGTGCTACTTTCTACTAAAAAAAATTCTCCCACCACTTTTGCCAGGGATTTTTCCTACACTGTGACTTAGTATTCTTCTCAAGGAATAATGTCTCTATACACTTTTGAAGCAACTTTAATCATTTATCTACTGCCAGACCTTCACTTTTAATTAGGTCTTTTCTGTCTTTCTTCTCTTTCTTTTTCCCCCCAAGAGAAATTTTCCTTACACTGTTCTGGGCTGAACTCTACTTCTGCTTTGGCAGACCTACTTTTAAAGGTCTTCCTTACCTCTTAAACAGTTGACAGACACTTTTCCAGCAAAAAACCAATAAGTATCTTGTTTTCTTTGTCCTATTTTTGCCCATTCACTTTTTCCTAGTTCTAAAACTGTGTCTGACCAAAACCCAACAACAAATCTGAAAGGGAATCCAGGTTCCAATTTGTTCATTCCTGGTGTCTCTCTTCAGAACTGAAATTGCTTTAAAAACCTGAAGAAGAGGACTTATCACACCCTCTGCATGACAAAAGCAGTGAGGACAGATCATTTTGCTTACCTCTTTAACATCCCTTGTTGCAGCTGTCAGCACCTCATGGCTGTATACAGGATTATTCCATAGTGTTTTAAAATGCTTCCTCAAAGAAGCCACCATAACGTGTACCCAAATTGTCCCTCCAAATAAAGATCACCCTCTGAAGTGGGTTCTGTGGCTTGTCGTTGCAGTTCTTGCTCTGTCCTTGGGCTGAGCTGGGCAAGTTGTTCCTAATGACAGGCAAAGTGGTGGGATGGGGAGCTGTGCTTGCAAAGGGCCAGTTGTGCAACTGCCTCCTGTCCTTGAGCATAAACACCTGTTTGTGTCCTTCACTAAGGCAGTTTTGCAGGGAGGTTTGGCATGAGGTTTCCTCTTTACAGGTATAATTGCATGTTCCTGATTAGAGAAACATCTTGCTATTTTGACACCCTTTGTGTAATTAGAAACCAACTCTTTTACCCAGAGACTGTTTGAAATATGAAATAGAATTAGGTGTTTTGCCTTTTGCCTTCTAGTATTAAATGTGCAATGAAAGAGCTGAAGTGAGTCATAAAGGATAAGGAATATCTTCAGAAGGAGCAGTTCCCAAACTTTCTCACTTTGTTCTGTATCCTTGAAACTAGTCTCTTACTTTGTTTCACTTTTATGCCTTTAGCAGACTTGTACTTCCATTCTCTGTGCTGAAATAAATGCCAGAGAAAGCCTAAACTGTTCAATTTATAATGTCCTTATTAAACATTGCAGGTACAAGACAATATATCAAAGGGAAACTCAGTGAAGCAAGCATTATTATTAATGTTTCTCATGTTGCCTAAATTATAAGAAACAATCAAAATGCTATAAACTACTTGCTCTCTTGCACAATGCTGCTGAACTACAACAATGATTTGCCTTTTCAAGTTATTTAATTTTTTTTTTTTTTTTTGAGCTTCCTGCCCATTCTTCAGTGCAGGATTGGTGAAGGGACATCAAAGTTCACCTTGCTCACTCTTGACAAAATTCAAATGAAGAGAAAAGCTATGATTTCAAGTAGCACCTGGGGAAATCAAAGCCCAGTACAGGCAGGAAGCGTGTGCTTGCTCCAGAGTTGCTTTTTGTCATTTGAGATATTGGTAAGCTTCAGTTAAAAGTCTGATTTACTTATTTTCAGTGGTGAATAAGGCAGAGAAAGCCAGTCTTGCAGAGAAATGTGGAGCTTAAGGGTTCAGTCAGACACCAGACTAAATTCATTCCTTCACCTCAGAAAGTTGCTAAGCTACACTTTGTTGGATTTGAACTTGAGTTCATCATCACCTGACAGTTCCATCAAAAGCTTTTTTCCCTTTGTTGTGAAGCCAGATGGCAAAACATCTTCTGTGAAAATTAGACTCCTGATCCAACTCTGATTTTTCACTGTCAGTACAGCACTCATTAAATTCAGTTCCGAAATATATATATGTATATATCTGATACATCACTATCAGCAGTTATGTAGGGATGATCTTTCAATTTCTTTTTAAAGGATGATTTAGTATTTTGGCATATTTTCTCTGTTTCCTTAGTGTTTTATAAATTACACTGTCTAACTGTCCTTGTTTTGTCACAAATATTAAAAGGTGTAGATTCCATTTTGGTTTTCTTATGCATGCACGGTTCATTGAGATGTGCAAGCAAGTTAATAGGCAAGCTTTCATGGCCACAAGTCATTCTCAAAGCAATCTGAACTTTCAAAACCAAAATCACCATGAAAAGCTTTACCTTGGAAAAAGATAAAGCAGAACTGTCAAGAGACAACACTTTTCCACATGAGAACTATCTTACTTGTGCTTGGAGAAGATTGTGATCACTTCCCACTTCACTGAATGAAACTGGAAACAAAAGGGAGCATGTCACTTGTGGTTTAATTACATATTCCACCTTTTCACCCTGATCTAGAATGACTTTTAGATTGATGGGCAGTTTGGGGCAACTTGCACTTTCTGAAGGATGCTATAGAGAAGAAGCAAACTGCCTATGGAGTTCTTGGTGTTTCCCAAGTGTTGCTCATATTTTCTCCCAGGAGAACCCATCCATCTTTGCCATTCATCAACTATTCCAGGAAGCCAATGAAGTTTGCTTTTCCCCCACATCATTGTACAGCTGGAATGCTACATGCACAAGTGGCAGAAAATGAGTGATGTCAGTATTTGCACATCATTATCATGATCAGTTACTGCATTTCATGTCCCATGTGGCTTCATTTGAGAAGCTATATTTTGATATCTCAATCATGAACAGTTTGAGGAACAATATGACAAATGATGCAATGAACACCAACTGTGGCTCAGGAACTGACAACATGGTGTTCTTTTGTGCAGTTCTTCAAATTTGTAAACTTTGGCAATTTTAGTGTTATTGAACTTGCATTATAGGTTTTTCAAAGAGATCTTTTTATTAATGTGAGCAAGAGCTTTTTCTTTTGCTTTTTGTTTCAGTTTGATCATCAAAATAATTTCTCTCATCTTGCTTTTTATTTATTTTTGAAAGACTTTTACTCTGTATTAAGGTGCCCCTGAACCTAGGAATGCTTGTTTAGATAACAGCTCATGACAAGTGATGCCCCAAGGCACAAAGATGATTTGCTTTTTCCACTGCTGTAAGTAAATCCAGATGATAGACAGTCAGGAACATACATTCTTACAGTCTTCTGCTGTCTTTTACTTGTACAAAGAAGCTCCAGACAGCACCAGATCTCTTCAGCTTCTCATGAAAGCTGTAATTCACAAAATCACCTTTTTTTTGTCAACAATCTTTTGAGTTTTCTTTGTATTTTTCCATTGAAAGTACTGCTATGAGCTGAAAATGACATACAAATATGAAATAACTTTAATCCAGACCACATATAAATTAATTCAGTAGTTTGAACACAAGACTTGAAGATGAAAAAGACTTTTTAAATTAAGTGTGTGTATTCCCTACTTTGAGCTGAGAACTCAAGCAGCTGTGTACTTTGTACACCTTTTCTTTTAATGTGAGTGATCAACAGTTCAATGAAGGCACAGAATGCTCAAGTTTACTGGAATACCAAAACTAAAGTCTTATAATCAATTTTGGATGAAGGTTACATTAAAATCAACTGGACTTTTGCATGTTCCAGTATTGCAGTTTGTGTCACTCTCAAATATGTTTTATTTTACTGCAAACACCTCTGACATAATTTTTCCTCTCAAAGATTTGTGCTGGGGGGAAATGTAAGAAAATGTTTATATCAGTAAAGAAGAGTTGGCTCTTTATAATAATACAAATTATTATTTATAATAATATAAATAATTAATTTTCTCTATAATAACATTTAATGCTGCAAAAACTTGCTACTTCCTTTGAGTTTTTATTTGTGTGCTGTAATAAAGGGCAACTTTTAAGTTAGAGAAAGATGATTAGGTCATTAAAATACTTAAATTCTCCACAAAATGCAGGAAATAGATTTCTTTGGGAAGCTAGGGGACATTCAGGCACTGAGAGCTCCAGGGCACTCTGAGTTCAAAGGTTCTCTATCTGACAGTCCTGGAGCTCTTTCTGGGACCATCCCTTGGATGTCCCATCTGTTGTAACAACTGTTATGACTGACAGTGTTTCAGTTCAATGCATGCTTTCTGAAACACAGTGTTGTTTAAGACTTGATAGGAGCAGGACTATTCACAACATTCTCTTTTGCCACACAGGATTTCTGTATAGAGGTACTTCAAATGCTTAATAACTTATTTCAGAAGAGAAATTGACGACAGTGTATTATCATATTTTTATAAATAGGTATATTTTGATAAACATTCTTACAACAGGAAGCGTGTTTATCTCTAAACCCTAATGCCCTGCTCAAAAATAACTGCTCCTGGAAACTACATCAGTGGAATTGCATTCCCATGGCCTACAGGTATATTCTAGGAAAAATTTGGGCATTTTGTTTCTCAGACTTCATTTTTTCATAACTTTTCTTCAACCTTTTTCACAAACAAGCACTGCCTGTACAGGAGGTAAGGCATACATTTCTGTACAAAGTATAATTGGCAGGCTGTTCCCATCAAACTGTGCCACAGGAGAGGAAAGAAAAAGGATAAGACAACATGAGTTTAAGGATGGGGTTTTAGCAAGTCAGCATTACATACCACAGCAGGGTGCCTAAGGTAGGACACTAATACCTCAGTTCACATACTGTCCGTGTAGGGACAGAGTCACAACCGAGGGGACATTCCACAATAACCAAGGCAGTTGCATAGTGCATCTGCCCTGAGCTC
This sequence comes from Hafferia zeledoni, assembly GCA_035583235.1. NCBI lineage: Eukaryota > Metazoa > Chordata > Aves > Passeriformes > Thamnophilidae > Hafferia > Hafferia zeledoni. The sequence goes on from JAWWEV010000172.1 coordinate 30,497,597, forward strand.
TGTTACTGTGTGAACACACTGTTGACACAAGGGAGACGACAGAAAGGGAGCGGTGAGGGATGTGTTGTGTCACATGGCCTGGGGTTTCTTTGAAAAAAGTTTCAAGTGCTGCCTTCTACTGATTCTGCTGAAAGCTCATCCTGACAGATGCCAGGCCTAAAGTCTCCTCTGTATGTCCCCAAAGGGTGAATCAATAGGCTGCTGAGACCTAATTACTTACCTACTGTTCCTAAACTGTTAACAAATCAGTCAATTGTTCATTTTCACCAGATGCAAAAAAGATAATAAAAACCTTGTTGGCTGACCCTAGTAACTTTTATTATAATGCACTCTTACAATTTGCAGGTCCAAAGTCTCAGCACACAATGCCTTGTTTACAAATACAGAATATTCCTGCTTGCTAAGGTTATTATCATTTCATCTGCTCAATTTATATAAATACATATTTATCTGGTATTGCAAATATATTCTTGGTTTTCTTTCACAATTCTAGTGATATATTTGAGATGTAGAGGCCTTTTCAGTAAGGAAAACATAGAGACAACTCTAATCCTACTCTTCTAGTGCACAGAATTTCACAAGATGACAGTGGACATGAACAAGATTTGAACCAGCCAGACTCCACCCTTGCAGATCCTGGCACCATATTTTTCTTTAACTGGGACGTGATCACAAAACTAATCAACAACATATCTGTGAGAAGTATTAAGTCCTTATATCCATGTACAAGGGGAAAAAAAGGTAAAAGATTTGCAGCTGTGCCACAAAAACTTCAAGTTGCCAGAGACCTGAGGTGAAATGATCCCACCTTCCTCTTCTTGCAGGGAGCAAACTAAAAGATGTTAGATGCCTCCATTTAATAAAATGAACTTTTGGCAAACCAAAAAAATATAAAAACTGAACAAGATAATTAAAGAGAATAATTAAATAGATAAATCCAGATATTTTGCTCTGCAGATTAAATTAATCTGGACAATGAACATGTTCTTTCCTCATTGTATCAAGTCAGTCATATCCTTTCCTCTAGCTCTGCTTTCTAGTCAAGCAACTTTCTAAGAATTTGAATCACTGTGGTCAGTTTTTACCATGAGCAAAAGTAATGTAGTTAAAACACAGAAGAAACATCTATTAGCTAATATACCCACTGGATATTTATAAGATGGCCATTAATTTGCTGACCACCTTTGATATTTTTGTTGCCATGCAGTGGTCAGGCTAGAAATGGCCACACTCTGTGCCTTCCTGCAAGGGTCTGATCTTCAGGATCGATAAATTGCCATCCTTTAACTGTCTTTTTTTCTGTAAGACTTTATACTTTTTCACATCAACATTTTTCTGTCTTGAACTGCAATCTATCCTTGTCTCAACAATTTAATCTCTGTCCCAAGTTTTACCATTTCCTGATGTTTCATGGCTTTTGTCTACATACTTTCTAACAGTTGGCTCCTGGGAAGTTTGAGCCAAAGTTATGCAAATTTTGGGTTGAATTTCACACAGCTGAGCCCCTGAAGGGAAGGTTATACTTTCCTGGATGCTAAGAAACTGTCTCCCCATTGCTTCTCAGGAATGTTCTGGCATGTTTTTTGCTTCCCTTGATGCAATCCTATTTTGCAAGTCCCTTGGCTCATTCCTGCCTATCTTTTTTGCCCTGTTTTTACATGCTGCTCTCAGGGGAGACAGTCTCTCCTCCCTCTAGAAGACACCACCTGAACTGGAGCATCTGAGGCAAAGAGGCAGCCATCCTACTTAATGCCCAGCCTGCCTTTCTGTATATGGAGGCAGTACAGGCAGTATTTGCCATTAACTCTGAACAAACCAACCAAGTAGTTCTGAAATCTGCCAGAGGTAGTGAGATTTTTGACTGAACTGTCTGCTTGATCTTCATGTTAGATATATGCTTTGGCTCCTTGATGTTGTGCTGCCAGGCACCCTGGCAGCCATCCAGTAGGAGGTTGTATTGCAGTGACATAGAAAACTACTACATCATCAGGGCTTTCTTTTCCTGGTTGTTGAGATCTTTGAGCAAACCAGTAGGGAGCAGAGACCCTGTTGGCAATTCTGATTCACAGGCTGTATGGCAGTAGGAAGAGGAATGCTGAAATCTCTGCTGGCAAAAATAAGATGTAGTAAGTTAAAAAGAGACATCTGAGTGACCCTGTATAGAAAATAACACATTTGACTTGCTAGTGTCAATAACAGTTGTATTGGAAAGCAAGGTTTTCCATCTGAGTAGAAAATCCTAGGCAGGAACACTGGCAACTTAAACCTTAAGCTTTCACTGGCAAAAAGGCATGCTAAGAGTCTTGTCTGTTGTTAGCTGTAATAAGATACAGACAAAGATGTTGGAGTCAAGCTGGGGGGGTTTTAACAAGCAGGTTTGGGGCTCAATCAAAAGCATTCCTGCTGGGAATGCATTCCATAGACGGGAAAGCATCTGATGAGTTTCCAAAGGACCATTTGAGGAATAGGGCCAAGGTAGTCAAAGCTCAGCAAAGGAATTTCTGGGCTTGTAGCTTTAGGTTTGGCAAAATACCTTAAGTGACAGTAGATACAACATTTACATGGCCTTTAAGGTAGATTAGTTTATAAGAGTTTAAAATAAAGAAATTAAAACCCCATTAATTTAGAAGTTTGTCTTTTGGATGAGTTTCCCAAGAGTTGATATCAAGAAGGGAGGCTCCTGTCGGCTTGCTACTTGTCTTACTCAGCAGAAAGCAATAAGATTAGAGAAATGTTCTACCCCTAATGGGGCAAATATTAGTGGTTTGGTTAATGATTAAGCCAGTTCATTTCATTCTAATTTCTGTTTTTTTCTGGGGTGGGGAAACAGCTTTCATCTGCTTTTCCTTTCTAAAAGTGTATCTCCTGTGGCATTGTTCGATAGGTTTCATTCATGTGTGTTGAAATGATTTGGAGAGAAATCCAAGCATTCAAAAATGTGCTTTCCTGCCTCCAGGTTCTGAGGGTTTTTTGTGTTTGGCTTTGTCTTTAGTTGTAAAGGCTTTTGATAACAGAGCTGGCTGAATATTTTCATATAAAAATGCTATTTTGCTCAGCCCTGAATGTTTCATTCATAATGTCCCTGGTGCAAATCTTTGCCAAACCTGGAGCAGGGTGCCAGGTGAATAGTGCCTGGTTTCCTGATGGTTTGTCCTAACGGTCAGGGATGCAGGGAGCTGCCCAGGCTTTAGACTTGGGTCAGTCTTCTGCTGCTGGAGCCTGAGAGCCAGCATTTTCTGGTGCTCCTCAGCGAAATTGTCATCTTTGCTCTGGTCATGAGAGCTGACAGGAACATCAATATCACTAAGTGGTTGCAGGGCCTGGGGAATACAGCACATGTTAGTTTTTGGTCTGATTTGGACTGTAACTTAGAAGAGTAGAACAAAATCATCCAGGAATGGAAACTCTGCTTTCCAGCTAGCTATTTTTGAGCCTTTACCTCATGCTGAGGAGGAAAAGAAAATTGGAGTCTTTTGTGCTGGAGGCATTTACAACTTCTTCAATTTGATATTCCGTAAGGCCAGTGTGAGTTTCATCACTGTTAATACATTGAAGACTTAATGCAAATACTTATTATTGTTTGTGACTGGTAATCATCAGAACAAAAAAAAAAAAAAAAGAAAAATAATATCCCAGGGAAAAAGGATGACCAGAAGATTCAACTCAATCATGCTAATGTACAGAGATCAATGGGGTGAAAATTACCTATTTCGTCTACTTTAGCTGAGGAGAGACTTTCAGGCTTTCCACACATTCAGGTTTTAACTGCCTCAACTCTTCTGTCCAGCTCAGCAACTGGTTGTACAAACCAGTAAAGGTATCACAGTGGTTTGGGTCTTTTGCAGTTGATATGGCAAATATAAGAAATGTTGCCTTTTCCAAGCAAAGTGCCATAGGATTATTTCCCTGTGGACAAGGTAAAAAGTGTATTTTTGTTTCAGTGCTGAGTAGCTTATGTTCCTTCTGTCCCAAACAGGCAGGAGTTTTTTGTCTTGCATTTATATTCTTAATTTGCCCATAATTGCTTTCAGGCATCACATCTGAGGCCAGCCTTCATTAATATGTTAATTGTGCAGCCCCTCCCAGTAGATTTTTCCAAAGCTAAGAGTAAACAGAAAGGTTTATTCCCCCCATCTTCCTCCAAGCCCTCTAAACAGAAAAATTTTAAGATGAGATACTTGACTAGGTTCAGATCACCATGACGATCGGGCCCATTTATTTCCTGTTTCTACATCTGCCCAAAATAGCTGATCAGAATCTCTCTGTTGAAACAGATCAGAGGCTCATAAGGTCAGAGCAAAATGACATTTTTTATGGAGGTGCAGTTTAGAACCACTGTACACATTTCCTCCATCCTATTCCATGTGGATATGCTAAATGGATATTAAAAAAAAAAAAAAAAAAAAAAAGCTGACATTATCAAAGTACTACAGGGAATTACCCACATACTTGTTGTTAATTAATGAGATGTGCAGAGAATTTGCCCACACTGCTTTGAAAATCTTGGCTAAAACATTTTAATGGTGAGTATTTTCAGAGAATGAAACATAGAAGACACCCTGTAAAACAGGGTCCCTAACAGTTTATTACCTCTCTTGGCTCTTGACTTGGATTTATAGAAAGGTCATTTACAGAAAAACTTAGAGTTCATTTTAGAGTTGTCCTGAAGACAGCCCTCACACCTTCCCAGTTAGGAAGCATGGAAGATAATGTGAATTAAAATTACTTTTTCACAATTTAAATTGTTGGAATTAGGATTCTTCTGGCAACCTCTCTTTCTTTGTTAGGATTGATGATAAACTGTGCAAGAAAAGTCCACAGCAATAAGTGCAAAAAAAATTCCCTGCCTACTCCTTTATTTGTCTTTTCCTTTTATCCTGCCGCAGGTGGGGGCAGCCTGTGAAATCCCTGTATGTTGGCTGGCTGAGTAGGGGTGTTATTTGTCAGCTATAACTGATGTGCTAAAAGCTTCCTGAGAAAACTTTGTGCTTCTATATCCATTGATATCCTTCTTATCTTTTCTGTCAAGTTTAACACTTTTTGGTTCTCCTTTCTGCTGAATATTTCCCTCCGTCCTCTCCAGTCTGACTGCCCTCCTCACCCCTACAGTGCAATCTGCTGTGGCCAAAGGCTCAGGGAGCTCCTGACATGCCATGCATTATTCATTTCCGAGGTTGAGAGCAGAAACTAGATCATGCCAAGAAGGATGCTGCCTGCTTTGGGACCCATTCCAGTAAAGCCTGAGGTGCACGTGTGAGAGGGAAAAAATGTGTACAGATACATGTAACAGATACAGAGGACTCACACCTGGCTTCTTTTCCTTCTGTTGAAACATAGTTTCAAATGTTTCCTAATGCCCACCCCTTAGATATTCCTACTTATATTGCTCATTCTCTCAGGTTACATGAATGTAGGATGGTCACAACAGGCATATAAGAAAATCATTTTGGCACCCAGAAAATCCACAAAACAGATGCCTACCTCTGCTGCTTCCCCCAAGGTTTTGCAAACTCACTCAGTCCATCAGATTCTTTATTGAAGGTCATGATTCATTCTACAGCTGAAATTGTGACTCAGGTACCTCATCTTTCCTTCTCTGAAATTTGCTGACTTGTGGTCTCTGTCAATCCAGATTTTTGGATCTGTATACTTTTTACCCTGCACATGATAAGTATCTGCTCCTTATCCTTAATGGCATGTGCATTCAGTGTGACTGCACTGCCTGTCTCTCTACTTTAGGCACTGCCAATGAGATGCAAAGCCTTTATTTTTCATCTGAATATTTCTCCTTCTTCCAGTTACCTGGATCTTTCATATATCTGTATTATCTCCTTTCCAGTCCATGTGCCTGTTTGCAGAGTATTGATAAAAATTGATTTTTGTCCTGTGAGTAAATTGTACTCAGATGAAAGGAATTGCTCCTACAGGATGCGTGAAAGATTTTTATGGAAAGTACCAAAGGACCATTGAGAGGTATTTTTCATATCTCTTAAGATTTTAATGTAGTTTTGCTGAAGATAAGCCAGATGAGAAGGTGCAGTGGACACTATTAATTGGGACTCAGGGAGAGTACATCAATGTGTTACTTCTCTAAGCTGGCATGGCCCATACTTAGGTTGTTCTCAGTCTGCATCTAAATCCTTGTTTGAAGTAGTATTTAATTCTCAGCCTTCTCCCCATCCCTAGCCATCTTCTGTAAATCACCTCCAGGGACCTTGGCTGAGTCTTCCATCAAAGCTTTATGGAACAGATGTGTTTTCGTTTCAGTCCATCCTTTGCATAGCGTAATAACTTTGCTTTCAGTAGTGGGTCAATGAGTGTAACTGTTCCAATTTTGGCAAATGTATATATTGCTGAGCCTATTTCTAGTAATTATCCTAGTAAAGTGAATTTCACTACACTTTTTCTGTTTATGTTTTCAAGCGTACTGCTGTTCCCATTGTAGCAAATAGGAAGTCAAGTTGCACAAGGGACCTCAGTCTCTCTGGAACCAGTCAGGTAAGGCCTTTTTCACCAAGATCCATATAATTCTCAGCTTTCCCACACATAAGGATGTATGCCATGTAGCTAGCCTGATTTAACAGTTTGTGCTCCCAGAATCAGTGAAATTCCTTGTATGGTTTCCAGCATTGTCCATCTCTGTCATGTTTAGGGGTTCACCTGCAAAATAGCTGTTAAAATAGAGAAATGATGAAGAGGTGTCAGATTTGAGGACAAGGAGTCCTTTAGCCAGTGCCGCATTGCCCTGCTTTGGGGCCGAATCCCATGGCCGAGGCACACGTGCCCCTTGCCTTGCAGTGCATTGGTCATGGCAATAAGGGCTTCAAAGAAATCCAAATGTCTTAATTTCCATTCAGTGCATTAATCTTTTTCATTTTTAAAGAAAACAATTTAAAGCAATCTGGAAAGCATGTAAAAAGTATTTTAAGTTGGTGATATTTATAGCTGCTTCTTTTTTTTTTTTTTTTTTTTTGAAGTTCCTATTCTTAACAGCCAGTAACAGCAATTCAATAGCAATACAGTTCCTGCCAGTAACCTTCTCCTAGGAAAATGGATTTCAGTAAGCTTTATCACTCAGCATAGCCAACAGAAATATTTGATACTAAAAGCAGTGGAACCAGAAATCCACTTCAGATGTCCTTCAAACAGCTAGATGAGGAATTCAAGGAGATGTGGAATAGGAAACTCAGAAAATGGAGCTTGACTTTGATACTTACTTGGTGTGATAGAGTAATTTACTCTCCATATAGATCTTACTGTATAAGAAAAAGGAGGAAAGAGGAAGCAGTAATGTGTCACCTTATCTAAATAAGGTACCTGTCATTCTTGAAATTCTGTTTAAACTATGATGGATGCTCTTATTCAACAAGAGAGATTTTTCCCCACAGTGAAAGACGATCCTTTCAAACAGAAAAGGACTATGATGAGACCAAATTTCCTTCTTATAGATGAGACTGAAACAATGCAGAAATAGCTGCAGAGCAGGTGCCCTAGGATTCCCCTCTGACCACTTGCAATGTATGTGTATACTCATGGAAAAGGCAGTGATCTGAATAGAAAAACACCTGGGCTAATGGTCTTGCCATAAACATTTGTAATCTTTGAAGTGGCAGGATACTGTCTTGATGTGATGTGTTTATTACCTAAGAAAATTTTGTTTTCTTTTCTGTTAATTTTGATTGACTGATCTGTCATTCTACAACATAATCTTTTTGTTATTTATCCATGGTTCTGATGTTAATGTTTTTCTAAGTTACCTAAACAAATTAGTGGCATTTACTCTTTTTTTTCCTTTTTTCTTTTTTTTTTTCCTCAAAAAAAAAAAAAGTGGAGGTTTTTTCCACCAGAGCAAAGGCGCTTTTTTTCCCCTGTATCTTCTATTCAAACACTGTTTTAAAACAGTTTATCTGAGCAATGCATTGACCTATTCCTCAATAATCTAGAGGACAATTCTCCAAAATGTGTGGTGAACCTCTTCAGCATTAAAATCATATAGTAAATTCAGTGATCTCTCTCTTAGATTAATATAAATAGCTACAGCAACAAAAAAGTGCTTGTTCTGTATTAGTGTCAATTAAAACCTACTTCAGCACAACAATCAGTGTAAGTTGGGCCACTCGATATAAGTAGGAGTACCTGGGAAGGCTCACTGGTACAGTGCATGCATGGGTGTTGGGGGAACATGTATGAACACTAACTGTCTATATCACAAATTGCTGTTATTTTTTGTGTTGTGCGTAACCTCAGCTGGAAAGCCAGGGACTGACCCAAAGCTGCAAGATAACTTAAAATCCATAACTGATTGATACATTAAGTCATTGAAGGCAGGAAGGATGCTCCCATGCAAACTACAAGCTTGTCAATCTGTCATCATTCTTGAAACTATTATTTTTCCAGTAGCTGTGGGGTTCCCTTCTTTGATGCTTGGAAACATTTGAGCTGAAGATATCCTTCTGAGTGCTGATATTTGGAAATGGTGATTTAGAAGATGACTATACATCCATACACAAAAGAATATTTGATGATCTTTTTGTATTATATCCAAAGCAGTTAAGTACTGCCCCTACAGAGAGATGGTGTTGCTTACAGGAAGTAAAACGCGCAAGGGCTTAGACAACTCTTTCTTCCAGCCCACCTACTGGAACCACAGGCTTCATATTAAAATGAATGAGTTGCATTTATAGAAAGCTTATTGAAAGACTTTCCAAAACTGCTTTACTGTGCCTAATATATGCTGTTGCTCTCAGGAGCCAATTACTTTCCAGGGACACAGCAGGGTTTTTCAGGTCTGCCTAGAAGTCCTAAACCCCACTCTGACTGAAAATCCTGCAGAAGCAAGTTCATTTACACCTCCTCGATGTGCTGTTTCATTGTTTACAAAGTATTTTCATCAAAGAGTGTGCTGTTCATTAAGCACGGGAGAACCTGACAGACGGGACTTGGAACACTTCTTATCAAATTTACCCCAAGTCTATCTGACATCTCAGCAGGGGAAGTAGAGAGCTGTGATTCTGAAAAAGGCATTTTGCACTCTCTAATCTTGAGTACACAGCGCTGAAAAGAGTTGTTTCTGCATAATGTAATTCATACCATCAGGAACTGTATGTTTTGAATCACAGATCTGTACTTCTTGAACCCCATTCTCTAAAGTCATTTTCTTTGCTCACTGACATTTTAAGTGTTCTGTGTTTGGTGCCACTAGATTATGACATTTTGATGTTCAGTTAGAAATCCAAAATAGCAATTAGGGAATTACAAATTGCAGGAATCTTGCCATTTAAGTATTAATTATATTCCTTATTGTCTTAACTAGTAAATGATTATACAAAAACGTCTCTTAAGTATAACATGCAAAACCTTGTTATAATTAGGATATTCTTGAGATGTCAGTCCCTACTCAATGAAACTGACTTCTCTCTAGAGCCTGCTGAAGATGACAGTATTTCCACATGAAGAACAGAGAAATAGAAGTGTGTGTGTGTGTGATTATAACCTGGAGACTTAGATATTGACTTGAGCTCTGAGAGATGTTGAAATTCTTGCCTGATCCAGGGCATAATGTGTCATCCTGGATTGCTGCAAGTCAAGCAAGTCTTACTGGTATTACCTTTTGTGAAGAGATTTATGAAAGTTAAAATATTCTAGCTTTGATAGCATAGGATATTTCAGCATAAGCTTTCCAAACATGTCATGGAAAAGTACCTTGGGATTAGGGCTTGCTTTGCCACCTCAATGCAGCAGAAAGTGTCTACCACACTGATTTTGTTCTAGTTTATCCTGCACTTAAGCTGTCCTGATGCTATTATTATGTTCAACTACACTGCAAAAGTGCAAAGATGTATCCAGCATTACCTGTGAGTTTTACTTGCAAAGGTGAAGTCTCTGGGGGAGCAGCTGCATGACATGCATGTTCAGAAGGGTAGCTGTTGTTTGCATGAGGAAAAGCAATGGCATAGTAGAGAAGGCTTAGGAATTAGTAGGACACACAGCCTACTTTGGAATTCCAACCAAACACATTACTTGTGCCAGGTTCCATAAATAGCACTAGTTTAGATTAGTCTACCTATTCCAGAACAAAACTTAACTGAAATGCATGTTACACAGATATTGAGTCCTTATCATAATTTCATTCCACAGGTCCTCTGTTGTTCTACATTACTTGCTGACAAATAGTTTGAAGCCTTGCCTGGACTCTTGTGCTGAACACCCACCAGTGTGTGGAGCACATTTTCCGGCTTGGCTTCGCCCCATAGTAGTCCTGCTCATGTGCTCCACAATGTAAACCTGCTTTGTTCATTGCAGGCACTGTAGCAGAATGCTGTAGTGCAATGTGCACCTCCTATAAAATAATTAGTAAAAATAAAATTAAACATACAGATAATTCTGTTGGTTATACACTCAGATCTCATGGGTTTAAGTGCAGCTCTGAATTTCATCAAGCTCGCCAAGTGCAGTGTGATGGACACAGAAAGAACTGCACTGAAATAGAAAAAAAAATAATGTTTGCCCATAAAATAAGATCTCCTAAACACCTTTTCATCAAGACTAGCTGGAAAATAGAAAAAGAGAGTTACATTTTCAGTCATCTCAAAATGCCCTTTTTCCCCTGTAATTTACTTCCAGACAGTGCACACATTTTAAATGAATACTTTGCTAAAAACTGAAAAGATGTTAAAAATTGAAATGAATACATCGTGTTCTGAAGAAGAATTGGAGACAGAGGTCGTTCAGATTATTTCAAAAAGTCTGTATCTCTCAGTGATGATGACAATACTGGCAATGAAATAATGGAAGCTGGGAAACAACAATTGGAAAGCTCTGAAATAAAGCTCTTACAGGGGCCATGCTTTTTCTAAGGGTCAGTTATCAAGGATACTAAGAATATTTTCTAACTTGTGCTGGGATATAGAAGAGGTAGTTAAACTTGTAATAGACTGTTGGGAGTAGGGATGTGGTGAAGCACTGGTGAACTCCATGAGTAATGAGGTTTTGTAAGAAACCTGTACTATGCACAGCACCAGGTGATTTGAGCTGCTCATGTTCCATTTGTTAATGTCTACTTCCATTAAAAATGTTTTGAAGCTTAAAGATAGAAAGAAAATATTTGTATATTTGCATTTCAGGGTTCTCTGACAAAATATGGCAGAAATTACTCCTTAATTACTTTAAGAAAGTACTCCTACGTATGATTTTTTTGAGTAATTTAATTGAATCAAGGAGCTCTGGTGATAATTTCAGGTGTATGATTTGGTCATCATTCTTTAAAACACTTGAATTACTTGCCTAGAAAAATTGAAATGCTATTAAATATTTCAAAAGGTTACATTAAGAGTCTTACAGAAAAGTAACATTGAGTGAAGGAAACTATTCAGAAGACCAGGATTTACTTCTAAAGGCTCTCTGTCCTGTAACACTTTTGAGCAAATGAACAGGCTTTAGATAAGTTCAAGTCAAATCATTGAGATCCTTTTCTCTCTTGTAAGTCCTAATTAAATGTTATCCCCATTGTCAATACTAAAAAAAAGAAAAAAAATTTAAAAAATAAAACTGAGAAGGAAAGGCGAGAGAAGGAGCAGAAAGACCAAAGCTCAAAACAAGAAAGAACTATTAGAAAGACAGGGGAAAGGTTCTAGCAAAGAAAGAAAAAAAGAACTGTAAATCTTACAAAATTAGGAAACAGTTAAAACATAAAAGGATTACTGTACTATGTAGCTAAACCATGCTCACTTACTGAGAAATACTTAATTGAAACATTAAAATAAGTTTTAAAATTTTTGAAAAAGCATTGTTCAAAGTCCCAAACTATTGCTGCATTAAGAAAGATGAGTATAGGAAACAAGCTTTATTGGTATACACACTACATATATAAACCCAAAATCTGAGGAATAAGGAAGAACCATTTTCACCATGCTTATTGCCCTTTACTTTGGGATAAACTCTTTTTCAGACCCAGGGGTTGTTTTGTAGAAAGTTGTGACCACAAGAACTGTCATTTAACAGTGGATAGCTCCAGAGAAATCACAGAAGGATGCACACTCCATACGTTCCTCATCCTGACAGCTTTTGCTACAGTACAGTCAAAACCCTGGTACAGGACTTTTATCTCTCTTCTGGAGTGTTACTTATTATTAGCTATGGCAACATGCAAAAATCCACTTAAATCATAAATCCAAGTACATAAATTTTTGCCTACAAATTGACCAAGGCTGTCAACCTGAAGTAAATTACTCATTTGTGGTCAAAAACAGAGGTCAGTCAGGGAATCAAAAGGTTAGCTACTAAAACAGGAGCTCTTTGACTGTTCAGATCCTTTATATAAAAATATAAATATTTCTATTACCTCCTTGTATTCCAAGGAAGGAAGTGTCTCCTTTCATTCTGCCTTCAGGAAAATCTGGTTTTATTAGGGCTGTCCTGCACACAGGTATTTTTATTTATCTGACTGTGTGGTGTAGTGCTTTCCCCATTCATCAAAGTGCAATGTAAATGTGAGTTTATTAGTGAGAGATCACAGCCTTCAGCTCAGAGTCTTTCATATAACAAGTAGGAGAACAAACCCTTAAAGAAAAACAGTGTGAGAAAGGGGAGTTCTGTCTCCCTTTACAATAACGGTACTCTATAGCAACTGGTTTGAACTCGGTTTGTGCAAGGGATGTTGCAGACTTCCTATAAGGCCAGTAATTCTCTCCTCCTGATGGAGAAGGTGAAAAATCAACCCCTTGACAATACACACATGTATCAAAAGCTGTCAGACTTTTCAAGTTTGTCCTGCATTGTTCTGTTCCCTTGATATTTTCCAATGTACTTGTTTTTCAGCTGTCCTGTTATGTTTTGGATCTTGGAAATTGTGACTCTTCCTCTGGTTTTTACTACACTAAAGTGGAAAAAAGGTGTCTCCTAACTTTTTACAGGTATGTCTTTGATTAATAATCATCTCACTGAAAGAGGTGTGGTAATGTTTCACCCCTTTTTCTGCTGTTACTTTTATATCAATTGTCACATGGCTGCAATGCTGGTGTATCAAAATGTGTGTTTTCATTTTTTGTAAGTCATTTATAAAAATTTTAAGGCTGCTGTGTTTGTCTCAGTGGTTTTATAGTGGAACAAAACACCCAATTAATGAGTTCAAAATTCTGAACTTGCTATTAACCACTTTTCACATCTGACAATTCTGATACTGAGGGTGATGCTCTCATTTATAATCATGTCACATAGAGATCTGTCATTGACCATCCATGTTTTTAGAAGCATTTTCCAACAATTTTTGACCATTATTTTTCATAGGTCAAAGCACTGTGGATGCCCTAAACTTAAGATAACCTTTAAAAATCATGCTCTTTTACTAATATTTAACATTCTTAACAGTCAAATTATGATGTTGCCCGCCTTTACCCGAACTGGTAAGTTGTATCTTGCAGAGAGATGATATTCAGCAACCTTATTCTCTAATAAAGTTCTAGTAACAGACATTTGGACTGGTAATTTGGAACCAAAATTCACCTTTCAAAATGCACTTTGAAATAGAAATAGCATATAAAAGCATATAGCATATAAAAGCAAATCTGCATTATTTTGGGCACCTTCAAGCTGAAGTTTCTTCAATTGTATTTTAAAGCACAGTTCCAGACTCTAGTCATAATACTCATTCTCATTTCTGATTTTGTATGTATATCAGAAAATAATATAATTATTTTTACAAGATATATTAAATCCTTGGGAATACAGCTCTTCCCCTTTTCCTTATTTTTGTGGCTAGTGCACATGTTCTATTTGTTCACTATCTGCTGTGTGTTACAGTCTGTTATATTTCTTAAAATATGTGACTGCACAGCACTGAAGGAAGCCAACTGTTTGCCTAGTTCTGGCTGTTGCACTGGGTCGTGCAGACCTTCTGGAGGGAGAGCTCAGTTGCTTTCAGCAAAGGAGAAGCTCAGTCAGGAGAGGCTTTTCCAGACTAGGTTTGTAGTAGGAGAGAAAGGAGCGCATCTGCAACATAACCAAAGGTTTGGAAACTGTTAAGAACAGACAGCAGAAATATCACAGCATGCTTCAGAGCTGCTGGGAAAAAAAGTCCTCTTCACAGTGCCAAGCAGGTTTATATCCCTTTCTCTTTTAGAAGTTCTTCTCCTGTAGGTCTTTGCAAAGCTGTTTTGCAGCTGCAACAAGTGTCCAAAGGCAGGACACTGCTTAGGTCTTCATTTATTTCTATTGGTCTTGCCTCAAATTTGGTCTGGTTTCATGATGCAGATTTCTCCATAGTATTTTTGCTTTTTTCTTTCCCCTCCACCAGCCTAACCCAGACTAACACTACATTCTGTTGTTTAGTTTTCAAAAAAAGTCAATCTGGTCCATTTCATTCTGTCTTTTTCCATATTTTAATAGTTTTCTATAAGTTTAAGCTGTCTAGGGATCTTTTTCAGTTATGAGTCTGTGATCCCCTTTACCATCTGGCCTTGGAGGAGCAATTCCACAAATGATTTAAAACAACAAGTTTGCTTCAGCATAATCAAATCTATTAAATCTCCTTGTTCTTAGTTTTTCATATAAAGGAGATAACTTCCAGAAGATGTATTATTTGGGGGAGTGTAACATCCTACAAATTTCTCTAACTGATAACTCAGTCTTCATCTGATAACAGAATTGGTGTTCCTCGCTTAGCTGTTAAAAAAAAAGATCACTCAAAGTGAAGTCAGTGCCACTAACTTGCAAGATTAAAATAAACTGCTATTTTTTTTCTCATCTTTCATTTCAGCAGTTCAATTTTCCTTTATATAAAATTCTTGCTTGAACTTCTTCCAGTGACTTGCTGTCTTTATGTATATTTCTTGGAGTTCTTTGTTCGCCTTTACTTCTAATTTACTGTTTCTCTCCCACTTTTCATACCAGCTGCAGGTCAAGATCTCTATTAATGACCAGCATGAGTCTGAGTTTCTAATTTTGATGACATGTGGTTTGAACCTAGACTCACATGGCCTTCCCAAAAATGCTTGTCCTGTTCCCATTGAATTCAATGGCAAAGCTCCTATTGAAGTCACTGTTGTCAGAGATTAGGTAATCTACCTCTGCTCAGCAGTTCTATTTCTTCTCTGACAATGCACCAGTCAGCACAGTGAAGTTACACACTTGTGGCCGTGTTTTCATTTAAACGCCAAACCAGCTTCCCCTCCCAAAACTATTTCCTGGACAGAATTTCAGTCTTTGTCATGATGTACCTCTGGTTTCTAAAAAAGTAGTGGATAAGATAATCCCAGCAATGTTACATCCCTTTTTGTTGGGCTGGGTTATCTCACTGAAACTATTCTTGAATGCAGTTGTTTGGGAAACCCAGGTTTTAGGATTAAGTTCAATAATATTTTGTTATGAGGAGGCTATAAACATGTAGAACCAAAATCTTTTGGGACCTGAACTGAGGGTGGATTATACACAAGTAAAGTAAAAGGGAAAAAATAATAATAAAAAAAAAATTAAAAAAGGACAATGGCTCAAAAAGCTTTCAGAGTACTGAGAACTTTATTCAAAGAAAAGTGAGTGTAATGCTGGCAGACTATTGCCCTCTCACCTAGTATTTAGAAACACATTTTTGTATGAGTTATGGGACTGTCATGAATCAGTTTAGCTCTTAAAGCCTCCTTTAGTTTTGATATTTGTTAAAATTTGTTTCATCTGTAGATCTCAAACTTTTTTCTTTGAAAATCCAACACAGTATACTTTGTGTTTTTCTGTATGTGACTGTTCTTTCTGAGAGATCACAGCTATCTGCTTGGTAAGCAAATGACTGACATAAGATTCAAAAAGTTCCTAAATTGCAGCCTCATAAGTTTCAGTCTGCCATGAATTATGACAGCACATCCAGCTCAGTGATGCTGTGTGTCAGAGTGTTGCAGTTGGGCATTAAGCCTTACTGATGAAAATACAAAAATCTTCAGAAATCAGACACAATTCATATACATAAATATTTCAGTAAAACAAAAAATTATTTTATATTATCACTACAAAATAGAGCAGAAACATTTTCCACCAATTTTTATATAAGCATAAGGCCAAACTCTCCAGGGAGACAATTCTGTCCTGGCTTTTTTGTTCAAACTTCAGCCATTTACCAAACATATAAGTGCCTCTTGGAGTACCACAGCATCAAGTTGAGTGTACAGTTGGCAGTTAACATTTCTTGGTTTCCAATTACCATTTATGTGATCACACAGGAGAACAGGAGGCAACAAAATCTGTTGCCCTACTGGGTCCATCTGGGAATTGAAATGTCTTTAGATTTCTAGGCTCTGACAGGCATAGGTTTGATATAGAATAGGTGCTGGAAGGAAGAAGAATTAAATTGCACTGGTATGTGAGGAAGAGAGTTACATATGGGAATTACAGTAGTGATCATCAATTCAAGCACTGTTCATTGAAAAATTTATTCTCTGTGCTGGAGTTTTCTGTCCCAACATAGTGGATAAGTTTAAAAGAAAGATGAATAAACTGTTATTTCCTAAAAATTTCAGACACAATACTTCTTGGCCAAGTTTATTCATTATCAGATACAAATGGTTCTTTTAAACAATATTCAATTGAATTTTAAAAAATCAGCTTTTCCTCTACCCAAATTAAAAAAAAAAAAAAATTATTCCTTCAAAGAATTGACAAATTTAAGAAAGCCAAGATTGGTAGATGGCTTCCAAGAGTTAGCCCCCCAAATCTTTGTCTCAGTCTGTTTGGGAATCTTCTACCAGGCTTGGAGGTGGTGGAGCAAGTTCATATGCACAAAAAACCCTTGAACATGCAGTTATTTATATACAGCAGAGAGCTGTGCCCTGAATCAGATCCATTGTCCAGCTGGGCATTAATACGGACATAATTTTGGTGCCATCATCTTGTGAATCCCTGCTGGCTACAGTCTTCAATCCAGTGGGAAGGGCCAGTGGAACATGTGGGCTCTTGGAAGAGGCTAATTCTTCTCCTACAGCTTTTATCTTCTTTTGTCTTCTTTTCTTCTCTTAGGTTTTTGGTATCTTGCAATATTAGTATTCATTTTGTGACATTCTTTATTATTTCTTTTCTTAATTTTGAACCTTTTGTAGGTGAAATCAACCCAGTAACATCACCTATGTGCTCTTGTTTTGTTCTTTCCTGGCTTACTAGCCATATGTTTGTTCTTTCTTACAGACTAAGGTGAGAATTAAAAACTGCTGTTTATCATTAATTTCTTTCAGCAAAGCTTGGCCCTGGAGTTACATGTGAGCCAGCATAATTTATTGTAGCTCCAGGGTTGGCAGCCACAGAGATGTCCTTTCTCCTCCAGCACTGAAAGCACAGGGTATGCTCCATATGGTGCAGCCAAGTGTCTGGGATGACTCTTCTAAATTATGCCTATTGATTGCCTTAAAAGCAGCATTTCATTCAGCCAAATACTATGGAAAAATATATGGTAGTTTAAAAAGCGAGTTTCTGGAGTTGAGTTATAAGCGTATATGAACTTTAAAAGCTTATTTTCAAGTGGTTCTGAAAACTGCTAAAACAGAAAGAGATGAAAAATTAAGTAAGGTGGCAACAGTTTGAGCAAAAGGTATGAAGTTTCACATAGCAAACTGTAGAGCCACCCTGCTTCTTTCTAGCACAGTTTGGTTTTGCTGGCTGCTTTTTTTCCATTGTCTTTCTGCATGATCAATAAAGCTCTTATTTCCTCCTGCCTGTCATCCCATTCTCTTAAGACCACCTTCTGAATCCTTAATCCTTTGGGAGTCTTTTTTGGTTTCTTTTATTTTTTTCCCTTCATTTCTCACACAAACTTATCTTTCACACCTGTATTTCTCTGCTTTCTTGACTCTCTCCATATCACTGAACTCTCTGCACATCACTTTTTTTTTCTCATCTCTCAGCAATGTGCATCAGCCTGAGGTTTTGGTTTTCTCTTTCATTCCCCTGATCATTTCCCTGTGGAGTTTAGATTTTCCTCATCTCCACCCCTTTCTTTCTACTGGATTTTTTCCATCAGACTCCTCTTATGTTTCTATGTGTCCCATGAGACAGTGTTGCTGTGTTGGAAGATTTCAATCAGATCAGTATTGTTTCCTTTGACCTATGTGAGATGACGGTCTCTACATTGCAGTTTTCTTTTCCTTTTTTCCCTCTTTTAAGCATCTTTAGACACCCCCAACAGTATTGCTGATTCTTACAGAAGGAGCTGTTTCTCCTGAGTAACCTGTTATTTCCTACTTCTCTTTTACTGACATGGAGATGCACAGAATAATGGGGATTTGTCCATTTAGTGGTTGTTCCTGCTTGGACAGTGCACTCGAGCAAGGAATCAAAGCAGGGCTGAAACCATAACAGCTTTTGAATTCAAAGTTAGTAAGGAATGTCTGACCGCAGTGGCATAAAATGAGCACTAGAAGTTCTCCAATGGCTAATATTGCTTAAGCCATACCACTTATGGAGAAAATATCAAAGGAGATTAACGCTTTACCATTTCAGTTGAATTTACTCTCTGCACCAGAAGTTGATTTTTTTGTGTAGCTCAAGATATAACAATAAACTTTGAGTGTCTTGATTTGGTGCTTATTCCTGGCACATTTGGGAATGCTCACCGTGAAGTTATGGTAAGTGTGCCTTGAAGCTTTTTCGATCTCAGCATCTTTCTAAATGGTTGGTGGCATTTAGTGCACAACAGATATATTTTTTGATGCAGACTTTTCCCAGATCTTCAGGCAATATATGGATTGTTTCATCCACTGTAACAAATCATTTAATCCATAACTTTAGCAGATGCAGAAATTAGCACTTTCATATTTTAATACCTAATGCATCTATGTCATTCTGGCTTGAGCTGCTCTACATATTTCAAATGTTTTAGTAGCAGAAGCCCTGAAAAAATCCAAGTCTTGAAAGCAGAACTTTGAATTTACTCATGTTGGATCAAGGTCAAAGCTAAAGTTCGGTGACACAAGCTTCATGTCTTCCCTTTGTAGCCCCAGCTGTCTGCTCTGAGACCTTGAGTATGCAGGTACTACTGTGAATATTGCTAATTGCTTACTGCTATCCCATAAATGTACTGTTACAGAAGGGGTGTTTGCTCACTGCTGCTGTCCTCTCCTCAGTTAATGACTACGTAAACAGGGAGCTAACATAGCTGGAAGGACTATTGACTGTGCAAGCAATTAGCTGCCATAAAAGCAGAAGAGAAGGCAGCTAACAGGTTTTAGACAGTTTTCCTTAGTAAAACATTCTTTCTTATTGTCTTTTGTGTGAAGGACAGGCATTTTTCTGGTTCAGGCTAAAGCTCTTCAGAGACTGCTGGGCAGTGGTGTGTGTATGTAATGATTTAACAGCTGCGGAACTGGCAGTGGCAGATGTATGCAGGTAAAAGTCAAAAACCAAAGGGCTGTCTGAAGGCTTGGGAATTTTTTTGAGGTGTGCTTTTGAGAGGGCTTTTTATGGTTGAGGTTTTTTTATTTGGTTGGTTTGGGGTTTTTTGTTTTGGTTTGGTTTTTTTCATTGGTGTGGTGGTGGTACTTTTTTTAACACGGGTCATTTCACACCTTGTGTTTGTGGTGAAGACCACAAATAGTCAAATAATCACAGGCAAATTCAGGTGTTTCATACAGAAAAAAATGAGCAGGTTGGTGTGGCAGAAGACAAGAACCTTTTAAACCCTGCTCTCTTATTCAGCTGGCAAAGTGAAGCTGTGTCCCAGCTTCAGGAAAAGCCAAAACCTGCAGGCCATTTTGACCTTCCAAGGTTAGGGGAGCTAGGATAAGGCTCTCAGCTGTGGAAATGCCATCCCACAGGCGTTTTCTTAACTGTAATTTTAAAAGCCAGGTAGTGTGACTGAAATACTTTTGGTCCCAATTTATGATCCTTGTCAGTCCTTTTTTATGTGGGAGCTGTAGTTAATGGCTCTTTGAGCACAGTCCTGATATGGGGCTGCTTGTGGGTCTCCTCTCTGTGCAATGAAGCCCTTCCATAAGGCCTGATGCAAAAATGAACTTAACCTGAGCTCATTTTAATATATCAGCATTCATGCACATTCACAGACACAAATCTGGAGTGTTAGCTGTGAGGGTCTTTCAAATTAGTGCTCATGCAGAGGAGTATAGTATTTTCTGAATTCTGTGTTACAGATAATTTTAGCCATACACCAGTCTATAAAAAATATAACTCGTTCAGCTTATCTATTTTAAAGGTTTTTACACTGCAGCCAGCCACTCCAGTTGGTTAAATAGGTGCTTGTCACACTAGTTTAATGAATTAAATGTGAAAGCCATTTCTTCTTACTTTTGGCTGTGACAGGGCTGGCTCAGGTTCTGTTCAGCTGAAGGAATGGAATGGTAGGATCCATGTCATACAATTTTATAAGTGTAATACTCATCAGTATATCAGCTAATATGAAAAGCAGGAAAAAAGATAGTAAGAAATAAGACCACAGGCCAAATATCTAATCATTCTAATTTCTCATGGAATGATATTTTATTTAATTGAAAGACATGACAGTGAAAGTGAGGCATATTAAACAATTTCACAGTAAAGTGGCGTAATTCATGTGTTCTATCTTTCATACTCTGTTCTTTGCTTGAATAGAACAACACAGATTGACTACTGACCAAATTTTCTAGAGAATTTTTGTTATTTAACATCCATTGTAAGCTCTTAGAGATGTTGTGTCCTTGCCAAGGTAAGTAAGGAAGCATTGTCTCAGTTTTCAGGGGGAAAACCTGTACGGTTACAGAATACATTGAAACAAAGGGAAACAACCTTTCCTCTCCCTTCTCTCTATTAAGGACTCTAAAACAGTTTTATTCTGGGCCCAGTAATAAATACCCAATATCCTCTGTAGCAGATGGTAGGATGGAAAAGGATCTGCTACAGATCTAGGGAGAGGGAAAAGGAAGGGGAATTCAGGAACAAGCTGTAAAAAGAAGGGCACCTTGTCCCCTAGGAAAGAAAAGCTGATGGCTGTGGTGGCAAGAGCTCCCACCTGTGCAGTGCTGAGCTCTTCCATGGCAGCAGAACCTGCGAGCAGGGCTGGAGATCTCCTGCTTGTCCCTTGCATGGATCCACATCTCTCTTGTAGTGTGCTACCGTAATTTGCTGCCTCACTAGAGGCAGCTCTGGTCTGGGTCCAGGGAGACAAGCTGGGATGTCCCTCCAAGGAGTGGAAGTATGTTGAACCTCAGATGAAGGATATTTCTGCCCTTCAGGGTTCTGTGATTTTTGTTGTGTTTCGGAATGTGTATACCACTCCAATTGTGGGTGTTCCCTTACACAAAAATCAGTGCCCAATCCCTCACATAAGTGCCCAGCCTACTGATAAAGGCAATGGCTATTTGTCCCTGTGGAGCAGGTTGTGTCTGGTTGCAGTTTAAGGCAAATTTAATTCCTTTAAATTACAAAAGAGAAATCTTCACAGTTGGACTTTTAGTGAACGTTAATATTTGAGAGAGAGTATACTACTGACTAACAAGTTATCTCTGTCAGATTCTCTATGCATGACAAACTCTGTTTTGTTTTACCACTGATAATTAGGCTTTGCCATGAAACAGGCACATCTACAGAAGCACTTTCCAATGCACCTCTAAATCAGTAGGATACTTCCAATTACCTAATTAACAAAATGCAACTTTTTGCGTCGCCACTGTAACAGTCTTCTTACTAAAACTTACATTTGCTTTTACATGTTCTCATATACAATTTAATTTCCCTTACCAAAAAGAAAAAATAATAAATTCCAGGATATTACATAGAGTTCCCAGTTTTAATAATTAAAAAAAAAAATTGCAGTTAGATTAAAAAATATGTTCTACGAACTACATCTCCTTACAAAGAAAAGTCAATCAGAAAATATTTTAAAGTGTATGCTACATAATCAAAATAATTAATATCAAGGCATGAGTACTACCTTCAGTCTCAAAAGTGTGTATAAGTACAATTAAAAAATCTTGGTAACCTTTGGAAATCTTCAGGGTTTTTTAGCCAAAACTTGCATTCTAAATAACCTGTATAAAGTGATTGTTTTAAAGATGATTCCATCAGCTATTCAGGGAGCAAAACTTATGAAGTATTCTTTAAAACTATTTTCATGTTTTATCCCTCCAAATACACACTGGGTGTTTTATGCAATGAAAGTTGCACATCTGATTTCTAGAATCAAATATTTGTTGTCAGAGCTCTCCTTTTGGACAGTCTCCAGGATCAACTGGAGAATATATGTGGTCTAATAGTTTCTAACAAGATATTCCTCCAAGGCCCTTCCACTACTACTGTGAAGTAGGATTTTTGCCAATGAATTGGTTCTTGTTATTCTTAGCCAGTGAATAAAGACCCTGGGAACAAAAAAAACATATACCATATCACTGAATTCATTATTTAGTATTTTCTTTTGTGGTCTGGAGAGTTGATCACTGCGAGTCTTATATGTTTGTCCGAAAATTGCTTGGGATCATTTATCCCTGTGAGGACATCCATTTTATTGGAGGTTTTTGCTACCTGGAGTTATTTAGGAACATGAAAGAATGGCTATCACCAATTTGATGGCTACAAGGCTAAGCATGTGGCTTTACTCCTGGGTGAAAAGATTAAAGGAAAGACTGCTAAGTACCTGTTGTCCTGTGTCAAATTTTCCACGTGTAGAAACATTTGACAATAGTCACCCAAATAGCAGGTGTCAGATTTATAGCAAAGCCACAACTTCTAGTTATTGGGTGTGCTGGTCCTTAGGAAGTTAATGAAAGATTAAATAGCTGAAGTTATGAGTAATGGTGAACTAAAGGCACAACTTAGTCAAGGCAGGATAGTTCAATCAAAATGGGATATACAAAATGAAAAACCCAATTTATTCTGTCAAAAATAAGTTTTAACTGAAATTTCTCTTAGAAAAAAATAGAAATATATGTGTAAGAAGTGAATTTCATCAGATCAGAGGTCACCTTTGCTTTTATATTAAAACCCAAAAGTAGATGTGTTGGGAAACCCTCAGGACCAAGGCCATATCTGTGTCACCTGCTCCCTTTCCAGATTTGGTCTCCTAAGAGGCATTGAAGTCGTGATAGTCAGTGTTAAAAGAGAGGGAGTAAGATTATTATAAATTACAATAAGCGATCATATGACTAAAGAGGAGAATTACCTGAAATCAAGAGTCAAAGCAAATCTTGACAATTCCAAGACAGTATTTTCTTGAAAACGTTTGGCCCTGGCACTCCAAATATGTGAATCCTACTTTTAGCATGGGACTATCTGAGTAATTGCACTACTTCCAAGCTTAGAATTTAGATCCACTGTCTTCATTGCATATACTGTAAAATGTTCCTATTAGGTTTCTAGTGTACAGTGATTGTAATTGTGGGTTATTAGTGAGGATTGCTTTCTTCTCTTTCTGGTTCCAGCACTGACTTAGAGTCACTTCATGCAAATAATTCACTCCTCACCTCAGCCTAGGGATTACAAAGCTAGTTAAAAAGCACATAGTAAGTAGAAGCAGGGCACTTCTGTATTAGTAAAAAGTGTGTTGTTCAGATAGTTGTTTAGTTTCTGCATGTAGCTGATGCATGCAGTACTTCAGAGTAACAGTCTCTTTTGTATGGCATGGCAAAGAACTAAAATAGGGTCAGCCAATAATCCTTAGTATGTCCCTTCTCGTCTTGGGTTTAACCCTCTGAGCCAAATCATCTGCAAAACATGAGCTGTAGAGTGATGCCATCAAAAAACCGACCCAGTACAGGTGCACAAGCATGTAAGAGCACAGATCATAATCAGTCAAAAGGCAGACAGATCTGACATTTGCTGAGAGCATCCCTGTATTTTATTGAGTTGTCATGCCTTGTAGCATACTTAATGAGGACAAGCCCCTTATATGCCGATTTCACATTATAAATGTTGTTTTGCTGGGACTGTCAGCTGCAAATAGCTTGTGGCAATACATCTTCCATGCAGCAAATAAACACATACAACATTATAGCATACCCATGTTATTGCCACAACTGTAAACAACTAATAAAAGGAATGTATTTACTGTGCCTTACAGTCATTCACTCCAGTAATATTTTTTCCATTTTCAAGCCTATTGACTTTATGGAACATTTGGCATCATTTCATTGTATCATTATTATCTTACTATGTCATAATTTAAACAAAAAGCATGCTGTATACCTGCATGTATAGTCAGCCCTATAGATCAGGACATTTCTATGACCAGTAGGTGTATTGTGTATAATTTTAAAGATTATGGAAGTATTTTTTGTGCTAGGAATAATTGCCAACCTCAAGACAACTGGTAAAATTCAGGTAGGACATTGATGCCATCAAGTTGCTTCTGGTAACATCTGGGCATGGGGGAAGTTTTGCTTTGCAGCACCATACAGCATAGCTGTGTCTGCATGGAAATCTGTATCCCCATTGACAAAGGTGATGGGAGGCTGTCTTAGTTCAGCAGGAGGGACCAGTTTACCACTGTGTGGGGGTGATCAAAGCTATGTATTCTACCCCCTCTATTCATTACCCAAGAACAACGGACCATTTGCAGCAGCTGCCCAGGGCACACCTGAGCTCTCAGGTTGTGAGCTGGGTGTGAAAGATATCTGTGAGATAAGAGCTGTGATAACTCCTCTCCAGGGAGTCGTTAGCACCTTCACACCCAGCCTGAGGGGGCGAGTCTGCTAATGGGCCATCAACAATTCCAAAATACCCCATGACTCACAGAGTTAATTACCCATTATGTGGCTCCCCACCCTGGGGGAGGGACTGGGTGCTCCCACCTGTACCTGGGCGTACATATCTTGGGGGAAGAAAACCTCAGGGGTCACTTGCCTGAGCCAGAGGAGGACCAAAAACCTCAACAGGAGGAGACCACCACTTTCAACCAACCTGCGACCACCACCGTCCACCAGACTGCAACTGTCAGCTGCACCAACAGGTTTTCCACTTTGGACTTTTATTTTGGTCTTGGGGGAACTACATAGGATTCAGCACAGGGGCTAACAAACCCCTTTGTTCTTGTGCCCCAGGGTGCTGGGTTATATTTGGGGGTTTGTGGGTTAAAACCAATTCTTCTCTTTGTGCCATTGCATTTATTGTAATATTTTTATTAAGTTGTAACTCTGACTTCTAATCTCTTTTGTGTTGCATTCATTTCTCCTGCTGGTTTACCTTTAAACCTGCACAGACGCAAAGCTTGATCACCCAAAGGTGGGTTTGGTATGTTTTACTGGTATTTTGAGGGCAGAAAAAATGCATAGTTATAGAAAAATTTTATCTCATGAGTGCTACTGAACTGTTAGCACCAGAGAAAAACAAATCATGCTTTCAAGAAGTTTCTCAGGAATTTAACTGAGCTGTATCTCTGCCTTCAAAGTTGAGTTGCAAGAACTAGATCCAGAATAGACCTCTTGTATCAGTGAACCCCAGCCACTTCAACTTTGCTGACATATTCTCATTCAAAACCGTATTTTGTTGGGGGTCCTTAATCCCTGACTTCTAACTGAAGATTCTTTGTGGCCTGTTTTAACAATTTGTTCTCCAACTAGCATTACCTTTTTATATTCAATAACTCCTTTCACTCACTTGGTTTTACCCCTTCCATTTATTGAGAGAGAGCAAGTGTAGTCTTCTCAACTTTCTGCTTGGCTAAACAAGGCAAGATCTTTTAGTCTGTTATCATGAAATAGCCTCCTTTTTTTTATTTGGTTTGTTTGTTTGTTTGGTTTTTTGTCATGGAAAATATTCTGGTCTTATCCCAGTCTGAATTGATCTACTCTAGGCTAGCAAGAACTGCACACAGCATTCCAGAGAATATTTGAATCCAATATAGTAGCATGAATATCCTCTAGGTCCATCAGAAACGTCTTGACAGGGTAATTTCAGGCGCGAATTTGCATGAGATTTGAGGATCGTTGTGTTTGTGTATAATTTGCTAAACAGAATTTCATATCTTTGTTCCTTGACCTCTTATTGATGGGCCTGTACCTTATAAAAGAAATCTGTCCTGACTTTTTCAGTTTGGTGTCCAAGTTGCAGGTAAATAGCATTTCTCTTTCTATTGCCTTTCATGAGTAATATAAACTGCAAGTTGGGTAAAACGTGATGAAGCTAAGTTTATATCATGTTTTTTCTTCACACATCACTTGCAACACTATTTTGTAATGCAGAAGTACTACCTGCTGCTGAGAAATTTTAACTGCATCTCCTAAGTAAGCTAGTGGCAAATTGAAAACTAATAAGTTGTATTTTGCATATCAAATACTGCTCTGGGGACAAGCTAACCTAGACACCTACTTCCTGCTCAGTAAAAAAGAATAAAGAAAATCACGACAGCTCATTACATGAAAGAAGAAAATCGTCACCCAAAGCAGAATAAATGCTCTGTTATTACACAGTAATTGTGAAGGGATCTTAACATTTTTGTTCATGAAAATATTAAATGTTTTTCAATGTTATCTGTAATAGATGTTTTTCTAAAGCAGCAAAATTATGCAATATGTTTCAGCATTCAATACCCCCAAAACTGAAGCTATCACTGTAGTTGCTTTAGCCATTTACTGTGCAGAGCAGAAGCCAAGCAATCTCTTCTACTGTTTAGCAAAAAATTAATGTTCACAGATTTCTGTGGGTCCATCCTCACATTGTGTCTTTGAAATGGTATCTCTTTGCCCTCTCTTTCTGTGTTAAAACAATATTGACAATGTTATTGAACATGGTGACAAGCAGTGTCTGTCCTTGAGGATAGATATGCTTGAGAGCATCAGAACCAGAGCATCTTCCCATTTCCATGTTTCAGAAATTTTGTTTTTAGTCTTCATTAATATTGCACTTCAACCCTGTCATTGGTGAAATATGGGCAAGTTGTACTTCAACCCAGGAAAGTAAGGCAAATGAAGATAGTTACAGGGATAAACTTCAGTATTTGAAATTATTGTTGTATTTTACATATAATTATCTTGAAAACCAAGCCATTTCATTGTAATTTAAGTAGCATTTATATAAATTAGGCATATGTGACATTTCTAATTGGGTATACTTTAATGGTTAAGTCAAGAGTTTTTAAAATGATAATTGGGCTAGTTGTAAAATTTCAAGGTCTATGATTTTAAAATTGAATTGCTCTTTGACTTATGTAAAAGAATAGATTGTTAAGTGGGTGCCTCACAGGAAAGAAGTAGTCTAGGATATTATGATTTGAATTAGTTTTTCAAAGGAATTTAGAGTAGGCAATCTGTCCTATGATCTTTGCACACTAGAAGTATGAGTCAGTTATGCTAAGATAGTTTAAATAGAAAATACAGTAATTTAATTAACAGCTGGAATTGTGGAATTCCACATGTGAGGAAATTGATGCATTAATAACACTCTGTACAGACACTCCAAGGTATTCTCCACTGGAAACTATATTTTTAAATACAGAGCTGCTTGTTGCAGATGCAGTATAGCCTTTATGAGTTCAGAACAGGAAATTGGGAATGTCAGGAAAATCACAACATCACCTGGAATATTTATAGATAATATATTTGTTCACGAGGCTCCATATATTGGTTCATGTCCCTGGGAAGGGTACTAGGCAAACACAGGACACACCTTCCAGCAGCACTTTTGAGTGAACACCTCTGGATCCAGTGTAGTGACTTCCCCCTCCACACCAGCCCCAGCAGCGGGTCCAGGTGCAGTTCCACTGTCTGAATTTTCTTGTGGACAGAGGCAAAAGCAAGAGCAGGGTGTTCCATGTTCCATTGCCAGTATAACCCTGTTTGACCACCCTTTTGAGGCCATGAGTCAAACATCTGTTAACATGCTGAGGCTGGTGCTCTACTGACTGAAAATCCTTGTGCAGAAACATCCAGCTCTGTGGAATACAGGAATATACTCTGCAATGTCTTAGCAAATATGTTTGTCACAGCTTGGTAATACAGTAAACAAAGACAGTCTGCAAATAATTTCTCCCAGCGCAAATGATTTATTTGTGGGTTTGAGAGTTAGTCCCTTCATGGTTTCAGTAGGATAACATGGCCCAGGTATTAGAACTGTATGCTTTGAGTTGGGTAAAAGAACATTGTTAAGTGAGTGCCTCACAGGAGACAAGCAGCTTAGGGTATGATTCAGACTAGCTTTTCTGAGGAATTTAGAATAGACAAGCTGTCCTCTGATCTTTCTTTGCACATTGAAAGTATGAGTCACTTATACTGGGAATATGTGGCTGCCTTCTACAGAATGACTGATTGGACAAATTTCAGTTTGGGAAAGAAACAACTGGGGAAGTGAAGAAAGTTCACAGAGTGAACCATTTGGAGAAGCAGGGTAGCATTTCCACTTCCAATCCAAAAATAGAGCCATTTAGTGATCTTGGGAAGAGCAGTGCTCAAACCAAATGAAGACTATTCTTCCTGTTAAAGTTATGTGAGTTTAGGAAGTTACTGCTGAAGGATACCAGGAGTGCTGGAAGTTTGCGTAGTTTCAAGATAGTACAGGGAAAGTTAGCCCATTGAGAATGATCAAGTACGTAGAAACTGTATCTGGCCAAGGAGGCCTCTGAACAGGAAATATGTGGATACTGGAGGGTAAGTGGTATTGTGTGCTGTCCCCTCGCCCTTGGTGTCCACTTTTGGATACTGTCAGAATTGCCTGTGCTTGCTGGACCTTTGACCTGGGACCATTTAAACTGTTGGGGGGGGGGGGGGGGGGGTGTCAATATTTTAAAGTGGGCTTTGCTTGCAATTTCCAATCTTGGCTTCTTCTCTGATGGTCAATCAAACCAACTAAAAGGTACCAGTGACTTCACTGAGGAAGCAAAATGCAAACTCATTTTGGAGATTATGTGGAACAAAACCCCATTGCTTTCTTTTTCCTCTATAGTCTCATTACCATTCAAACTTTGAGCTTGATTTTAATTAATGTTATTTTCATTGCCAACCCAGGCAAATTTCTCAGAGCCTCAATTAGAAGTGTACTGGAACACCCAGCAGAGGTTCAGCAAAAGACTGAGTTTGGGAAATATTGCTCAATACATTTAAACCCCAATTGTGAGCTACCTCACTGTGAACTTTGATTCCACTTCCCTGACCAACCAGGTTGTGTCCCAGTCTCCTGGACTAGCACTGCTTTTAGTTTTTGTAAATCTGTCAGCACTGGTATATATAGTATACTCTTTAAAAATATATATATACAAAATGAAGTGTTCAATACTGGTCCATTAGGCATTCCTTTTCAAACTGTCTGTTGTATTTGACTGCCCTGGATGAACCTCTCAGATTAACTTAATCTATAGTTGTTGTCTCTTCTTTCAGAGTTGTTTCTGACAGTCTAAGTATGTTAATGCCTTCGTATGCTGCTGAACTCTCTCAGGATTCACAAAATAATTAATACCAACATCTGTTTAATATGCAAGTAGTAAAACCATGCTGTCCTCAAGCTGCCATTTGGATACAAGAAAAAAGTCTACAGTTTGTCTCCAATCAGATAATCAGTTCGTTTTGATGTGTTTTTTCTGCTTGATACCTCTAAAAAAGGGTGATGGCAGCAGCCTTGCTGAAATCAAGCACTAGCTCCAAGGATTAAAAGCTTGACTGTGTCCTGTAACTTCTTTTTTTAAGGAAGAAAAAGTTATTTTTGATTATTATAAAATAGATTATTTTGGTTTTTTTCCACATAGTGTACAACAGAGTGCCTTTTCATATTGCAGCCACCAGATGCTCCCAGTTATGAATACTTTATGTGCAACACCATCACATACAGAAGTGTGTGTGGTCTGAATAATATATACCTGTTCAAAGTATACTGGACTTTTTTTTTTTTTTAATTTATAATTACAGTTACAGTCCAGAATTGCTGAAGGTTACACTTCAGCACTCACATATGGGAGAAGAGTGGCACTGGTATTTTATAAATAGGAGATAACTATTCCAGTGCTGTGGCAAGCCTTGACTTTTTAATATCTATCACTGTGACACCAGAGTGATTTATGTACATGTTATGTTGGTACCATTTTATTCCTAAGGATTTGAAGGTCTGGAACAGAGGTAAATAACAAAGTAGAATGATCATCTCCATATTGAGAAGTTACACATTGTGAAAAACACGGTGCTATCACTTGAGAAAATTTTTTGTCATACTACTACATTATCATAACATCTTCATCTTACATTTGTAGAATCGTTGCCAAAGGATTCCAGAGTCCTCATATACTCACAAAACCTAACTTGTGCTTACTTTACCAATGGATGAACCTTAGCTTGTTTTGCAGTAGTGTGAAAGGCAGTGGTGAAACTGTCTGCAATGTTTGCTAAAACTGTAGGTGCAAGATTCTGCAGCACTCAGTAGTTTCTTGCATTTTGTTTTGAGATCTTAGAATGAGAAACTACCGCATGTTAAAAGGACTGTCAAAATGCTGTCAGATTGGCTTCAAAACCAATATTTACTCCAAATCCAGTGAGGCTTCTGTTGCAAGTTTGAGCCATCAGTTTTTGCTAATAACCTTATAACATAAGACTTGGAACATAAAAAAAACAAAATCCCACCAAAAACAACTCAAAACACAAAATCTCCAATTATCTTGCATAGTCAGGATTTTTTCTTAGAGATGGTTAGCTATGCTTGATAGAAGAGTTCCAACTGGAAAATACAGATTCATTGTAACAGTGATGTAGACAAATCAATAGTAACGAAACTCCAAAGAAGTCTGAAAAATTACCTCATTTTTTGCAAACTGGGTGCATGGCTCTTCTAAAACATAAAGAAAATCTCTGAAGAAAACTTAAAAGTAATTTTTAAATGTATTCATAATAACCAGTTACAGTTAAAACTGTAGGGCTCTTCAGAAATATGTGGGAACAATTTGCATCTTTAAGCACTGGAATATGAATTTAGAAAAAAAAAAAATCCAGTCCCTCTGAAGGCCATTTTTTTATTATTATAAGTTTCTATGAGACATTAATAACTGACTCCAGTATAATGGAGTAGGTTTGAAATTAAAAGGAGCTGGAATTTGTTGAATTGGTAATAAGGCCAGATCATCGAATTGTTACAGATCAAAGCCCAAACCAGAGTAGTGGTTGTGCTGCCTGCAGTCATAACTGCTCAAGCTGTGCTGTTCCATTAAGGACAGTAATAGAGTTAGAAGGAATTTGGGGAAGTCTGTTGTCAGTTGTTGATGGAAATTGTTTAATGTTACTTGTGTCTGCAGAAAAACCTATCTGGAACACTGAAGACTCATTCTTAGCTAATATTTGTAGAAAGAATATTTGAGGAGACTGAGAATCTGAGAACTGGATTTTCAGACTTTGAGTTTGTCTGTTCCAGGAAAAAGCATCATCTTAGATAAGTTAAATGACTTGGGGTTTAGTATACATTAGGAAAATAACATTTGATATGTATTAATAGATTAAAGTTAGCTATCTTATCATTATATGGTTAGTCCCAGTGCTAAAATAAATTTTACAGCTTTTACTTAATGCATATTTGGCCTGGCCAGCTAGTGAGCTCACTTGTAGAACATGACTAAATTTTTTAATTATAATTCTAAGGTTGAATTTATCATTATTTCTGCTAACAATAAAGATAATATTTTCTAATTTTTCTGCCTTACTGAGAACTATATGGCATCTTCTAAAATGATTCAGATAAAGGTACTTTTTCATGTTATAGCCTCACATAAGAGAAGTGGGAAGCAATATACAGAAGAGTCTGCAATTCCAAAAATGTATATTGCTGGAGAAATTTACGGACAGTTACTGTAAACCCAGACTTGGTGACAAATATTTCTTTGAATAAGGCATTCAGGTGAGAAGAGATCAGGAAAATAATAAGGCATAGTACAGCATTTTTGCTCTAATTGGCTAACCTCCATGGATGAAAGTAGTCATCAGGGTTTATCAGACAAAATCTTTCTGTAGTGTTATAAGAGCAGATGTCTCCAATATCTGCTGGATTACTGCTTCCAGATCTTTATCCTTTGCTTCCTCCTTCCAGATGAATTTTGGTATATTTGCTACTTCCTATTTTCCTTAAAGATATTGTTGGGCATGTTAATTTTTTTCTACTTAACTGCTTGGAAACTGTGTCTAGTGAAAACAGCTGAAAATGTACTTTACTTGTAATGAGAAGAAACAGGCTGAGAAGACAGCTTGTTTGTTTCCCTAAAATGCAGGAAAGCTGCTTCATTTCTGAAGAAGCTTCTCTAAGGTGGAGTCAGAGTCATTTTATCCATTGCAACTGAAAAATATTGTTCTGTCCCACAGACTTGGCATTTACTACTCATTAGACACAGAAAGCTGTAGATACAATTGTGGAGCAGACCAAAGAATCAGAATCATTAAGGTTGGAACAAACCTCTGAGACCATGAAGTCCAAGCATCAACCTAACACACCCACCATGTTCACCACTAAACCATGTCTTGATGTGCCATATCTACACATTTTCTGAACACTTCCAGGGATGAATTTCACCACTTCCCTGGGCAGCCTGTTCCAATGATTGACAATCCTTTCTGTGAAGAAATTTTTTCTAATATCTAATCTAAACCTCCACCAGTGCACCCTGAGGCCATTGAACACATTGGGTTTTTCTCCCTAGAATTTGAAAGTGACTACTGCATACATCAGCATTTGATTAAGATATTGCCTTAAGTATATTGTTCTTATATACCAAATGATCTACACATAAAAATAAAACTTTCCTAATAACCTTTTGGTATTTTAGCATCAGCTAATTTTCTGCTGAGGAGAGCAGAATGTGATTAAGGCAACGGAAAACATTTTATGGAGTGACAGGTGGTCATGAAATTATATTAGCATTTAAATGATGAAAATGGAACCTTTCTTTTCCTGGTCTGAGAATGCCAGAAAGTGAAGCATCAGGATTCATCCTCTCCTCCCATTCCCCATGGGTTATATTTTACTTTAAAAACAGCTGTTAATTCTGTGTCACAAATTATGAAGGATTTAAAACAGAGTGTCATTACTCGCTGTAGATACTACTAGAAAACATTTTCCATCTGTGTGACATATTTTTAAAAAGCCCGTGGCCACTTGGAGAGCCAGCTCTTGGAACTTAATCAGATGTTTTTTTCTCTTGTTAACTAAGAATCAACTCTAGGGAGTGTTGAGATCACTGTGGTATTTATTGTGAGTGAGCGATTGAATGATTCCTGAGCTGCTCTTCCAGAAAGTGAAGCAAACTCCTGCTTTAGAGGTCACCTCTAATTAGAGATCAGAAAATAACTACAGATAACTTAATCAAAAATATAAATAACTAATCAGTACGAGTCCAGTGGCTTTGTCTTAAAATTAGTCCTGCACAAAGACTCCTTGAAGTCAGATGACAGTTGGGTCTCCTGCCTCAAACTTCACAAACGAACCAATAGTTTCAAGCTGATGCTCCCTTTGAACTGCTCTCCCAGGATAAATTACTGATGGCCTAAATGTTACATTTACATTTATTATTCTCCATTACCAAGAACATGTGAAGCTGCAAAAGATTAAAGCAGCAATTACTGAAGTTAGAACACTAGAAATGAAGTTCAAACACCAGAAATTAATGTTTAGGAAAACAGAAAAGACAATCACCTGAGGCCAGTTTTAACTAAATAAAATCAGTGGCTTCTGCATCAAAGAGGACATTTACAGATGATCCTTTCTGTGTTTGAGAATTTTGGAATTAACTACTGTCAGCTTGTGTAGTTGGGTTTGGATGCAGTCTGGATAAGGCCTTGGTGGTCAGAAGGTTGGCCATGAGTCCTGGACCTTGGCAGTCTCAAGCTTCACAGAGGGTAACAGCATGGGAGGGAATACACTTGTCCTAGCACTTGTTCTTTAGAAAAGATTTCAAAAGTGTTAGAGAAGTTTTTAACATTGCTTTCTTTTTTGTATTTTGTCTTGGTTATTTTCCTGGTTTGCTTTTTTGTTTTCTGTTTCATAAAGTCCTTTTTTGCTCAGTGCTTGGATTTGTTGGCCTTAATAGAGGAAATGTAGCTCACTGAGTTCCAGTCAGTTTATTTGGGCTTTCCAAAATTTGGAAGGAAAGGATGAAAGCAGGAGAAGATATTCAGAGAAAGAGCAAGGAATTGTTTAATTGTTTGGAGCAAGTGTGGGTCTCTCTGCACTGTAAGTCATCCTGGTGTCATCTTGTCTGCAGCTACATTGAGAAGAAATTCAACCAGAGTCTGTCTTGAATCAGCACATCAGAGCAGGGACCGCACCCAGACTGCCTCACACTGGGAAATGCAATGTGATGACAAGTGTAAATCTCTGCTTAGCCTTCCCCAAACATTCTGTGGCTCAAGAAAGCTCAGCAAAAAAGGCTCCTCTGCCTTTGCAGAGAGCAGCTGTGTGGGGGGAGCAGAGCTGTCTTAGTTTGAGGGAAAAACCAAAATGTTTACCAAAAAGCAGAGAAGAGGATTCCTCCACAATAATCACATCACTCTTTATTAAATTTAAGAAAAAGGAACTTTAATTAGAAAATGGATATA
>JAWWEV010000172.1:30532129-30618975 GCA_035583235.1 Hafferia zeledoni
CCCCCCTCTCCCTCTCTCCCTCCCTCTCTCTCTCTCTCGTCGCTGCTGCTTCGGGACGGGCGGCCACGAAGCTGTGGCTGGTGGCGAAGCCAGGGCAGCGACCGGGCTTGCAATGCCAAACCAGGAGAACAGCAGTGGCAAGAAAAAAAAACAGCTCACTAAACAGCAGGACATGAGCAGGAGAATGGCTTCTCTCCAACAGCAACACGCACACACCTGCAGCCTTCAGCCAGAGCTGTGGATGTCCCCAAAAAGAAAACAGACACTGCAAACCTGTTCCTCATCACACCTTCCCCCAGTCCGCCCTCCACCCAAAACAATTAAGCAGGAATTCGTAGCAGTTGACTACTTCTGTTAACATGGGGAATTAGTGGCAGGGAGAGAATTTTTCCTTTAAAATCCCAAAACTACAACAAGAGCAGTTCCCACACTTCGGGCCTGTGAGCAGACGATGGGCTTATGGGGTGCCTGTGTGTGGCTGCTGTTCTGCTCCATCCACACGCTGGCGGGGGCTCACACAGCAGCCACTAATGAGATTGTTTTTCAAACACTTCTCTTCACCTTTAAAATGATGAAATTAAGCTCCTGAAGTTATTAAGAGCTAAAAATAATGATTTGATCGCACTCTGCATTGTAGTAGCAGGCACAGCAGAATATTGATCTGTGCTCTGTGTCATATTATATTTGCAATACGCCCTGATCGATGTGCTATTTCTGAACCCACAGCTCTTGTATGTATGAAATTGGGGTATTTTATTGTCAGACTAATGCACAGGAACAAATCACAACAGTGTAGTCCAAGGTACTGTACACAAGCTAGATAAAGAAATGAAAAGGTCAGATTTGTATCTCTTCTTTTTTTCAAATGGTCTTGCAGTTTTTTTATTATTTTTTTAATGCCCAGTAAACAGAAACACAAGTGCGACTGGCATTGTATAAATGCAGGGTAGAAGACATCCATTATCACAAAGACCTTACAGTAAGTGCTGATAGACAAAAGCAGGAGCACAAAAGCGATGACAGCTATGAAATGACCTTTCTCAGGTCACAAAAAAGGTCAGCTACAACTTTGAGGACAGACCACTTGCCTCGTCCAGGGTATGGATCCAGGGTATTATGTAATCACCCAGTGACATAAGTGGTAATTCTTGAGTTTTTTCTAAGACATATAAAGAGAATAGTTTGAGAAGATCTGTTGAGTTAAAATGATGCTATCCTGAAACAGTGAAAAGAAGTTTTTCTTTTTTTTTTTTAATTTTCTCTTTAACGGAATAAAACCCCACCTCCTGTGCCACAGTAACAGCTGCTTGAGAAATTTAGTCTCCAAAGAACTGTCAATGAAGGCCAGAAATAAGAATTTAACAAAGAGAATATATTGCTGTTGAGGGTCATGGTTGCAACTACTGTGCTGTATAGATGTGGATGCTCCCCAAAAGAGATAATAGAGTGATTGAAAAGGGTATTTCAGTTGGTCTCCATTCCAGTTCTAATAGGTAGGAAAAGAGATTGAGGCTAACAGTGATGCACTGAAGAAAAGTCTTTTGGGGACTATTTCAAAAATTGATTTTGAAAGTAAATCCCAATGTGTGTATAAATTTGTCTGTTTCTAGCTTGTCTGTCTTTTAGTTTCAGTCGTATGAGTTTCAGTCAGTTGGGTTTATTGTTATGTTGAACAAATAATATTAGTATTAAGGTGTTAATTTGAGTTTATAAATTTATTGTAAATTTGGAGACATATCTTAATTTTCTGAATAGCTGAAGTCATCTTTTGTGACTCTCTAGCTGTAATAAGTGTATTTTCTTATTAAAAATCTCTACCTACTTCCCATGTACTCAATAAAAGTTGTAATTCCAGGGGGTAATCAAAGCGTTAACATGATAAAATATAATGTACTTAAAACACTTTCTATCAGCTTCAGCAGTCAAATCAGTCCCTCCCATTTTATAACAGAGCAGTCATGTTCTGTTGTTCGGTACAAACTATGAGTGTTGTGCTTTGTACATGGAGTAAGTGTGGAAAAACAGTATTAAAAAAGTCTAGGTGTGATTGTGAGGAAACTATCCTGAGACTGGTTTCATGTCACCTAGAAGTTAATGGGCAGAAGTTTCTTGTTTGTTTGTTTGTTTGTTTAAGTGCTGCAGAACATTGTGCTCCTTTTTAATTACCAGCAATTGTGTGTGATTTCATCACAAAAATATATTTAAAAAGTAAATAAGTAAAACAAAATGAAACAACCAAACAATCAAACAAAAAAGACCCAAACCTATGACAGCTGAAACTTGCTCTTTTCCTTGACTGAGGTTTCCATCAGGCCATAAAGGCACTGATACTGACCTTGGAAGCAGTGCCAAGAATTCCTGTTGAAAACATATTTCCAAATCAGAATAGCAAGGGATTCCGTGATCTTGAGTGAATTCCTGCTGACCACACAAACTGCATGTGACAAACCTGATTCAAAGGGATTTTCCTGTTTGGAGGAAAACTGTCAAATGCATGAAAACCTCCAGATGTCTGGGTGGGAGGAGTAGAGTTGAAGGTGCTTGAGTTTCATTCAGTGGAACTGTGCTGTGA
Source organism: Hafferia zeledoni (assembly GCA_035583235.1). Lineage (NCBI taxonomy): Eukaryota > Metazoa > Chordata > Aves > Passeriformes > Thamnophilidae > Hafferia > Hafferia zeledoni. The sequence continues at coordinate 30,534,702 of JAWWEV010000172.1, forward strand.
AAGCTACATCTAACTCTGTGTTCCTGTGTTCAGAGCAAATGTGGTGGTTCTGGTCTCTGCTGCTTGAAGGCTAAACCAAACTAAATTCAGATGTCTTACAAAATATTCAAAGTCTAAAGAAAAGTAAGAAGCATTTATGGGCACCTTTGTTTTGGTTCAGGCACACAATTCAAAGTTAACTTCCCCAAAATAAAAATGTATAACACAGATTCTGAAAGGAGCTGAGGGACAAGAGTAGTGTGCATTTAAAAGATTAATTAAGCTATTGCCCTGTAACCGTGAATGCTGTTGGGAAACAAGTTTTCTTTGTGCAGCCAGTTTTTGTTTCAGTGTGGCTAATGAGCTTTTTTTTCTGAAATAAGAACGTAAAGCTTCAGAAACAAAGCAGCTGTAGGGATTCAACTTTGCTAAAGAAACCTGCTTAAGTTAAACAAATTTAGAAATTAGGTATGAATCATTTCAGAAGAAAACATGTAGAAATGAACAGAATTGTGGATGTTTGCATTTCTAAATGCTCTCTTTCCTAAATCACCCAAATTACTCTCTCAGACATTAACAGAATCTTGTAGATACAGAAGTGCTATCATATAAACTACAAACTGCAGGTAATACAAATGGTAAACTACCTGACTCCAGAGCTAAACAAATACATATTTATCAGTGTTTCTTTTGTTATTTGATGTGTTTGCAGAACAGTAACACTGTACATAAGTTATACAGAAGAAGACAGGCTAAATTCTGCTCAGTTTAAGGAATTGATTCAATTAAAGTTAGCAGGACTGCTTGAGCAAATAAACATGGACAGTGTTTGACACTGAAAGTCCTTACAAGCAATTCTAAATAATATGGGGTAGTACCTCAGCTGTTTTAAATCACTATTTCCATTAGCAGGGACTTCAATAGATTTATGCTGATTTATACATAGAGGTTCTGGCTCTCTATATCTGTAGTTAGTTCAGTAAAATGAGGAACTTTTTTCCAGGATTTCAAATCTGTGGAACTTGTAATATTCTAAGATATTTTATTTCCATGCAAGTATAAGGAGATTAAGAACTTCAGTATTTAGGCCATAGATACATAAATTTATAGTTGTCTATCTATGTATATGCATATGTTGAAATTTACCATTTCACAGCCAGAAAGAGGTCAGATACCTGCTTCTAAAGCCCTAGCCAAAGGTTTTAGTTGAAATAACTCTATTTATAACCATCTTCTTTCATTATTCTTAGACTTAAATGACCCTGCATAAGACAGTGTCCTGAATTATTGAAACTGCAGAATATATATTGAAACTTCAGAATATATAATATTCTGATTGCAGAGTATCTTGTGGTATCAGAATTACAACCGTGTGCGTGTGTCTGTGTGTGCTTTTTCCTACCTCACCGTGGTTTGAAGCTCCTTGGCATCAAACATAATGCCATTTGGATGAAGAGCAGGAACGTTTTCCGTAACATGCACTGAATTTTCTAGAACAGTTATATTATCTACAGGTTGACATAAGGACAGTCCCAACAGTTTGAGGAGCACTGAGTGTTAAGGTCTTGTCAGTACTCTGACGTGCACAACTTCCCATAGTTCTCTGGTGGAAAAAAAATTCTGTATCTTCTACTGAAATTCTCTGTGCCACTTAGTCCTCTTTGTAGCCTTTAAAAAAGTCTGTCAGATCTAAGACTTCAGTTTTGATTTGGGGTTTTTTCCTGGTGGTGTAATCTACATCTTGTGCCTATTCTTTCCTCTGAAGTTCCAAAGAGTTGATTGTAAAGTGCTGAGAGGATACATGTGCTAACTTTTCCACTTGTACACTAGATACTGAACTGGCATCTGAATTCAGGCGCTTTGTTGCAGGAAAGGTCAAATGCCAAATAAAACCAATTTAGTTTTGACAGCTTTCAAGAATCACCTTCTGAAATAGAAAGTAATTTATATTTTTTCCCACTTTGATTAAATCTTTCCCTGATGGCATGTATTTTGCTGTATCTTTTTAAGTGAAAATATTGCTCATGGCAGAAGAGGAGCCCTTAATTTTATTTCGGTAAAACACGCCTCTGGAAAAGGGCAGGTCTGAAGAGGCAAACTCTGGGGAAGAAAAGGTACTCACCTGTAACAGCTGGGAACAGATTAGGCTCTATAGTACTTTATTTCTTTCCCCTCACTGAAAGGTGATTGTGTAGGAAGAAATGTTTGAAGACACTTGAGCCGTTCCAGACAGCAAAGATGAGAGTCAGATATCTGAAGAAAATACTAGAGTTGGTGCATCATTCTTGCACAATGTTAAAAAGGTATGGAGAGGGTTTGAGCTAGCAGATATAGCTCTGTGTGCTGGGCTTGTGTTTAGGGTGGGAGCTGGAGAGATGAACAGAGGGAAATTTGACAAAGGTGACTCTTTGATTGGGCTGCCCTGTGCTGAGATGAGGCAGGAGAGCCCAGCAGCACTGGTCAAAATGGGCTCTATAACAGCAGATGTGGCAAAAGCCTTGGACCTGGAGCTGAGGGGTCCCAACTGTAAATTCCTCAGAAATTGTGTTCATTTAATTTTATTAATATCAAGTTTGCAGCCTTTGAGACTACAGGTGAAATGTGCATGGAATGTGAAAAGTCTCACTAATTCTGCACACAAAACCCACATGCTGTGTAATTAGAGCTATAGAATTTCCCAGCTAAAAGACCGGTTAAGAACACAAGGAAAAAATAATTTACAAGTCCTTGTCTACATCCTGGCATGTGTCTAGAACTATTTGGTTTGAAGGAAAACTCTCAAGAAATTTCATTAGCTTAATGTTGCTGCTTCTCAGCAAACCCGTGTTCCTATTACTGGCACTACTTTTCCCAAACTGAGTCTTTGCAAAGAAGAGTGACAAACAAGATTATGTTCCTTCTGGGCAGCAGTCGGATTATGGGCAAAGCAAAGGGTCTACCCATCTGTGGTGGTAACAAAGCAACAAAGTTTCTTTTCTTTTTAGAAGGTGGGGGAGGACTTTCAGCTCATTTGAGATCTCAGCTTCACACTAAATACAGACTGCTTTCTCACTGAAAGATCTTAGAGCCCTGTGCTGCAGCACTCTGCCCCTTCTCACCAGCTACAGCTTCTCCTTAGGTGGTGTCTTCTAGAAAGTGCCAAGATCTGTTCTTCACCCTAAAATAAACAGCAGCATCCATCCCTTCCAAGGTGATGCAGGGGGAGGGATTTGGAATGGGCAGAAGAACACCACTGGCACAACCTTGTCCTTTGGTGCAGGTGAATGTAATTGAACCCCTCACTCAGAAAGCTTGAGCTCCATGTAAGTGCTTTGGTGAACTGTGCTATTTTTTGACAAGTGTATGTCCAAAGAGGCAAACAGTAACTGAGCATCCTCCCTGTGCATATCAGTATCCATTTTCCTGACAAATGTTTCATGAGTGGTAGTAATGTGCACTTTCCTTTCATGCTCAGACCATTCCTTTAACATAACTGGAAATTATGTTCTTGCAGCAGAGGATGTTGCTCTAGATAGAGGTAACTTCTGTGGTGAACGTCAATTTTTAGCATCCCTGTTATCAAGCAAACATGATAATCTATTGTTGTAGTACTAAAAATCAAGTGTGATGTGGCTGTTTACAGAATGAGCAGTATTTCTAATGGTCCTGTTGAGAGTTTTGTTGTGGACTTGATGTTAAAACACTGCAGAATGCTTGTTCAGGCCCAGGTGACTAACATGAGTTGAGATATTATAAAACACTCAAAGGCTGTGCATAGATTTTAAAATCTCAACCAGAACATAGATCTTTATGTGTTTATTGGTGCAGGGAATGTTTTCTTTCAGCTAGAAAGAACTAGACTTGATGGCCTCTGTAAACAGAAAGACATCAAATATCTTAATTGCTCTAATGACTTCCCTGATCTTAAAAAAAATAGACTGTAGGAAAGTGTAGCACTATTTTTTTTCAGGTTGCATCTGAAGGTGTAATCAGAAGTAACTATTTGAACTGTGATAGGAAAAGTGAGGTCTGCAGGTAAAGGCTTTTACCAGCTAGTTAATATACCACTATACACTGGATACAGCTATAGGTAAGACATATAAGATCTGAGTTAACTTGGTGATGCCATCCTGCCATTGCCTCAGAAAAAGACGATGGAATGGGAAATGGTTCCTGTACACCAACCATGGGAGGTCTTTGACCATTCTGTGTTCCTTTCCAGCTCTAGTTAAAGCCAGTATCAGAAGCAGACCCACTTAGGGCAGCCAGAGGAAACTGGTAGGTTAATGGAGAAGCAGGTTCAAGTCTTTAGTTCGTTTCAGAGAAAAGACAAATTTAGACCTCTGACTTGTCATTGAGTGGACTGTTTACTGCACTATTGTTACTTTGGGAGAAAGTTCCTCTATCCACAAGTGCAGTAAAACAAATGAAGATTCTGCTGAGTCAGATTCTGTTTTTTGGTCCCAGTATGATGTAATCTGGCCCAATGATGTAATTGCTGTACTGCAAATACATACCTGTAACTGACAAAGGCATCAGAGTAGTTCCCATAGTGTCATTTTGGGCATAAAGTCACCAGCACATTTATACATTATTAATGTTAACTTAGTGCTCTAGAAGGAAATCAAATATCAGAACAGTAAATAATAATTCCCAATACAAATTTTTGCACATTTTAGAGTGGAATTTACTTCTAGAGCAAAAATATCTCAGTTGTGACTTCTTCCTTCACTCGCCCAGGTTTTTTTAATCACAGATACAGTGCTTTCTGTTCACATGACATATGAGAGAGAAAACCATACGCTTTGAGAATAATGGTCTTGTTGACCTCTGTGTGTGGCTACATGAAGCAAACTGGCCTAGGACAGACACTCGGATGTACTTCAGCAGCAAGGAGTCCTGTCTGCTGAGGAATCCTGGCATGAATACATGGTGATGTTCAGCTTGTAGTATGTTTGTGTGCTGGCTAGGCTTGGGAAGAGAGATAAAACAGTATTTGGGCACTATATTTTTCTTTTTTTTTTCTTTTTTTTTTAGTCTCTTCTTAATACCAGGGCAAACATAGGCATGGCTATAAATATCACTTTAAGAAATAGGATATTTGCAAGTATAGACACATACCATACATTTGGTCTTCACTAAGAATACGAATGTCAGATGGCAGTGGATATGTGAAGTCCTACTGAAGGAGTCTGATATCTAGGTATTTCTAGCCTGCTGGTAGTCAGGGACATAGCTCATGCTGGAAGCTTCTCTGCTCATACCACACTGAGATGTTTTCTGACTACTTATTGATTAGATCAATTTATTTCACTGGCCTGTCTCCAGAGAACTGAGCATTTCCCAGAATCTGAAGAGTATCTTTAGAATATCTAAAATTTGACAAAACATCAGTGATATGATGGTTTTTTGTTGTTTGGTGGTTTTTTTGGTTGTTTTTTATTTGTTTGTTTGTTTTCGGTTTTTTACCTAGTAAACCTTTAAATCACTTTCCCCCTAGCCTGAGATTTTACCTAAAACGGCATTCAGTTTCACATAACAAAAACCTGATAAAAATGTTCAGGAACTGGTTTTAGTGCTCAATTTTTTGGTGCTCGCTTTTTTTGCAACAGCTCAAAACTGGTTTTAGTGGACTGAGGAAGAAGACTTATTTTAGAGTCATGAAAATAGTTCTTTTTGTTGAAGTCAGACCTCTTATTTCAGTCAGAAGTTGCACCTGCTGCTTCCAAATACAAAACTGTGCACAGGACCTCTGACAGTGCACACCAATTATGAAGATCAAACTCTAGGAAGCAAGTTCATCTCTTGAAATGAAAGTTCTGCTTGTTCATTCTCAAATGTACAATGGGCCTGCTGGTTTTTAATCTGGAAGATCATTCTAATGTGGAGCTCCATCCAAAGAATACAGTTTTGATACTTTCATCAGTGACAGTAATACTCAAAGAAGAAAGAGAAGGTTAAATCTTCTCAAAGCCCTCAAACTGATCAGAAAGAACTTAATATTCTCAGTAGCCTTTCTTGATAGGTTGCTGTTTTACAGTACTTCTAATGTATGTCTGAATTAAATCACACACTGTCCTTTCTGCCAGACTGAACTTCTGGATAGGATCCCCCAGCTTGACAGAAGTCACCTGAAGTGAAGCGGCTGCAGGACAGGTGTGAGAGTGTTGCTTGTGCTGAAAGTGATTGAGGAAGAACAATAGGAGGATTTCTTTGAGCACTAACATTATCTTTCATCCTGCTGGCTATGCCAGCTTCTACAGCTCATTAAGCACAGGAAAAGACAGTATTCACCAGATGCCTGCAGAGCCAGTCAGCAGATGGGATACTTTCTCCCTAGCCCACGTGCGTATTAGGGGAATTGTTCGTGGGGGGAAAAAAAAGTCAAAAGCTGCCAATTATGCATGATTTGAACATGAACAGATATGTTCCTGCAGCAGTGGAAATTGGTTGTGGCACAAATATTCTTCTAAATATGCATATGCCTTTTCTTTAAAATAAAATGTTTAAAATAACAGGAAATATTGCAGTTTAGTTCTACATTGTTAGTCCATGTCTCCTTTCAGAAAGCCAGTGCTTATCCTCAAATGAATGAAAGGCATGTGAGTCTAGGACTTTCCAGTCCTGAAGTCTGTACCACTGAAAATCACTTCTTCAAAGGTTTCTCTTCGTGACAGAAAGGACCTCACAATTGCAGGGGTTTCTTCTCCCTTTGGAAGTAGGAAAAAATGCTCTGAGGTCCTGTGAAATTTCCTTCCCCTTGTTCCCATATAACAAAGAGATTTTGGGGGTCTTTTATACTATATAACATATCCCAGAGTTTGAATTAGGCTTGTTCTCATTCAAACTCTAGCTGGTCCTTAAAGTGTAACCTTGGTGACAATTATTATTCTTTTACATCAATTTGCACTGCACTCATAGCAGGTGGAAAGTCTGATTCAGCAGCTATGTAAGCAAGACTAAGCTTACAGTCACATCTTAGAAAAATCAGTGAATACAGTTAGTTCATATATAAGTGCATGTTTTTGTGGAGGATGAATAAATTCTGTTTATTTGTATTTATTGTGCCTGGTTGCAAAGCAGAAAGATTTTTTTTAAACTGGTTATTTTTAATCTAGCTGTTTAGGTCCATTATGAATTAATAACTATGTTGTATTATTTATGAAATAATTAGAGATTTTCTGATTAGCTTTTGGTAGACAAATCTGATTCAGCTCTACTTATCAGACTGAGCTAGGGCTAGTGTTAAAAGTTCATTGGTATGCAATTTAAGCTGTGATTATTATGGTGTCAATGGTGATGAATCTTCCTGAATGAAATAAGTGTTGTATTACATAATACAAAGACAGGTGGATAATAGATTAGTACATCCACTCCCCTTCCCCTGGAGCCACAGAAGGGGATTCTAGGCTATTAATCAGAGAGGCCTTTGACAGGACGTTTGTTTAGAAGCTGGGAGATGTATGGCAACTTGAAGCATTTAAAGACAGAATACAGATGTTTATTTCACATTTTGTTGCTGGACTTAGTCCTTTTTCTATACACTCAGCATTTTCGGGCATATTATTTAAGGTTTTTTAAATCCAGACTGGTAGATGTAGTCCCAGAAGTTTGCCTTTGGCTCTGATTTTTCTACAGAAAGTTGAATCCAACAGTGTCAGTCTGAGAGATATGAAAGCACCACTTCACTTTCAGATAACACAAAAAAAGCCATGTTCCATCTTGATGTATATTAGATGTAATATGCGTAGAGATTTAACTTTTTAATTTTTTTTTTTTTTTTAGTGGATTAAACTTTGTGAGAGAAAATTGGTGCTGAAGAAGAGCAGTGGTTCATAGGTTGGTAATTAGAGCAGAGGACTGGGATTCAGGATGACTCTGTTTGCTTTTTGTTCCTCTTCTTTTGACTTGAATAAATCAAGTGGGTCTGGACATGAGACTCCTCAAAAGCACCTAGAAAAGTTAAACTCCAGATTGGATTCTATTCTCTCTTCCCTCTTCTATTATTGTGCAGTGTTACATTTTGTATGTAGAGGATTTTAATATTTCTCTGTCTCAAAACATTGCAGGTCTTTCCATACTGTGTTTCTATGATTAATCAGTGCACAGATGGCTTTGAGATCTTTGGTTTCAAATGAAAATATCATTATAAAACAGTTGACCAAGATCTTAAACAGTACCTAGGGGTGAAATATTTAGTCATCTCTCTTTAATTTCATTGAATTCTTCAAACAAGGTACTCCATTTGGTACTAACTTTTAGTTCTTGAATCTGTCTTTTTCAGGGAAATTGTCATCGTGTTTTAGCATTTGAAGTATTTAAACCTTGCATGTTTATGTTACATAGAATAGACCATCTTACTTGTACATTGTATATATTATGGTGGTTATTCAGGGCATGTTTGTGAGTTTATGGGTAGGTTCATCATTCTTTGATTATCCAGGATGTTAGGGACAAAAATGTCTGAGATTCCGTAAGGACTCAAGTTTGGTGTGTTGGACACTCAAGTTTGGCATTTTCAGGTTAGTCTGCTGCTAATTAAAGCAATTAAACACTTGTAGAGAGTGAGTAATTCTTCCTTCCTCCTTTTTAACTTAACAAGCAGTGCATGGCAGTGACTCCTGATGATTAGGGATTCATCTGTGGCAGCAGACAGCTCACTTTATAACTACCTGCATATGCCTCTTGGTTTTTAATCAACTCTCACATAGATACACTTTATAGCAGCTCTTAGCAAACAGCACATCTACTGCTCCTCTTATCTTACTCAGGACTTTGTCATTCTTATCATACCCAGACTGTGCTTATGATGGCAGTGTCATCCAACTCCATCAGAACCACCTTGGTTACAACCCAGGGTGAAAGACACTGTGCTGCAATTGAACACAGCTGCTCCACAAATTAAACCCTTTTTTTGTTATGGGGGGCAACAAGAAGCTGGCAACACGATTCTCATTCACTCTTTTTTCCCCAATACTGTGTGATCTTGAGGCTCTCACTGAGCTTCTTTTGACAGTCAAGACAGCCTATAAACATACTGTTGCATTTTGGGGGCTATCTGGGAGTAATGCAGACCTCCTTGTCCAGAAAGGTGAAAAAGAACCATTAGGAGGTGGCCTCTGGAAAATTCCAGTAATTTGTGTCCCTAAATAAGGCAGAAATACATGCAATGTCACCCACTATTTTGTACTCTTTGTTTCCATTCCCCATCAGGACTGGAATAGAGAAGCAAGCAATAGTTAAAAATTTGCAGATCAAATGTTATTTCAGCTATTAGTCATTAAAAAATAATTTAAGTGTAGCATTAGGAAAATGTCAGCATCAGCCATCACTTAATTTGGCTCCTCGTTCTCTTCCTTATGGCTGAGCAGAGCACTGGATGCTGGAGGAACAGTACACTACTGCGTCTTCTGCAGCATTGCCACAGCAGTCAAACATTATCAAGCAATTATTCTGGAATATTTGTTTTGACATAAGTTCAGTACAATAATGTAGTACAAGGTTAAAGACATCATAGGTGTAATGGACTTGTCAAACCCTATAAGGAATTTGTATAATTCTGTACTTCACCCGTCTCGTGAGGATGTAACAAACCTGCCAGTTCCACAGCAGGGACTCAGTGGGCTGAAGTCTGCCCTTATTAAAATTCTTACTGAACTTGGATTTTTTTTCTATTTTTACTTGGTTTGGCCGCTCAGGGAAGACTAACTTTAAATGACATTATTTATATTGGCTTGGACACCAGATTCTGACTCTGTTACATTCTGAGTTTTCAGAAACTGTCTGTTCAGAATTTGGACAAAATGTCAAAACCTTCCACTTTTAATTTAACAGAAATCTCAGGGTGTTTTGTGATAGTAGCAATCTTCTCCAGATCCTCAGGCTGCAGCAGACCTGGGGGAAGCTGCTCACTCAGGTGACTGAGATCCTTGTCACAGGTGCCTGCTCTTGAATTGCAGCTGTGTCTCAAACCAAAGTACTGTCAAGTCAAAAAGTCAGTGCCATCACTTTCTTCACAGAATTTAGATAGAGGAAGAATATCAGTCAAAACTGAGGCTAGTGGAGGTGATATAAATTGTCCCATGAAACAAAGGGACATAAAAGTCATCTGTGTGGAGGAGAGGGAGTTCCTTGCTATGTATTTTTTAATGAGGTTTGAAAAGAAGTTAGATCACCAGCTACAAAGGCAGATTTCTAAAACAGATTGGTATTGAAGTGAAGCAGATACAGAGCAGCTGTAGGCATTTTCAGTAATCTTACTTTTAAAAAACTGGAATTAAACATCAATTGCTATGGCAAGAGACATAGTGATGATCCACTATTGCTGGGAAAATTTCACTGTGTCTTCTCTCTGCCTGACACTATAGCTAGAAGGGGTTTTGAGGGTCAAAGTGTGGGGTTCCTGATCCTTACTATCAATGATTACTGCCTGTATCTCTAGCTGAAGTCCTTTGCTCTTGTAGCTTTCATTTAAGAAAGAAAGAGGTGCTTTTTCTGTTACAGGTTACCTTTTTTAAAATAAAACTATTAACATGCCCCAATTGTCCACTTGCAGTCTCACATATCTGACATCCAGAGATGCTTAAAAGACTTACACAGTCTTCAAAGCTGAAGAAGTCCCGATGTAGACATAAAGTTTACATTTCTCCATTTTGCTCTGTAAACCAGCCCCTTTAAATGAGAGCAGATAGCACTTAATGCAGTGGTGCTACAGATGCTAGCAGCTGAAACAAAGAAGCTGCCCGAGGAATAAAGCTAAGATCTATTTTGCTGCCATTGTGTAAATTCTTCAAACAGGTGTAGACCGGAATGAGGCAACTGCAGTGGTAGTGCCTGGCCAGGAGCACTCTGGGCAAAAGGAGCCTGGGTCTCAGGGATGTCAGTCAAAGCCCTTTGCCAGTTGCTTCATTTTGGGGAGTGGAAACAGACATAAAAGAGCAAATCATCTCCTGTGTTGCCGAGTTGTCAATATTGGCAACAATTGCTACCCAAGCAAGCTGAGAAGACATTGTTTCCAAAAGTACTTTTTCCTGTTTTGAAAGTTATTTGATGATCTCTACAAGTAGAGCAATGCTTTTCTCCACCTGAAGTTTCTCAAAATGCCAGTTGTGCTTAAAGCTGTTTATTGTAATGCTTGAGGCGAAAAAAAAAAAGAAATCAATGTAACTCTTTGAAATTTGATGTAGAATTTTGTTTGTGATTTATTTGCTGTAGTAACCACGGCTAAAGGGCATTCTTTCATTTGGCCACCCGTTTCTATCCAGAGCTGAATTCTGGAATTAGAGTTCAGTCATCTTTGCTAATGCTTTCCAAACCATGCTGGAAGATATCCTCATACTCAAAATATCACCAAGATGTGTCCTGCCCTACTGCAGCTGTTGCTGGACACACTACCCTGTCAGATCTGCCCGTGTTGTGATTGCCTAATATGACTATGTCAAAATGTTTTGGGTTAGTAAAAACTCTTCTTTGGAGTATTAATTCCATCTAGATTGTTGTGACAGTATGGAAAGGGGAGAGCAGCAGTAACAAGCCTGATAGGCTGTAAACTCTGCTGGGGTGATGACGAGTAGCTAGAGGCAGTCATCTCTTCACAGAATCACAGAACATTCTTGGTGTTATTCAGCTGAAACCAGGCCATGGGACCACAGTCTGAGGCACCCTGTGATAGATTTTCATGTGTATCAGCCTATAAGTTTTTGTCTGAAGATTAGGACTCACCAGCTTCTCTTACAGCTAAAAGGAATTTTGACCTTTATAATGAGAATTTCCTTCGATGCTTTGCACCAATGAATAGTTACATGTGCATATCCAGAAGGCTGTTGCAATTGCATTGCAAATGCAAATGCCTCCTCAATGTATCCTGTAAATTTTCAAAACTGAGAGACAAAAATACAGCCCAGAGGATTCTGTTCTCTTTCTCATTTATGGATGTAGAATTTTCTTTCACTATGTTAAAGAAAGTGACTAACCCTTCCAGCTGGCTTCAGCTCCTTGCTTTCTTGCTGCCTGCCTTACTGTAAATGTTCTTCTGCTCACTTCTTCCTGGCAAACACTTTCTCTTAGGCTGAGTTTTAATTCCTAATCATATGTCTTGTACCTTAATTATAGTAGGGGAAATCATGTCTCCAGATCTACACACAGAAGGAACCTTCACATACACCAGTGATCTTTTCTTATGTGTACAGCTCAGCTTTCCCCACAGCACTACCAAGGTCTCTGCTTCCTGCAGGTACACGGCAGTGTCTGTGTTGGGAAAGCAGTGACAAAACTGGCAGGTAGCAGGCAAGGAGGAGATGACAAGCTTGTGAGGAAAAGAGAGTGGAACCTGTCTGTTTTGTTCTCTGATAGTCTTCATATTGCCCAAAATAAGAATAGGTTCTAGTTAATGACTGTGTATGGCTGAACGTTTGCATGCATTTAAATATACATGCATACATACTCTCATATACATGTGTATATGTGGATTTGTGTGTGTGTATGTAACTGAGAGCTCTCCAATAGATTTCATGGTGTTGCTGCCTGTTCGTAGTTTTCTAAACTTTCTTGACTTCCCCCAGAAAAGCTGCAGAAAACAGCTAAGGAGACCTGTATTTAGAAGCAGGTCCTTTAGAGAAATAGCTGTATTGCATAACATGATACAATATAAAGACCTGCAAAACAATGTACTGTGAGCTTTGTGTTGAAAGTGGATGGAAACAAGCTCTTGTTGACATCTAGAAATCTTGAATCAACCCATTTTTGGAGCGGAAGAGATGAATCTCTGCCTGCTTTCCTTCTGGGCTGTGTACTTGCTTCTTTTTAAATTCCATCTCTGCTTATGTTTTCTAAGCAAATGTGCCTGTCAGAGCTTTAAATCAATACCATTACAGCCTTACTTGAAGGTAAACTATTTCAAGAGGCTGGCCTGCTCTACCCTGCAATTATATCATGTGCTAAGTGAATGATACTTTGAAAGGTATTGAAGGCTTCTGGGTTTGTGTTTTTCTTTTCCATTTCACTGGATGACATCCACTGATAATGGCCTTACCATGACGGGAAATTAATTGAGAGAGCATTTCCACACTACCATAATTTTATCATCCATCCTATTGCTGCTATTAGCAGGAATCCATAACCCCATGGGTGTTTTGAGAGAATCCCTTTTAGCAGAACTCACGGTGTGGAGGTTACATGGTTGGCCCCTTCCATCAGTTGGGTGTCAAATCACTGTCGGAAAGAAATTACTGGTGTATTCATTTTTTTAGCTTCTAACCTTGTGCTGTGGGGCGGGAGATGATTTGTAGTGAGCCACTGGGGACTGAAGAGTGCTCATGGCCACTGAAGGCTTCTCTCACAAAAGTACTTAGCAGAATCGTTGTACATTAACACGGATGCACACAGCAGCATTTTTTATCTAATGTCTGTTATAAAGTGGTGTAAGGAAATTATACCTTCTGACTCATCGTGTTGTATGTAGCAGGATAGTGAAATAATCATGTTCCAGTGGATTTGTTGATTAAATTGCGTTCACTGAATTTCCCCATGCTGACTACTACAAAGCAGGTTTTCTTAAATCCCTTGCAGCAAACTAGCCTTCTTAAGTTCATAATACTGACGATATAAAATAATTCAATTTTCCTCAAAGCCTGTTGTTTCCTCTTTCACATTCTCGAATTACTTTAATAAATCTTAAGCTGATTTATAAAGCATGCTGTAAGTTAGAAGAATGGGTTTGGAAATGGCTGATGTAGCTCTAAGCTTCTCTACTTCTCTTGTGACTTTCAGAGGTATTTTGCTCATTTTCTGAATGAAGTATCCCTTTACCCACTCTCCTTCTCCATGGTAGGCCAGTAAATAAAGGTAAAATAGTTTTGGGGGTTTTTCCCATGTCACCTGTAGCAAAACAGTAATATCTCTATGAAACAGATTATAGACAAAATTGTGGCTCACTCCTCAGCAGCTATGCATGCTGTAACTTAAATTTATGCTCACTGAAATGGTATAACTATAATAATGTGGACTTAGGGGAATTTTCACACCAGTTCATCTTACACCTTTTTCCACTTGAAATTTACCACTTTTAAATACATACTGAGGAATCTCAAATTTTGGATTCTCTTTCCTTTTTCTATTACTTTTTCCCACTTTGTACTTTACCATTAATTGCGGAAAAAAAAGAGAGGTGAGAAACCTGCGGAAGAATAGGATTTTTATTATCTGAATAACACCTATTTCTTTTTATTATTATTATTTTTCCCCTTAAATTTCATCTCTTACCCTTTAATCCTTAATTGGCATTTTCGATGCATCAGGTGGGATTATTGCTGATTTCTGGCTGCAAAGATCTCATGATAATTAAGAAGTAATCATGCTTAATTTTTTTCTGTGCAGTAAAGCTGACATGACTGAGTGCACGGAGGGTGCAAATTACTTGTGTGAAAGTGAGATTTTTCCAGCTCTCATCTTCACAGCTAAATAAAACTCTAAAGATTATGCTTCCTCCTCTCCTCTTTCTTCTGTGTGACATTTTCTCTCCAGAATATACTTCCCTCTGTTCAGATTACCCCATGGAATTCCTTTTGATTGCTGCTGTAGCAGTTAGTGTGACGGGGAATTCAGGAACCCAGAATGAGCAGGAGCTTTGCTCCTTTGCTGTGTAGAAAGAGAGCTCAGGGTGCTGTGTGTCCAGATGAGGAACTGCTTCTGCCACCATTTGCAGCTCTTCCAAGGTTTTCTCTTCCATGGACACCAGTGGGCAGCCACAGGGGCACCTTGAGAGAGCAAGGCTGCGAGCAGACCCTGACTTGGGCAACCTGACTGCAGAGATCAGCTGTAGGTTGTTGACAGGAGCAGTGCTTCTCTCTTCTCTTGTACTAGTGCACACCTGGGTTAAATATGTTCTTCAAAATCCTTCCTCAAGAACCTCTCCACAAGGATATGCTGTGACTATGTATACAGCCAAGTAGTCCTGTGTCAGAGTCCCTTATTGAGGCTGGCCAAAACTGAAACAATTGCGGGGCTAGCATAAATGTAAGGGAAGATCCAGTGGCCTACAACTACCTGAAAAACATAATCCTCTGAACCACATTTTGCAGTAATACTCTTATCAAAGGGAAAATACTCTTGCCAAATGTTGGAGTGCCTCTTTCAGAAGGAGAACTGCATCAAGGAAAACTGCATCAAAGAAAATCGGGAATGAATCATCCCTAATGTTATTTTCCCTATAATGTTACCAGGTAAGCTGGGATTTTGATGATTTTTTTAACAGGAGATTGTAGGCAACTTTTTCTTATGTCACCTCTTCCATAGGCTAAATGTGGTACATAAGAAGAGCAACACCTTCTTAACTAAAACATATCCAAAAAAAACACCAAAACCCCCACAAATGATACCATCTTGCCCTTTGTAAGCACTGGAAACAAATGCTTGCAGGAGCAGAGGGTCCGTTCCTCCCTCTGGTTTCATAGAACCAAGAACATAGTGTAACCATACACAGGTTTGGTTCAGATTGCTCCTGGCCTCTCCTTGCTACAAGAGAATCTATAATTATTCAGCACCTTGCAAATGGCTGCTTTGCAACTGTGAGAGGACATCAGAGATGTTACTGGGCTTGGGCCCACAAACTTGAGTAAAGTTACATGATAAATCAGTTGTAGGACTAAGAGGGGACTGAAACCTTCTAGGACATGAACCCTAGTAAGGTATCAGTACGGTGTTGCTCTCTTCATAACTAAAATAATACCTTTCCAATGAGGTATCTTTGAAAGGAAATAAAACTTGTATTTTGTTTTAGGTATTAAAAAAAAAAGCCCAATTCCCCTGTTCTTTGTTTGCATGATACTTATTAGAATTTTAATTTGTTACCCTTGAAATTGTTTGTTGCTCTGTCAACTGTTTGCTACAAAATTTCCCTTAGGGGAAAATGGAGATTCATATCCATGATCACATATCGCAGGATGAATAAGACTTGCTACACTCCAGTTGGCAGGTAGGGAATATTAGTCAGTAATGCTGGAATATAATTGGCTTTAGTTTCCCATGTTGTGTCACTAGATATAGCTTCATTCTTAGGGAGCCTGACCTGAGAAACAAGGACATATCTCAAATTCCAGCAGGATTAACTCACTGCATCACAGGGCTTTGATAGAGTTCAAATGTTGCTATTAACCAAAGACTGCTTTTTTCCCCTCTTTTTTCCCTCTCCCAGAATAATCAGTGGTTTCAGTGGTGAAAGCTATTTTTGTTGCTGTTTGTCTTAAGACATTTAAATGTTGACAGTTTTGATGGGTACGGCTAGTTTACAAATATCCCTTAAGTTTTATGTTGAAAAACGTCTCAACTGCATAGTTTAGAGATAGTTACCGTAGCTCTTAAAATTTAAATAAATAAATAAGAAGAGATGCCCTTTTAGTCTTCCTTTCATAGCAGAAGTTATTATTGCCTTTATTGTTGCTGCATTAAACATATGTTTGAATCTGATCTTGTAACTTTCATTGCTGTTGGGTTAAGAACACAAAGAGCATGCCCCCATCCTGATTAGCTACTCTTGTAAAGCAGCACAAAAAAAAAAAAAAAAAAGCAGCTATGGTAATTTCTCAGCTCATTAGGTGCATATTCATCTTAATGGGGCATCAAAGTTGAAAACTATAATGCCTTCCTCTCTTTTAATACTCCAGAGAACAATCACAGTAACCACATAAAAGCAAAAAGGATTTGAACATTGGAGATGCAAAAGTAGGTGTCTTCATTCCCTCCAGGCAGATAGAGAAGAGAGAAAGAACTACTTTTTATCCTTATCCCTGCCTAACTTGCCTTGCTGTTCTAACCATTGGTCACTAGGGCTGTTTGAATAAAAATGTTTTTTCTGGTAGGTCAAATTTTAAATCCATAATCTGCAAAGATTTGGCATCAGTTGTAGAGCACAGTGTACTGAAATAACCTCCACAGGTTATTTTATTGATTGTGAGTGTTTAGACCCTGAAACAGAGACCCTTTATTACAATGGAAAGCTCTCACTGCCTTTGAAACATTTAGATAAACCACTCCCATCTTTAAAAATATTATCTTTGCGTGAAGTAGTTGTGCCAGTTTAAGCTCCAAGCTTTAAAAAGGCACCATTTCCTGTGGTGTAGGTAATAACAGTGCCCAATTCATGCTATTTACTGAAAGAACAGCTTTTCCAGAACCTACTTCCAAAAGTTATTTCAGAGCTAGTGCCCAGCATGAGGTTTTTGGGCATGTTTACAGCTGTAACACTGAGCCATGTGTGAACACCACACTTCCTGACTTGACTGCATGTGTGTGTGCGTGTGTAGGGGTTGCTGTACTGGCATCTTGCCCAGGGTGCACCAGCACATGCAACTAAATTTGCTTCTGGTTGTTAAAGTGTTCTGCAGCATGCTGATTTGAAAGGTTGGAGTTCTACCTCTGACAGAGCCACAGAAGAGTGTGTAATTTGTATTCTATGGTCAGTTTTGCAGGATGCAGCGTGTTGAAATATTACAGCATGCAGCCACTATCTCCCAAACCCCAAATTCTCAGCAGATTTTGTTAGCCTCTCCTAGCCATATAGTGATGGGCTAGGTGAAAATAGCTGCTGGTAGCATGTGTGTTCATTTAGGATGGCAAACAAGCTTTTCTTCCAGATTGGTGTAGTTCTCATTTTCTTTCATTTCTACCACCCACATTGAGATTGGAGAAGGGCTGCTTCCTCTCCAAACCTCTTCTTAGGTACTAAAAGGAACCATTCAGTATAGGACTGTATCCCATTAGTTTATTTTGTTTAAAAGGTAACTTTCATGCATATAATTCCTGCAATATATTTATGAAATTGTATTAATTTAGTGAAACTGAGAAAATAGAAGAATTGATTACATAATTCAAAGAATTTGGATGGAGTATTAGTAGAATACAGGATTGAACAAAAATGAAAATACTTAAGAGGTTTTGAGGTAGATGAAAAACTACCAGTGAAGCAGAAATATGAGGAAGCTCTTTCAGAAATGGGAGAGAAGACAGGATGAATCCATCCATTCCAAAGGCATGAATCAACTGGACAAAGCAGAAGAAGCAGACAGCCTAAGTTCCTCATCTGATTAAACTGATTAAGGTTCTCTCACTTCAGTGAAGTTTTAGGGGTTTATATCAGCTGGGAGAATTTATCCTTAAAAGGGGTTGGAGATGAAGGATGATCTTAAAAATGATGGAGCAAGAAAATAAGAAGGTAAAGCAAGCTCTGAAATGCTTGCTGGTAGGAAATGTTACTTTGGGAGTAGGGGAAGGAAAGGCCTAATGGGAGTGAAGGAGGCTCTCTTTGAGAGCAGGTATAAGGCAACCTCCTTCTCCTATACAGAACTTGGACAACAGTGGGATAGGTTCTGGTTTTGTAGTCTTGTTGTCCTAATTTTCTCAACAGTGTTTGACTATGGAGGCCTTTGAATAATAAATACTTTGAGAAAGCAAGTTTTTATCTCTAAATTATTGATGGATTAGGGAGGACTGCTGCATTCAGGTAGTGAAACTTCATTCTGTGTAAAAGAGCAGAATGTACATGCAATTGTGTTGCATATTTCCTGTGTTTTTCTTCTTTTTGGCAGCTTGGTTTATTGTCTGATTTAAATTTTTTCTGTATTGCTTTTGCATTAAATATTTTATTAGGAAAATTGCAAAATAACCTATTGATTGTTGCATCAATATGTGTTAGAGAAATCCAATGATCCAGCAGCTGAGTTCTGCCTTTGGTCATCATGCATGCTTGTTATATTAGCAAATTCTGCCATATTTCAAGGTTCTGTACTGGCTTTCAGAAAGAAAGATTGGCCTATGTGAAAACAGTTGGCATTTGAGCAGGATTTGGATTGATCACTACTATCAGGATGCTTTAATTTTCATGGAGTAATTTTTCAAGCTGCACTGAAACAAATTCTGCTGCATGCATCTCTGGTGGAGGGAATTGTGGGGACAATTCAGCTACTTTGTTATGGAAGAGGTAAGTAGACCTACGTATTGGTTTGTTTTGGCCTCAAAATGACAAAAAATTAAACTTAATGGCAGTACAGGTTGTTCTGGTCAAGTGTATTAGTGCTGTTCTGATTTAAACACCAATAAGGAATTAGTCTGTACTTGATTAATTTTGAGGTCTGATTAAAAGACTTTGGCTTAGGTAGGTGAATCTATTGTTTGTAAAGCCTGGCTTCTGGCAATGGATGTAAGACATGGAACAGGCCAGCAGCACAGTAGTGGTACCAGATATGGTAGACTTGCAGTCTTGGGAGTCACAGGCCTTTCTTTTAAAACAGGAATACAAAAAACTGAAAAAATTATTTTCTATCTAAAACCTAACCACAGGTTGCTGTATGAAACCTAATAGAGGAGATGACATGTTCCAGTCCTCCTTTAATAAATAGGGGATATTCCATAGTTCATACTGTAAAATACAATTTCTCATGAAAATAGGAGTCTATAAACAAGCAGCCACCTGCTCTGTATGACCTTGTAGAGGCTCTGTTCTTTCCCATCTGCTACCCTGTCTGGGTAGTTGTTACAGCCTTTTCCTTCCTTTCTCTGAGTAATTTTTTCTTTTTTTAAATTGAGCAGTAATTAGGCAAGAACAGCACTTAAACATTCTCCCTTTCGCAGCATCGGCTGTGGCATTGGGGGTACTAGAGCATGCATTGTTCTTGACATCAGGGCATGAGTGGCAAAGGTTTGCATCTCATTATGGGTCAGGCAGAAGCTAATGTCAATCCCAGTTATATTTATCAGCTGGAACAAAGTAAGTGCAGCTTTTTTAAAGTAAGGTGAGCACTAGTGGTGCAGCACAGAGATGGCAGACTTTGACGGCTCAGCAACGCTCAGTGTTTCTGGCAGAACCAGCAGTTTCTTTGGACAAACAGCACAGGTCCGTGAGCAGTAACTTCAACTCTCTCTGAGGCTGCACTAGTGCTTCTTCCTGAGCAGCTGGAAAGAATTAAATGGAAAAAGGCCCATCAGAGATGAAAATATACCTTTGCACATGTTTTCACAAATCTGATGGTGAATCTCCCATTCTTTTTCAACACAATGAAACCATGGCTTGGGTGAGCTGGTAGGTAACATAATGACTGATGTCTGTCTGCAACGCTACCAGTGTAAATGTATTCCCTTCCTTCTGAACAAACTGCTTATTTTCACAAATTAACACATTTTTGTGTTTCATTAATGTTTCCCAAGTATTCTGAAGACAATGTGATGACAAGCCACTGACAAAAAAAATCAGAATTGCACAAATTTAAACAGGCTAACTTGTAATGGAGAGAAGGCAAAGCAGAAAACCATTTGTACACTTCAACTGGGAAAGCAGGAAACTACTGACAGAAAAAATGCCCATGCTGGTACTGCAGGCAAACCTACTAGCTGAGCTCCTAGCACCAGCAGCTTGGCAGGACAGGCTGCTGTGCTAAGTACATGTCATTCCTACTAGGAGGTGTCATTTTTGTGGCTAGTCTTCGTTTTTGTGGAGGTTTTTTTTGGCCAGTGCTTGTGTTTGACAGCAAAAAATCACCCATGTGAGAACACTAGCACTGACAGTGACTGCTGCTTTCAGGGGAGCCCTGCTCTCATGAGGCCTTTACATTTTAGCAAAAACTAAGCTAAAGGGCAAGCACAATCCTGTCAGCATGGCAAGAGAAAAGCAGGCGACAGGACTGAGCCCTCAGAAAAAGGCCTATTACTTGTCAATAAGCATTCATGGTGAAATATTAAAGTCAGCAAATCCATAGGTGTGGAGCTTCTGACCATTCAAGCAGGTCACAAGACTTGCAGCTCTGGGGTTTTTGTTGGTGTGCAGGTTTTTTGGTTGCTGGATTTTGAGGGGTTTTGTTGTTGTGGTGGGGTTTTTGTGGGGTTTTCTATTCCTATGAAATAAAAACATGTAAGAAATTGTAATTCCACTTTTTAATTGCTGGGTACAGAGTTTAAATGTGACTTCTACTTCCACTTGATTGTCTGACTAAGCAGTTCTGAATCCCTAAGGGTAAATGGCCCTTGGTCCAAGGACACTTTTCTGAAACAACATGAATCAGTCATTTCTATATTTCTGAAAATTACTCTAGACACTCTCAGGTGCCCAAATGAATACAGACTTTACTTCGGGTTTGTATTTGATTCACGTAGAACTGTAAAGGTTCCATAAACATTTGCAGATTCTTTTTTCATTTTTACATCCGTACAGTACAAATCATGAGGGTCTTCAGTTTGCCTTTGTGTCATGAGACAAAATACGTAAGTGTTTTTTGACTGTATTTAATCTGAGTCAGCACTAATTGTGTTGTCTGAATCAATACAGTCTGGAGAGAGTACTGTGAGAAAGGGAAAGACACACTGTTTAATGAAACAGGAGCTGGTCCCCTGGCTTGGTAAATCTGCAAAAGATGCTGAGACAAATATTTAGTCTTAGAGTCTGAATACCTATGAGTTGGTGCTTGCTGAAGATGGTGCACTCAGCTGCTCTTCAGAGAGATTTATTTCCCTGATTTTCTTTATATCCTCCACAAATGAAAATTTATCAGATAGAGAAGAGCATAAAACTGGGAAAGGATGAGTGAGTGGACTCCACACCCTCAGTGTGGTAAGCCCAAGACGATGTCCTTTCTGCCTTCCTTTTCTCTTCATGCCTGGCTTATTAAAACATTTGTGAATTAAGGCAATAGAGAACCTGCTTTAGTGGATAATGAAAGTATTCAAAGTGAGAAAGAGGAGGTCTGACAGCCAGCTGGAGAATACTTGGTGTTGACAAATTTGTGGTAGAGGAAGAGATGACACAGAAGGAGAGGAATTGGGGATCAGAAGTAGATAATTTTTAAGGTCCCTTCAAACCCAGGCCCTTCTGTGAGTCTATGAATTGAATATTAGCAAGGCTTCTTTCTAGCCATGTTTCTGCTCCATGGACTTTCTCCCCTCATTGGTCTCTCTTCTAATTTTTTTGTTTGTTTGTCTTTCTCTCTTTTTTCATCTCCCCGTCACTCTGCTCCTC
Organism: Hafferia zeledoni; assembly: GCA_035583235.1. Taxonomy (NCBI): domain Eukaryota; kingdom Metazoa; phylum Chordata; class Aves; order Passeriformes; family Thamnophilidae; genus Hafferia; species Hafferia zeledoni. The sequence goes on from JAWWEV010000172.1 coordinate 30,556,654, forward strand.
TGCAAAGGCAGAGGGAGAGTCATAGGCAAGGCTCAACCCTGCCATGTCCTGTTCTGGGCAGATCAGGGCACTGGTGTTAGCAGAACTACTCATGGGGAGGAGGCTGCCATTGGCTCTACACAAATTTGTGCTTTGCAGGCCTGCACACAGGCAGGCACTAATGACTATCCCTGCCTGGCTGCCCCACTCCTGACCAGCCCACACTGCTGGGCAGGCACTGTGACCATACAGAGTGGCTTTCCTTCCTGGGATCTTGTCTTGATGGAGCTCTTTGCCAAAATGACACACCATGTCTAGCACTGTTCCAGGCTGTTGAAAAGCTTTCTCCTGTGTCACTGCACCCCATTTGTCATATCTCCTGTGGAAAACACACAACCGTGTCTTCCAGCCAGCTTTATCTCCCCTCCCCATGTGAGGGTATAGGAGGGACAGCAGGACAGGGAAAGGAGCCTGAGCACTGTAAGCCATGGCAGAGACAATACAAGAGGCATTTGGCAGCAGCTGCCCATGCCAGAGTTCAGGCATGGACTGTTCCTATGCCCACACAGAGGCAACTGGGGGTGTTTTTCTTGGAATAAACAAAACCTTGAAGAATATACTCTGGTTGACTCCTAAAGCTGTTCTCCAGATGAATATTTTTCTGTAATTTTCGTCCTCATATAATAACTATGGGCTCCTTAATTCAATTTAGAATTAAAAAAAAAAAAAAGTGGATATGCTTTTTTTTAAATACTCTTCAACTAGTTTTGTTAAGGCATTGTTCTTCCTTTAGATTTAATTTCATCATACTTCTTTCCTAATTAAGATCCAGTTTGTTTTCCCCAAGTTGTTAAAGACAAAAGATCACTTTTCTCATTCACTAGACTAAATTGGATTTCAAAAACAGAACACTCTGACTTTTTTGTCAATAGGATTTATTATACTATTTTGTATAATCATTGTAATTAGGAATTGTGTACCACTGTTTTAACAAAGCTTCCAGTCAGAAACACTGAAAATCTTATGGTTCTTCATCATTATGAGTGAATCCTACTCTGAGCCACTATCTTTACTTCGACATAGCAAATCTGTCATGTTACCTTTTTTTTTCCAATTGCATGCAAGCAATTTATGGGGCAGTCCCTACTAAAAGAAGACCTTATCACCGTGGTTTTTTTTTTAAGATTTAACTCTCAATCCCTTCATCCCCTAGTTTGTACTGATACTGGGGATTGTTCCCAGTGCAGGACTCAGATGCAAGACCTTACACTTGGCCTTGCTGAACTCCAGGAAGTTTGCATGGGCCCTCCCCTTGAGCCTGTCTAGATCCCTCTGGATGGCATCCCTTTCCTCTGGAGAATCTACTGTGCCACTTGGATCAACTGGAAGGATAGGAGGAGACCAGCATCTGTGCTCCTGATCCTTTAACTTTGCTATGAGGAACACCTTGTCTCTTTTAGTGGTTCTGAGCTGTCTTGTTGCAGTAACACTTAGACTGTACCTGGAATAGCAGGAGCAGACAATGCTCTGTACCCCTCACCAGGCTCAGAAGCCTCTCAGTAACATGGTGAGTGTGAGTTCCTGGGAAGCAGCAAACTGAAGAAATTGCCTGGATGGTAAATGGATGCTTCCATGCCTCTTGGTAGCAACATCTAATCACTGATACTTTGTGTGTTCTGTTGGTGGCACTGGTTCTAATGCAGGTGGATTGCTGGATCAGCTTTGCATGATGGGCTTCTGGACCCTGTCCATTACTCATGTTCTCTTCATTCCCCAACCCCAGAGCATCTTCTCTGTTATTCAGGGGCACTTCAGGACAAGGTTCTTTGTTCTGCCCCAAGCAGAGATAGGGGTCCAGTGCCCTTTATCTCTCAAGCTATGAGTGTCACCCAGCTCCAGGCTGAATTCAGGCTTGTGTTCCCTTGGTGTTGCCATAAGGCAGGGCTGGGCCAGTGCACAATACATTATCCATCTCTTATTGACATTCCAGACACTCCACTGCCCACTGAGCTCCCTCCTGACTTATAGCCGGGCACACTTGCAGCTGCAATATCCACCGCATCCCTCATGTGCCCAGGACACTGCCAGGTGCTGGGGACCCACACAGCCTCACCATTTGGGTGGGGGTGTCAGCACAGGCCAGCTGCAGTGCTCCTGCCTGGGTTTTTGCCTCAGCCCTACAGCTGCAGTGGGTGGATGTAATTTTCTGTCAAGGGGACACAGTCTCCTAACTAAAAAGCAGCCTGCTTGTAAAGCTGCAATTCTTCTGAAAGATGTCACCTGGTGACCTGAGGCAGCTGAGTGGGTCACCAGCAGCTGTGAACACCAGGGCTGAGACCCACAACCAGCAGAGAGAAAAGGGGCCTGGTGTGGCCCTTCCCACCTACAGCTGTGATTGCAGCTGCCTGGGGCAGCTGATCCCACTCTGCTCCTCTGGCAAGACCTCTGGCCCCTCAGCAGTGTCTGAAGCCCCCAGAGCCACAGGTACAGTGGAGGCTCAGACTGTGCACTTCATACCACATGAACCCAGCCTGCTTGGCCATTTGCTCTGCTCACATAACCCATAAATGTCCCCAGTTCCCAGCCATGATATTAATGGCACCTACAGTGTGTGCTGTGGTGACATGTCCCAACCCTAAAGCCATGGCAAAATGCTTCCTGACTCTTCAGGAAACCAGAAGCAGGGCTGAAAATGCTGAGTTCCTCCCTAAAAACACCACATATGATGGTTAAACACATCACGGAGCTATAGCAGCCTCTTATCTGGTGTGTGATGCCCAGCTGTTCCTGGCCATGTGGATGGGCACAGCACACATATGCTTTGGCTTTGTTTGAAACAAGAAAATGTGCAATTCAGTCATTTTCTTTCTTCCCATGAAACTTTGAGTGCAGCCTGTGTGTGTATTACAGATGTATGAACTCACTATTCTGCAGAACTTCCACAGCTGAAATGAGAGTCTACACACCCTATTAGTACCTAAAAAGACTTTGTGCAGGTCAAATTGATTTGAAGTGTCCACTTCTCATTTCTAAGGCATTATTTCTGAAGGGATAGTTTGGGTTATTTTTGTGTGCTCTGTTAATTTTACGTGGATTTGCTATTAAATAGATAACTTTGGGGTTTGTTGCTGCAAACCTGCTTGGCACTGGGAACAGCAGTTGGGAAGTCAACATAGAAGCCTCATCTCCTTTTCTCATCCAGAATTAATGCTTTTGTGTAATACCCAGCTTCTGTTAACAGAAGTCTGTATGTAATGACATGGTGAAACTTTTTCTAAAACCTTGTTTCTGAATGATTGCGACTGGGGTTTTGTCACAGGATCTCAGCAGGCATTGTTAGTAATTAGTATCTTTATATGTAATCCTTAACAATTTCCATATACTGTTGTAGAAGCTGTGTGTTGGAGGCTGGTGAGTAATCCATGTTATTGAAGATGCATATACACTATAATTACACTGTTCTCTCTAATGCTGCAGCCAGAAAAACACAGCAGGTAATGACATATCCAGAGCCTGGCTCCAGTTTGGAAAGGAAGGGTGCACCATTAGCCTGTTATTTGTGATGCTTGAGACTGGTTTTCCAAGGTGTTAAGTGTGCTGGTGACTTCCTCCTTTTGAAGAGCTAATACTGTATCTTTGTAAACTATATCTTTTGAATGCTGGGAGTTCCTGTAAAGGTAAACGCTTTGGAAAATTGTCTAGATACTGAAACTCAGAATTTCTGAACTCTAAATGATGAAGAAGAAGGCTTGTAAAAATTGTCCTCGCTTCAGCTCTCCATATCTTTACATAACCCTTAGGAGAAAAAGAGATTCTCATCCTTTTAATTTGTATAGTTTCAGAGGATGAAATACATCAATAAGCAATATTTCAAAGTCATGCTCTTTCTCTTACTGGCCTGATTTTTGGCTAAAAGCAAGAAGCTATAATTAAATTTTTAACTTTTTTAATAAAGTGGGTGGATATGAGAGTGGTGACCACAACTAATTTGGTTCTGGGGACACATTTACCAAAATGCTGATAATAAAAAAAATGAGAAGTTTCAGAGATGAGCAATGGAAAAAACCAAAATTTTGGTTCTAATTCAAGAAAGTACTTAAACAGTTATTTGAGTGCTGCTCCGAATAAGAATGCTGTCCTGAGTTTAAAAGCAAAGGAACGGGTGTCAGTCTATCTAGCATCTTGTCCCTGATGTAGGGAGAGAATAATTTGGGGATATGTAAATTTCAAAAAGTTGCTTTTCATCTGTGCAGAATATGATGTTTGTTATTCCAAGTGAAACATTTCTTGGGATTTTCAAAGGTAACAAAATGTGACAGTAGTAAACATTTTCTTGGGAATAATTCTGACCTGTCAGGGAAATCAATTCATTGACCCCAGAGATTTTCTTGTATTGTTTGCTCCATTGAAACACTAAAAAAATAAAATTGGGAAAGCAAACTGTCCTTTGCAGAAATGTGAACTCACTGCTATTTCAGTGTTGACTTTTCATTAATGATCTTTGAAGGCTGTTGGGTGAAAATCTTCCCTCTTCTCTTCCCCCTTCCTATTGCCCGTAATATATTATTATCCAATTTAGCTCCCCTGCCAAGGGAATCTTTTGCTCTCTGATCTCTGCTATAAAAGGAATGACAAAGCACAAGTAAGCTGATAAAGTCTAAAGGAGCAAACTACACCAGGTTCATGCATAATGTACTCATCACATCTTCTTTTAATATTACTGAGTTTATATGATATTCAATGCTCACACTCAGAAGAGATAGAGACATATCTATTCCTTACTTATGGATATTATTTCTACATTAATGAATTCTCTTTCCATCAACAGAGAAAAACTCAGGAGATGGAGGATTTCTCCTCCCTCAAACTCTCTAGGTTCTAAAACATTTTATGCAATTACCAATAAATTAGGGGTATTTACTTTTCTTAGAAAAGAAATTTTAACATAGCTCTTCCTACCATATTATAATACTCTTTAATACTTCAGCTTCCAAAAGCAAATGTAAGCTAAGTAGCATTCTGAATTAACAATTAAAGAAAAAAAAGACAACTGAAAAAAATTAATTACAAAGCCAATTCTCTTCAACGGCATAAAAAATTGATCTTATGTAACTTTAAAATGTATGTCTACTGCACTAAGTCCCAAGGTAGTACAGTATTCGTAAGTATGAAGGCTTATTTCAGCCATGAGGGAACAGCTGATACAAAATTCCTAAAGCACTTACTGCTATAAGTAATACGAAGTGTTTGCTGAAATACTATTGTGTTTCCTTTAGATGGCTGCATTATAAACAATTAATAGTGAGGACTCTGAAAGGAGATTCCTTCTGTTTCTTTGAAAGAGAAGTGGCTGTGAAGGAAGAGTAGTGAGCAGCCTTTTACAAATATATACATATATATATACACACACACATATATGTATATACACACACACATATATATACATATACATATATATATACATATACATACACACACACATATATATATATAAACCAACAACAACAAAAAAAAAAACACCAAAAACCAACTGAGAGCAATGAAGGGGAAAAAAGCTGCTGTTCCTCACTTTTGTTAAAGCCTGTGTTGAGAACATAGCTACTCTAGGTTTGCTGTTGCCAACTGCCATGCTATCAGACTGTGATTTCTTTTTAATCAGCATCATTTAAAAGGAAACAAATCACCATGTATGAGCTAATTCAGTTTGATGAGAAACCCAGGATGACAGAAGGGGATGGGAGCATTACAGAAGGATTTACTTCTGAGTGACAATTAAGTTTAGCACTCAGATTAGCAAAAAGCAGCCTAGTCATCAACTGATGCACTGCAAATCGAGAAGACTGAAAAAAAAACATTGAACAACAATTTGATTTTACGGAAAATTCAGGTGAAAGTGGCTGCAGCCTTGTTTTTAAATACCCAAATGGAATTGTGCAGATAATAAGGCAGTGTGCAAAGACTGGAAAAAGTATGGATGTTCTTTGCTCAGCCACTGGTGGGTTGGTGTGAGGAAGGAAGGAAGAACCTACAAAATGGAATTTTAAAAATGTGATACCTAATGCATAAATCCTTGTTCTGAAAAGTATGAATTAGTGCTTTTTCTTCCATCTAGCTTTGCTAGAGATCCCTAATTTGATGTATTGAAATTGATATAGAAATTATGACGAAGCGTAGAATGTGGCAAAACCCTCCCACATGATGCAATATGCTCCAGGCTCAGCAGCGACTTTCTTGGAAGCCAGGAAAAAAAAAAAATCTGCGTGCTTGTCTGTGAGAGAATTTGCTCTAAAGGGGGATTCTTTGCTGTAACACTTCTGTATGAACCTGATGTCGAGAAATGTAGCAGCCAGCTTTCCCATACCACCAGATGGTGCTTCACAGCATGTGGAAACACGAGTGGGAGCTGTGCACTGCAGCTGCGCTGCCAGGAAGGAGCTAGAGATGCCTGTTTCCACATCCTGGGGATTGTCACTCTAAAAACTCCCAGAAAGATCGATCACAGGCACTTCATCTTTGAAGGCTTCTGAGAACAAGTCAGACAAATGGGCCACAGATGGCCCTTTTGAGATGGGGTAGATTAGATGACCTCTCAAATTTCTTTTCACCCTGTTTTCTGCAGCTCTGCAATCTATCTTTTGAGGAATAGCTGGTGCCAATTTCAAATCCTAAATAGCCTAGGATGAATGAATCTTCTTGATGAAATGTTATTCCTCAGCCTTACTCCATGTCTTCCAGCCTTTTCTGTGAAGGTGGTGTATTACCAGCTTGGCAGAGAAAAGCACAGGGACCAGAGAGACAGCTGGTGAAGACAGCTATCTTGTGGGTGCAACTTCTTAGGGAAAGTGATACGGGGCAAAAGAGTGGATTTGGTCTGAACCACTGCAAAATAAGGGGATTAACTCTTTCTTTCTCACTAGCTGCAATCCTCTTTTTGAGTACACAGAAGAGGATTGGGAGTTGAAAGAAAGGTAGAATTTGGGAGGTTCTTTTCTCACATCCACTCAGCACACTTATCTTGATCAGAGGAAAAATGATCAGTCATCTATGATATCATACAATTCCATTATTATGAAATCAAATGCAACAATTTTATGGACTTTCCCTGCAGTCTGTCTTGCCAGCCCACAAAATGTTCTCAAAGGGAAGGCTTGCTGGCAGAGAGGATTTAGGCCTGGGACGAGCATAAATGCACATGCACGTTTATCCCACAGTGCCTATGTGCTGCCTCTCCCCAGTTGGTGAGGCAATCCATGGTCTCAGCAGGGTCCAGGTGTAGTTATAAGGGCTAGATAAACATGCCAGATATGCTTGGTAGGAGTGCTAGTTCATGGAAAGGGTAAGTGAAAAGGGACAGGATTGAGCTCTGCAGCCACACTTCCAAGGGAAGGTGACATGTAGTCACACAGGCTGAGTCCAGCAAGGAACAGAGGCACCAGTGGAGCAAAGTGATGTGGGAGGGCAGCAGGAAAAACAGCAAAGAAATTCATATATGACTATGATGCAGCCAAAGTTATTCTGAGAATTGTTGTGTATGACTGTGAGAGAAGTAAAAACTGCCCAGAGATTTTACATGGCTGTGACAAGTTGTGACTTCACATGGCTTTGTATCCAGCATCTGGTTTACACTGCCCATCTATTTTGCAACATTAAAAAAAACTACTTATCATTTACAGAAACAATTTCCTGTTGTGTCAGTAATGCTTCCTGAATATTACTCATTACTCTGGGCAATGTAGAGTTCTTATCCATTATCCTGGAGCATCAACCAAGGCACTCAACCCATCTCACTGAATAATCTCATTACTGCTTTCTTTTTCTTTTGGTTCTCCATCATGGCCCAAAAAGTAGGATGTACTGTTTGTACCCCCACCTTGTACATCTGAATTAGATACCAAAATCATGTGTCTTATTTCTCACTGCAGTGAATAGACAGAGAGTGCCCATTCCTTGGCAGAATACAGGAAAGGGACTTGGTTGTGGCAGGCTCCCCAGAGTGACTGCCCCATCCCCTATTGCAAGCAGTGATGGATGAACGGAGTGAAATGATGATTAGGGTTTAGGGATAACTGTGGCCCTCTGGTTGGAAAAGTAAAACTGATGTACTGGATGGACAATGATGTAGAGCAGCAGCAATTTGAGGATTTTCCAACAGCAGAGCAGGAGAACGCCAACAGCTCAAGTGAGGTTTCTGGGCATAAGTAAGAGCCTTTAAACTCTAGTGTGCATACCTTTGTTTGAGGTAAAGTACTCTTAGGTTAATGTAGTTTGAAGGTTGTCTTATTCCCAGATGAGAAGCATGTACATGGTGGTTTAACAGGCTTTGATATATGCTCGTTAACTTTACACTTAGTTGGCTCTTCATAAATTTCTGATATATTGACTCTGTTAGGACTTCTGTTGGGCTTCTTTCAGTTCTTTGTTGTAGTTCTACCAGAAAACAGCAATCTCTGATTTCTGAATGAAAAACCACCCTCAACCCCATTCCAAAACCCCCAAACTTACAAAAAAAATCAAACAACACAAACAAAACCAAAAAAACCTACACAAAATGAGAAATTTTTTCTTAAAAGGAAGAAAAGTTAACAATACTAACAGAGACAGCTGTTCACCGGGGACCCAGTGTACCTGTCACTGGAAATGCTGATGGCACCAAAAGAGCACAGCAGGGTCAGTTACTAGAATGTGATTTGTATTAAAATGTGTTGCCTAGTTTAAAGGTCCAGTTTTGATGATCTTTATTATTACTTTATGGGGTTTCATATAAAATGTTGAACTTAGTGTTGTGCAAGTAATATTTATGAAATGCTATTATAAAATGTGATAAAAGTTTATAGGAAAGTCATTACTGTAACCATAAAGCTCCGGCTCATCCTAAGTACCATCAACGGGAAGGTAACTGCCTGCATCGGATGAGTCAAGTGACTTCAGAGGGCTGGTGCCAACCCAGACACAGCTGTACAGGACACCTGAGCACATGGGGCTCCGTGGGTCTGGGAGAAAAAGTAATGGCTTTAGCAGGACCCATCAGGAAGCATCTTCTGCCTTTGTCCCCGCGGGCTGCAGAACAGCCCTGTGGGTGCTGCAGGGAGATGGGGCTGCAGAGCTGGGCCCGGGCAGGGGGGCTCCGCCTGCCCTGAAGCCCGTGACGGTAATTATTAACTGCTAATGGCGAGAAAAACCATTATGGTACTCAATAGGCTTTCCTTTCACACCGCTAATTGCGTGATGAACTTACTTTGACAGCAAATTGTCACAGCTGCTGTGTGGAGAGATTACACTTAGGGAAGTAAAATAAATACAGTTGCCGTTCCTTTATCCCTGGATGACTGAGGCATTAAAGAAAGAAAAAAAAAAAAAAAAGAAGAAAAAGAAAAGAAAGCTTGGCAGAAAGAATGTATTATTTGTTAGACAAGGCTTTAGGGAGACATAGTAACTTTTATTTAGACAATTGATACAGTAGGAAAACAGGCCAGCTTTCACAAAAGCTCCTCCATTTGTTCTTTCTGCTCTGATTGCACTTACGGGAGAAGCAACACCAAACGCCCCGGTCGAGGTATATTTTTTGGTAAGTGCTACCTGGAGATTCCTTCTGCCCATGCACTTCCATGGATTCCTGCTTCAGTAGCTTGATCCCCCTTCGTCCTGATCCTTCAGCCATGACAAGGCACGTGTCTGAGTCTGGAAATAAATAGGCTGGCAGAGCTGAGTGTGGTGTCAGTGATGGGGTGAGCTGTTGCTCACTTTTTCGTGCTGGTAACAGTGTTCGAAGTGAACTTGTTGTCATCCAGGTCATGGAACTGATCCTGCTGAAATATTACTCAGGCAACAAAATCAACAAATAAAGAAACTTGGTGTTTGGAATAAAAAGATGGATAGCGAGAAATAGAAAAATGGGTAGTGTTGAGGTATTTTCCAGGGAGGGAGAAAACTTTGGGACACTGAGGGACATGAGAGGCTGGAGTGGAAAAGTGCAACCAAGGTAGTACCACTGGAAACCGTGCAACTTTTAGTTCCTGTTTCTAGCCTCTAGTTAGTAATTATTGAACAACTGCTGACTTTTGCATCTGTTCTGTCTTGAAATGTTCTAGAACTTAATATCTGTAGTCCTTTTATCCATGAAACAATATTTGGAAAGCAGAACAATGTTTCCTGAATGCATTGCAATATGATTTGTATTGGTTTTCTGCCTTAAGTCTGTCACTGGTCTTCAACTCTTTTCAATACTAGTTCTCATGACGATATATTTCTACGTACTTATTCTAAACATCAGTGTCCTAGCAGGTACTCTGATGGGCCTACAGTTAGATGGATGCCTCTATTTCTTAGCGAAATTTGCTTTTTCTGGTGCTTAGTCTGATGCTCTCTATGATATGTGCAGCCTGATTGTCAAAAAATCACAGTGATCTTTGGGGTGCCGTAGTAGTAATCTCAATTTCTTGAGAGGAATGACAAGCCTTTTATTTAAATGTCCTCTAGCAAGAGTCCTACTTTCAAGCATATGTCTATGTTGTGTCAGCCCTTCCTTTCAGTACCAACTGCCTTTTTATCTGTCGGGTCCCTAACACTGGGTTTGCTTTGCCCAAAGTCATATTTACACAATCCTCTTGTCAGTTTGATTGAGACAAATGCAGAAAGTGACAGATGGGTTAATGGTCCTACCACAGTGTCATCACATCCCTTCAGGAAATGGCATCGACATGCAATCGTGGTGTGATGTGCTATTACAGTTCATTTGTCTTTAGAACAATTCTGGAGAATCAGTGAGAGTCCCTTGGTTCACGATCAGCCATCAAACTACACATCCTGCTCCTCTGAGTTGTTGATACATTATTCCATGCCTTAGTTCCTGTAATTGATTCGTGAGCCTTAACACTACCTCTGGAGATGGACAAAAGTCAGAGCTTCACTTTTTCAGGACATGTGCCTTTTGTTTCAGTTCAGGAATTAAAAACAAAAACAAAAACAAAAAAAAAAAAAAACAAAAACAAAAACAAACCCAAAAAAACAAAAAACCCCAAACAAACAAACCAACCCACAAAAACTCACAACCCAAACAAACAAAGCAAAACAAAAAAAAATAAACACACCTCACTCCAAATATTTTTCTTAAGTCCCAAACCAAATTTGTGCAGGAACCAGACAAACCTTTGCAATTACCATTGCAGGTGCATAGTGGAATTAATATTTTTGTAACTTCCTGTGTTCCCAGTATCCATGGGTTCAGCAAATATTAGAAGTAAGCCATATGAGGAGCAGCTGAGGAAGCTGGGTGTGTTTAGCCTGGAGAAAAAGAGGCTCAAGGGAGACCTTACCAGAAACCTTATTGCTCTCTATGACTACCTGAAAGGAGGTCATAGCCAGGTGGGAGTTGACCTCTTTTCCAAGGCAACCAGAGACATGGCAAGAGAACATAGCCTCAAGCTGCACCAGATGAAGTTCAGGTTAGACATCAGGATGAATTTCTTCATGGAAAGGGTTGTCAAGCATTGAAATGGACTGCCCAGGGGGACGGTGGAGTCACCATCCCTGGAGGTGTTCAAGAAACAACTGGAAATAGCACTTAGTGCTGTGGTCTAGTTGACAAGATGGTGATCAGTCAAAGATTGGACTTGTTATCTTGGAAGTTTTTTCTAACCTAAATGATTCTGTGATTCCACTCTCCCCTCTCTGCTGTTTGCAGTAGTTCCCCTTCACCCTGCCAGGCTTTGCACTTCTCTGCCTCACATCCACTTTAAAGATGCATCAGGAAATTTTAAGTTCCTTATGCTGTCTGCACCAGGCAAGTTTCCATTCATTGCCTACTCCCAGCTTGAGACCAGTACTCTCAATGCTAACATACAAAGGCTTTTTAGCTCAGTTTTTTATCTATCTGCATTTACACCACTTCCCTGTCAATGAAGCACTCCACAATAGAACACTTTGGTATTACATAACTTCTGTGAATAGCAAGGTATTTCTGTACAAGTGCATTGTGAAATAAATTGTATTGTGTTGTATAGGAGATATAACATGACATTCTCTGGAGGAAACAATTATTTGCTCAATAACATCCATCACATTCAGCTCTTCAGCTTATGGGACATTCTTGTAAGGTCAGAAGAGTATGTTTCTTGGTGAAATAATTGTATTCTAACTTAGACTGTCTTCTTTCACTAAACATGAAAACTACATAAAACTGCATAAAAGCAGTTTCATCATGGTCATAAGAGAAGTGGACTTCTCTCATTAAATTTATTTTGAGAAAATACATTACCTGCCTATTTTCAAAATTGTTATTTCTAGATATGGATGTCCTGATAAATTAGATTTTTCCCTGACTGAATCACAACACAGTACTGGGAGACCATAAATTGCAGAAGTTATTTTTGTGAAAGAGTCTCTGTGGCACTCTATTCTTTCAAAGTTTTCTTAAATTCTTTGTTTCAGGTCTTCTGTGGAGTGACTTGTAAACAAAAATCTGCTTGCATTTTATGTAACCAGTTTTAGCCTTTGGGGATTTTTCTCCAAATGACAAGTGTCATCAAAATGACAAGATTTAAATGGCACCCAGTAAGAGTTTTGTGCTGTCCTGATAAGTTTGGTTAGAAGATCTCAAAAAAAAAAATCTTCAGAATTTTAAAGTGTTCAATAAAAGGCTCCTTAGTTGTGGCCTCTCTGTTAATAGCCTTGAAGTTTTCCTTAGCATTAGCTTTGACCACTGGCTCCTCCTGTTTAGGAGGAGTACAGTAGGCTCTCATCGTTGGGTAATGCAACCTTATTGATGAGCCAGGTCAGTGAATAAACAAAAGTAAATTGAAACTGGATTGTGGCCTTCTATCAAAATGCACAGTTTTGTTTAGACTTTTGAGGATAAGGTACATTACATGTAATCAAAAGAAGCTAAGGTGCCAAAAGGGTGGTCACTGTCCAGGTGTGACTTAGGAGTTTCCAGCCTTAACACTCATTTAAACAAGATTCATGGGATGTTACTGAAGGGAGACAAGAGCAGCTGTGCTGGAGACTCTTAAAAAACAATTTATAAAACTTTGTGCTTCCTTAGCAACGTGTAAAGTATTAAATACTTTTGCAGCACAAATGTCATGGTTGTTTTCTCAGCTTAAATAACAGAAGAGTACAAACATGAGACAAGAAAATGTCAATGTCTTTACACATATATATCTTTTAATAAACTGTAAAGTCTCTATAAAGCAACACTTATTTCCAATGCAAGAATAGTCCTTAGTAGTTTAACTTTGACACATACTCACATACCTAACATCTTATGTGTAAAACTGAGTAGGGATTTTTTCTTTTCTCTCTTCCTTTAATTCATTTGGTTATCCAAAATGGGTCCTAATTAAATCTGGTTGTGAGTAATCTTGGGCACCCCTGCTCCTGCTTCTGTAGGATGGATTCAGGTAGGCCTGATTCAACTTGTGACTTCTCTTCTGTCACAAGTAGAAAGGAGGTAAAATTAGATACAAAAATATTTCTTCCTCAGTAAAGTAATGGCAATCTAGCAGGATCTATACGGAGCTTTCCTTTGGCAGGGTGAGCTAGACATTTTGAGACTGTCAGATGATCTCTGATTAACTGACACACAAAAAAAATCAATAGTTAAGTAAATTGTCATTGTCAAGTAGATGGGAAAATATCCAAAGTTTAATGTAACTGACCCATGTAACATAAAAAGGAGGGGGGGGGGGGGGAGAAAGGGGAAAAAACGCCTGTGAAAACTATTTTTCAGGACCTCAAAGTATGAACAAGGAGTAGTTTGCTGAGGGACATACTCAAATATTCTTTCCACTTATCTGCCTCACTTTTCCTGATGAACCATCCTACTACTGGTTTGAATTTAACAAATTCATTTGTTAAATTCAAACCATGTGAGAACCCCTTCTCAGCACCAAGTACTTTTCAATTCACATTAATGTAGTTCCTGTCACATAACAATACCCCTCTGAAATACTTTTTTACTTGAGATCAGCTCAAGTACCCTCAGCAAAGAAATGTACCTTTTCAATCCTCTCCTATAAAGAATTTTCATATAGGCTAATCTAGTCCAATAAAATTTATATGTGGTTTATATGCACATATTTGATATGTATTTTCTTATCCAGAACTGCCCTTCAGTTAAGAGCCCTGATTTGTAAAGATTGGTTCTGTTAAAATGGTTGTAGTATGTTTTCCCATCATAAGGAAAATGCATTACTTGTTAACTGTGAGAAGGGATAAAGTGTTTCTTTATTCATCTGTTATAGACATCCCTAACACAGAGGTCAGGAGAGTCAAGGAAGATTGATGTAAGGTTAAAAAGAGCAAAATTTTTACTGTTAATATTTCAGTTGGTGTGTATAAGAGTAAATGCTGGAGAAAGCTAAAGAATAGCATTGCTGGAAGATTCAGCTGCATTCTGACTCTTATGGACATGTTCCCTGAAAAGAAATGTAACAAACTATTTAAAATCAAACCATTCAAAATCAGAAATGGAAAATGGTTTGTTACTGAAACTTCACTGGATGTGACCTTCTGTTAAGAGCACTCAAACTGTTTATGCCACCAGATCTAAAAATAAATGATGGACAGAAAATTGGCAGGATGTTCCCTGAGGTCTAAATGGTGTAATGTCATGTAGTTTGTAACTGCATGGATATTTGTCACTGCAATCCTGCATGAAGGACACACACTGTGCAAACTCTCATTAATGTGTTACATTGCTTTTCAGTTGTGGTTGGTGAGTTGAGTCTGATATTTTCCCTTGTCTTCCCTGAATTCATTGTGGGAAGCTGTATGATATTTTCTGAATTGCACAATAGTGTCTTCTGTGAAATATGCAAGTACCTGATTATAGCATCCGCCTGTACTTGACAGCTTCATTGACAAATTTGTTAAAACTGTTTTCTATTTGTGCCCCCCTCCAGGATATTATGAGCTGCTTGTGCCAGAGGAGGTCACCCAGGAAGGCCTGTGTGCTGAAGATGAGCACCTCGTTTGCCATCTCATTCATACCTCTCAAGATTTTTAAGATGAATTATTTATCAAAGAAGCTTCTGTCAGAAGTTTGGACAGCACATGTCTTCTTTAATTATTCCTGACTGTTTTTCTTCCAGTGAAGCACATGGTGAGTTTCTTGAAGAGAAAGATACTTTGTCTTCAGGATACCAAACAACAGACTGGAGAAAAATGTTTCTCTATTTGCTGGCATGCTAGCAGTGACTAAAGACAACAATGTCCATATACCCATGCCACAGATCCCTGCTCAGATATTCAAATCTCTACATGTGAGAAACTCCCAATAGCATCAGCAGGAGCTGAAATGTGCTGGACTGACAGTTCTGGATGCTGAAGCTCTTTTTGTCATGTAATATGCATTTTAATAGACTAGGCAAGACACCATCCAATATAATTACAGTCAGAGCGAAGAGATGCTGAGAGGACATGAGAATTACTTACACCCACCATTGAGATGAGGGATGTGTTAGAGGGGAGAATTCTAGTGGGAAGCCTTCATGTGCACTCTGTCTATGGACTAACTTGCCTGTTTGAAATCAGCCTAAGATTTTTCTTTAATTTACTTTAACTTTCAAAAGGAGAATTCAGTGATGCTTCAGGTTCCTCTCTGCAGAGAAGTCAGACAGCCTGCATTTACAAAGCAACTGCATGCAGAAATACCAGAACACAGTAATTTCTTTTATTAAAATTTACATTACTTACAGCTTTCTGTGAACATTTGCATAGGAAATATATTGTTTGCAGGCACATTTCTGTTAGGACCTCAACATAAGTAAAAACTCATATAAACACACATCTGAAGGCTCCCTCAAACACCCTAAAACACCTTTGTGGGAAACCAACATCATGGAACATACTCTTCTAGAAAGTAAGGATTGCAGACTCTAAATAGGGAAAGCCATTTTCTTTAGTGTAAATTCCTGGGCTTGCTCCCTAAAAGACCTAATAATGCTGTCACTGAGCAGGGCTAGTGATGTGGGCCAGGTCAGACTACTGCTCTGGTACAGCAGGAGCTGCCATGATTCATGATGCTGGAACACACTGATGAGGTTTTCCTGTTAGCTCTTAAACAAATGTTCATTTCAGCCAATGTTTCATGAAAGACAATTGGTAAAATACCAACAGCTCTTGCATACAGGTTTTCATTTATCTGAATAGACCAGGCATTTTTTACATAGGACTAAAATGCACCTTTAGGTTTTCATTTAAACGTATTCTTTTTCAGGAAATTGAAGACATTTAAATGCTTAATGTATTAAAAAAAAAAAAAAAAGACAACAAAAACAACAGGTTAAGAGATAAAGAAAGCTGGAAGGGTGGAACCATGTAGAAAGAAATGAAAGTAAGGGGAAGGAATAGAAAGCAGCTAAATTAAGAGGGAATATTTCCCCTTTCCAGCCTGATATGAGCAATGAAGGTTTTGCCTACAAAGTTCCCTTTCAGAGCTGAGTTGCCCATGCATCCTCCACCTGCCTCTTAGGCTTTCTGCCATGGCTGAGACTATAAATTAACCTCAGGTGTGCTGGTCAGACCCTGGGAGCAGGCAGGTCTCAGGGAGTAGTAGGCAGATTTGGTTTCATACCTGTGAAAGAAAAAGACATTGAAAAATAGCAAACAAGAGCTCCTTCACCACCTGAAAACAGGTAAGAAACATTGTGTTTTATGGAATTATATGGCTAAAACAAGTTATACTGATATTTCCAATTTAGTGGGGAGCGTGTTTTTCCCTTCCTGGAGTTAAATGAGGTCCCACTTCACTTGCTGACCCTTGTTTGTTTGGAGTATTACACAATTAGCCAAAGGGAAGAGTAACAAGTAGTTATCTCTGTGCTATCTGTATGATACATTTTGGAAGACAGTAGTGGTTTTGGTGTAAAGAGTTATGTTTGAAGGTATGGGAATTACTCTGAGCCTTGTCAGAGGGGTATACTTGGGTCTGGTCTTTGAGGTCCTCTGTGACATAATCTTCTGAGCATAGTGTGTGTTGTGGTCTCAGGTATAAGGTTAGTGTTTAGTCATTTTTATGGTGATTGTCTTGAGTGTGTTAGTCAATGGGCTTCCTTGAGCTACAAGAGAGGATGTCTCATTTTCTGTGTGCTATAAAAATATATGTATCTTCATATTCTTTGTTTATGATGTTTGCAGGCTGTTGGCTCATCTTATTTCCTTGGGTGGTCTGTAACAAAAAAAACAAAAAAAAACCAAAAAAAAAAGTAAGAAAAAATTTAGCTTTGGGAATGGAATTTTGTTCCCAACAGATTTATGCCCTGCACTCTGCCCTGGTGAATCCACCCCACTACTACCATACCTGAGGTAAACTTAATCTGTAGCTGTTGAGTAGGCTACAGATCAGTTTTATGTACAGCTGGGAACAATAAATAATGGTTGTTATAACCATTGAAGATACCGTATTTTCAAGAATCCTGTGACTTGACCTGCAGAGCACAAGCACTGACTGCCATGGGGTGAGGGGTTTCTTTGTCAGCCCCCAGGAAGTTATTCTTTCCTTCTGGTGACTGGGAGCCCTGGTGATGGGCTAGAGCTCACTTTCCTCATCTTGGCTTGTCACTGGAAAACTAAAGCTGAATACCCATGGAACGATCCTTTTCTATGCTCCACTGGGGTTAGCAAGAAGCATAGGCTGCTGGCAGTGAAAGTATTGAGGTCTCCTCATTGGAATATTCACCCAACATTTCTGTAAGTATCAAGTCTTGGGTGCCCCACTAGTTTTTCACATGTACTTTGGCAAAACTTACACTTTATTTTTCATAATTATAAACCCGTGTAAAGCTTAGGAATTTTTTTCATTTGTATAGGTTTACTCTGTATTTCTCCTTGCATAAAGATACAAGTAGGTATTTTTCCTTGAATTCTTCCTTCTATTATGTTTCTCCACTTGAGACTAACAGACTCTTTTAATCTGTAGCTCTTCTTCTATATAGGTTGTGTCTATGTCACACCATACACATGTTTTTCTCCAAACCTCCTTCAGTATTTTTCTGAGTCACTTCTCTGAAAGCCTTATTTACTGTCTCGTGTTTCAGGGCACTGTCATTATTTCTTTCTTGGATAAGTTAAATTGAAAATTTGGAAACAGAGTTGTTTGAATGTGGTTTCAAAATATCTCTCCTAATCTGTGTGATCGAAAAAGGAAACCTTCAGTTCTTCAGAGGCTTTTTTTTCCCCAAAGTACTGATGGAAAAACTGTGATACTCTGTTTTTACTGAAACTAGCTGCAATGTGAGATGGGGGAAAGAATCCACTGTAGTTATTCATTTTAATACCAAATACCTGACCTTTTTTTCCCCTGTGGGTTTTGTGCCATTTTTTTCACATCTGTGTTCTGCTATTTTATGGTCCTGTACTGTTTCATGTTTTGCTTTATTTTTTTCATATTTTATTTCCACATATAAAGTGTCTGGATTTGCTTTAAGTTGTATTGGAACAGAACTCTGTTATCTATACCAATAGAGCCCTGCAACAAACCTTTCCTGCCAAACCATAGTTACTGTACATACTGTATTTTGCAACAGCAAAATACTTATTTTGGGTACAAAAAACAAACTCATTTTCTTAATTAACTTTTTTATTGAGAGTTTAATGCATGTTCATTATAGAAATTGCAGATCTCCTCTGAAAATTGACTATAAAAAAGTTCTTTGTGGGATTCCATATTTATTGTGCCTTAGTGATTTTCAGATCAAATACACTCAGTTTGGTAGTGAAAAGATGCTTTTGTTTTTCTACCTGGAAGCTTTGTGCATTCAACTGGGGCTCTGGTTCAAGCTGAGTTTTTTGCCTTCCCATGCATCAGAAACAGCAGGACAAATTACAGCTTTTGTTTACACCTGCTTTTTCAGTGCAGTTGTGCAGGTGTGACAAAATACAGCTTAGCAACCAGTCCTCCTTGTTATATGAGGGAACTCAAATCTGGCTTGTCTGCTGTTGTGCTGGCTCTGTAAAACTGGCAGGACTTATGAAAGGCAAAAATAACTTTTCTTTTTGTCTTGGTCATAAGTACATTTACACTTGAGACACATGTCCCCTGGACAGACAAACGAGTAGCTGACACAGTTCACACAGTCATATCCTGAGGAGCAACTGTGCTACTGGCCAGGGAAATAAACCCTTTTGAATGAGACAGCTGGTTGTGTTCTTAGCAGCTCCTATAGGTGCCTGCTTTTGGAAGGCTGTAGCATGGAGTTTGTCCCGAATTCCCAAAGTCAGTTCTCTGCACTGGGGAATGCAGCATTGCTTTCACAGCTCAGGGTTGTTCTGTGTACAGCTTCACTTTGGTGGGTATTATGTGGACAGGCACATTCACATTCCAGTAGTGGTGCAGGGAAAAATCCTGATGGGTTCCAGTGTGAGATGCATGTCATTGAGGCAACCAAGTCTGAGGCACTGGGGCAAAAGATTAACTCCCTGAAGGGCAACTGGTCCTCTAGCAGCTGTGGAAGGGTTGGACACAGCCTTTGGACACAGCTGCCTACTTTGTAGATTAAAGTTGATCCAAAGTGGGGACAGGTCTGTCCCAGGGTGCAAACTCAAACTCATGTTTGCTAAAGTTTTGGAAGACAAAGGAAAGCTTCTGTTTCTGAGCTAGCACTCAAACACCACTCCTCTGCAACCACTGAGACCTTTGGTCCTGTCTCTCCAGAGCTGCCGCTTGCACCAGCAGACATCTGTTTCTAAATCAGTGTATTCAGAGGCTGGACCAGGCTCTGTAATGCTCAAGTGCCTGGAGGTGTTTTGTACCCCTTTGAAATCTGCTATCTGCAAAGTAGAATGGACAGAAAAGAAATCCACTGTCACTGTTCATCTTTTAAGAAATCCTGATGGTTATAAAAGTAGCTGCATCTCTCTTCCCACTTCACTCCCTTGAAAATATAGCAGGAAGAGTGGATTACTTGAATTGTTTTTAGATAAAATGTGCAAGATTTTTCCTACTTACAGTGTAACTAAATTTAAATGGAAGAAAGAAGTACAGATCATTTTGATGGCAGATTCCTGTGTGGTTTCGGTAATTGAGATTACTGTAGAATCCAAATCTGTGGCCACAATTATTTTGTTTCAAGTCTGCTCTCTTTTCCTCCCATGTGCTTTTTGCCTCGTTTTCCTCATCACATGTTCACTCTACCTGAGGTTGCAGCTTTATTAAACACCCTTATAGTCCTTCTTGTCACAACATCAATGTATTGCTATTTTCAGTGAAAAGGTTTTGTGTATTTTTTAATTAGAGAAGTTGGGTTTGGTTTGGGTTTTTTTTTTTGAACTGTAAAATTGTAAGTAGAAAGACCAGCATAAAAACATTGACAAGTAATTAATTGCAAATGGGTTTCTTGGCACATAAGGAAAGGTTTTCGTTTTTCTGTTAATATAAGGAAAATATGATTAAAATGCATCAGGGAAAAAAAGCTTATATAGTTCCTTTGAATTGTATTGGGTACAAATAGCAGATTCACACTTCTGTGAAAGATGCCTACCTGGAATATAAAATGTGTACCCCTTAACACATGGTTCCTAATGATTTTCTGTAGCCTCCTGTGGAGTAAACTGTTGTGTAGCTTAGGGAGAATAGTTTTGTTATTTAGTTTTATATCACAACAGCAGCAATAGGTGGTTGTCCACTGAAATATAAAAATATCTGTGTATGTCCCATTTCTCTAGCTTTCTCAGTTGCCAGAAATTCTGGGGTGGGAGTGGAGTTGGGGGGTGGGGAAATGAAGAGACAAAATAAAAAAACAGCTCTCCCCATGAGACCACCCCAGCATCCAGCAGTCTGTGAGCTGAGGGCCTGGGGCCAGGGCTGTGTGTTTAAGAGCAGGGATACATGCCTTTTAAGCAGGTGTCAAATTTAGAAATCCCTGTATGCATTTGGACTTCATATCCTTTTATGGGCAACAGGATCCTCAGGGTCCAGTGAATTTATTATCCTCATTGTCTCTTTGCTTTTTTGAAATGGAGGGAAGGGGAAGGAAAACTCTTTGCCTTTGTCCTCATCCTCCAAGTTTTTCTAGGTCTCTGAGCCCTTCTTCTGTAGATGCGTTTGTAAGGGCAAGACCTCTATCATGACTTAATGCTGACAATGAGACAATATGATCAGAAGCCTTTTGTGTGGCTGTTAACTGAGACTGTGTCCTGCTGTCCAGGGAGTAGATTAATTCCCAGGTAGTGGTCTTGTTTTCTTCCTTTCCTGGTGTGAAAGTACTGTTTTTGTGGGTTAATTATCTGCATGTAGCAAGGAACAAAGGTCAGGGATCTGTGCTGATATTCTGAATAAAAGAGAATTTTCCAAGTAATTGCTGAAAAAAGTCAGGAGTTAAAAAAACAACCTGGACCTCAGGCCCATAAAGACCATAATCACTTCTATTCTGCTAGAGCTGCAGTTGTTTGTTGTGGCGATGAGTGAACAGGTCTCTCACAAAATGAATGAGCTACTGCCTTAAGCATGGTAGAATTTAATGGAAATATTCTGGAATTTCTGGGACCCCATTTTTTACTTCCTTTCTTATGCTCCCTAAGGAATTATTTTCTAACTTGCTAGTCAGACAAGGGTGCATCATAGAAGGGGGGAAGGAGAGAGGTGTCTGAAGAAGGACACAGGTCTGATGTCTCCATGTTTATAATGGGGATTGTTCTCCATGCTACCTCCCTGTTCCAATGTGTTTGCTACTTAGAAGCAAATATGCAACATCTTATTTTGGTTTGCTTCTTACATTGTTGTGCACAATGTCAGTGTGTATGGATTGGAGTCTTCAGAGAATTGGTCTGTTCGTTACCAATTAAAACCAGAAATTATAGTGCTTTTGCTCTGGTTTAAGGTGGCACCTTTGAGAAGTAACTTTGCAAACGCTGCCTTAAACAGCTCAATCTTTTGATGAAAAATCTAAGACTGAAGGCACTATGTTAATTAGTAGAGCAGCAAATCAATAAACGTGTCACTGTAGTCTCATCTACTGCCCACATAAACGAGTTCAGTATTTCACATCTGCATTTCCCTTCTTTACCCCTCACCCCAACATAATAAAGAATTTGAGATCTACTGCACTTGCAGCTGTATGAAGGACAAATTAGAAACTGCTACTTTCTGTGAATACAACAGACTGATGTACTAGGGATTTTTTTTCTGAAAATGGCTTTCAATGGTAGAGCCAGATAAAGTAATCCATTTTACATCCATCTTTGCAAATAGGTCCTGTTGAAAAGGCTGACTGCTAGGACTGTTTGGCTCTCTGAATGAATCTTGCTTTTGAAAAGTGCTTAAAGATTTAAGCTTAGCCCTAGACATCAATTTCCAAAAGCTTTTGGACTTCAAACAATGAGCTTAACTAGTCTCTAGAATAACATGAAAGGTAGCACAATGTCTAGAACATCTATTGAAAGAGCCTCTAATATCTCTAAGTGCCCAATTTATCTCTGGATTTAATGTTAAAACTGATGGAATTTTTAAATGAGGAAAAAGTTCTTCTAAAATATAACCATAAGCTGCTCTAAAACACTGTTCTGAACCGACTGGGACAGATTTAGTTTCTTACATACCTATTTGCAGTAAGATATGCTGCTAGAGGGGATGATTTACTGTTTCTGTCAAAAGGAGCTGCAGTTCCTGTTGCAAAATTGTTAGAGTCTGAGTCTAAAGGGATTAGAAGATTTTAAGTTTAAGCTTTTTAGTGTGTCATTTGGTTAATTTATGGTACCTCTTTTAGTGACTGTGGAAATGGTCTGCTTTCTAATATGGCACCACTGATAGTTTTATAGAGAATTTTAATTGCCTTAGAGTTAGCATTTTTAGCTCTCCTCTAACCCCCTTCTTCCCTTCCAGAAGTGAGGACTCCAGCTGTTTTACTCTGAACTATATACTTTATCCTTACTACCATTCCTTATTGTAACACACATCCATTTTGGATGTGGGGATTAGAACCAGCAGGTTTGTCTGCAAATGTCTTCCTTAAATGTTTCCAGTACTAGAATGATAAGGAGGCCATAGAGGACTTGCAAAGATGTGCTTGTATCCCCACTGATGTGGCAGTTGTCAGGTTTTCATACCATTTTAATTTGCATTAAGAGAAAAGGAAAGAAACAAGTTTTTCATCATTTATCACCACAGCTCTTCAGTCAAATTTGCTCTTCTGTGATGATTGTTTAATCTTAGATGTGATTTAAATGTTTTTCAGCTTCTGAGTATGTCTTTTGAATTAAAGTCATTTCATAAACTGGCATGAGACACCAGGGAATATCAAAACCCTTAGCTTCAGAGACTAAACCCGGCAGTTCAATATAACTGTGATGTTGGTTACTACTAAATTAAACCTAAAAGCCTCCTTTCTTTGCCCAGCAGAGTTGAGCTACATTGGTGTAGCTTGCTGGCAATGACCCAAACTTCCTGCTTCTAGAGCTATAGGGTTTGTGGTTAGGGAGTATTTTTGGTGGCATTGTTTACTTCTGTGTTTGGTACTTCTGACAGTACCACACGTGTATCTGACCTCTTTGTCTCAGTTCTGGGTAAGGTCTCCTAGTATTTCTTCAAAGGTCTTTATGGGGGCCTGGTTGTTTTGGGGGGGCCAGAGGGGGAGTTTCCCTAAATAATTTGACCTGTACTCCTCGTCTTATTGTAAAATGACCGCCTTCTAGCATTGCTTAAACCGTTCCCTGTTCTGGCTTTTAAAGAAGAGGAAGTGATGGATTAGAGCCTTTCACTGGCTTGCCTTGAGCTCTTGGCATAGGTGGGCTTTCTATGTTTCTATTCTATGAGACTGGGGTTATTTTTAAGCCTTACTAAGACATAACCATAACATCTACATATGATCATTGACAGAAGAAAACTACCTTAGAAAAATAAGCTGAATGTTTTCAAGTAAGCAGTTTGAAATAGAAATTTTTTTCCACTACTTTTTCTTCTGTTATGACTTGCTTTGGTAGGCAAAATCTGGATCTGCCCCCTGTTCAGCTCTGACAGCCACATACAAACGTATATCTGTGACATCTCTGAACGGAATTTTTCCAATAATTATTTGATGGTCTTCATCATGAATTCTGCCAGCTGTGTATCAGTCACTGTACAGAAAATTGAGCCCTTCCTGAAAGAGTCATGACCTTTTATAACCTTCCTGCCCCTTCCAGTACTTTGGGCTATTGTTTATTTCTGGAGAGGTGGTATTTTGAGGAGTTAATTACTATTTTACGTGTGTATCACATGTTTCTCGGGCCCAACCTACCTAGTCACTCTCTGGGATTTAAATAATGGTGTTTTGCATCACAGTTTTCCTTGGGAAGTTAGAGCTACAGGACCAAGCTGGCATCAAATTACCTATGTGTCTCCTTATCACAGAAGGTTATTGGTGAAATTAATTTCCTTCTCATAGTCTCCAATTAAAATGTAGTTTATCATGATGTACTTTATTGTGACTCACATGAAAAGACTTTAATGGATTATTTTTCAGCAGTGAAAATGCTATTTGTAAGGCTTTGGGTGATTTCATGTGGCACTGCTTATACATATGGGAGGAGAAGGAAAATTCTTGATCAGTTGATGGATTATTTCTAAATTGGCTTTGTCCTTAACGTTACAGTTGCTAATAATGATTTATAATGCTTGACCATTTTCTCTTCCTTTAAGAACAGATTTTAAAAATTGCTATATTTAAATGTTCTTTTCCAAAAAACCTGGATTTGGGGGGTTTTTTTTAGCACTTTTATTGTCTTGTTCTTTTCTACAGATAGACACAGTGTCATGCTATGAAGGATAACCTTGAAAGCTGCAGTGTCACTGGTGACTGTGAATATATTTGTGTAACGTGAAGAAAGCTCAGTGTAATTATTAGCTATCAGGGAATATTACTCTGATACTAATAACAATTTCATAAGTAATAAAGTTTCAAAGGATAATAGGGGCTGTTTTCTATTGGGATTTTTAATCTGCCAAAACAACAAACAAGTGTGCCCTTTGTAAACATTTAAATGCATGATTGAATCCATTCTTTCAAGAAAAATAACTCCCTATTTTTGAGGATTTTCTCAAGTGTTATAGATATCAAATATCTAAGTTTTAATAATAGGAAAGTTGCTGAGGTTTGGAAAAATATTTCATGCTAATTTGACAGATGCCCTTGATAATCCCAAACCAATTTCTTCCAGATTAGAATCATTTGACAGGTTTAGGTGTTGATGAGGTGGGTGGGATCATTTTGCTTCAGTTGTTCTGCCCAGCTATTCTAATTAATCTCCACTTAATTTAAAGAAATTACTTACTGTATCTAGTAATGAGTTAATTTGTAATTCAATTAGCAGCACCATTTGCAAGCCTTTAATGTGAACAAAAACACCTGCTGAACTGCTCAGCCTGTGTGATACCTGGGAGATGGCAAGATGAATCTTCCTCCCCTGGCATGCCTGGATGGGCAAGGCCAGGTCACACCACTGCCCACAAAGACGGACTGGTACCACCTGTCTCATATACAGTACAATTGTACTCCTTGTAAGTAGCTGTTAAGTGCTGTGCCCAGGATGGGCTTTTTCCTGCAGTGTTCCCTTACTTGGGTCATGTTGTAAATTGACAGAACTATATGAGGTAGGACGCCTAAATTCTAATGTGTGGGTTGCTTTGGCCCAGCTGTTACCAATGAAGTGCTCTCACTCTTCTGTAATGCTAAAATATCATGTTGCTTCTCCACATCCCCCAAGTTCTGTGGAGGTTTCTGGTAGTCATTCAGCAAAGACTTAGGTCTGTGTTTGATTTTTTTTTTTTTTCCCCCCCTCTCTTGTGCCATTGAAAAGGGAAGGATATACTACAGAGTTTGGAATGTTAAAAATGCCCTGAGAGTTTGGGAGTTTTGAAAACAATTAAATAGTTGAATTTATTGGATTAATAGATCTTTTCAGCTGTAATCTTGGCTGGAATGGAAGAGAAACTGTGTTTGTATTAAATGCTCTCCCTAATGTAACTTTAACAGTATGTGTTACTAATGTTTTTTGTTACTTTAAACAGAAAGGAGAGGGTTTGTTTTGGGAAGTTTATAATGAGTGTACTGACAAATAACAGCTCCATTTTAAAACAACAAAACCCCCCAAACAAACAACCCCCTCCCAAACAACGTGATCAGACAAAAACCACACCGAATAGTCTGCAGATCAGTCACTTTCTAAAACTGTTTCACACCTGGTTGCTCTAATTAATTGAAAAGTGGAAACATGTTCCTTAGCTTTGTGAAGTTATAATGAAGGTGGCTATAAAGTCATCTGCTCAAAATGCTTACACAAAATACCTGGCCCATGGTAAGCAAACATTTTTTGAGTAAGTATGATGATCTAAAATGTGGATAATGGCATAACCAGAGTAGAAAAAAGCAGATCTGCAGAAAACTGGCACAACAGGAAGGGTGAAAGAGGGTGTCGTAACACAGTTCACTGGGAAAGGAAAGGACAGAGGAGGGAAAAGAGCTCAAGTGTCTGTATTTCCTACTAGACTGTGACTCAGGATGGGTTTAAGCCAAATGACCAGATTTAATGCTTCTAATCACTTTTTTATTCTAAGGTTCTTTTTTTCCCCTTCATGACTAGCACCATTTAAGAAAAGACCTAACAGGCCAACTCTCATCTTAATTATGCTCTTTCAGGTTTGTGCGCACACACAATGCCAAGTATTCAAGGCGATCCAAATTTTTCTGCCTTTGGCAAAGGGAATTAAATGCTTGCCCCTAACACTTATATCCTATGTGCTGTATGTCACAGCCTCATTGAAGTAAGAGTGGCAATGTTAAAATGAGGTTATAGCTTCTGAATATTTTAGATCTTTAGATTCACAAAGAGAGGGAGGTAAAATGGAGCTCAACCAGCAGCTGAAGATTAGTACATCTATCAGATATCAGTTGCTGGTTCGTTCTGTGGTGGGTGCATGACTGTAGTGAGTCCTAAACAGACACACCTGTGGTATCTGCAGTCAGAATTGGACCAGTTGCCTCTTAGAAAATTATTTTCAATTCAACATCGGTATAAAATGAGAGCCAGCTGGCTGCTGGGGGTTTTTGTTTGGTTTTGGAGTGTTCTAGGGACTTAGAGGTTTTTGTTGTAATGTGGTTCCCAGGAACTGACACTGCTGTCATTGGCTCCTGTTATTTCTTTGTCCACATGATTGGAAGATGCTTACTCTGATATGCCTTGAGAGCTCTGTATTTTAGGCTTTTGTGAACAGCAAACATAAAAATTGTAAAATTTGAGCCCTGAAGTTTGTTTTGAATTAATTAAATAGTTTGGGCAATGTAATTAAAATATGAGTGTATTGTGGGGTTTTTTGGTGTTTGGGTTTTGGGTTTTTTTTTTCCCCCCACTGACTTTTATGACTTCTTGTTATTTCCATATTCCTAAAATAGGGGTTCCTGGACTAGAATGATATATTTAGAAATATATTTCCTTTGGTGTGCAAAGCTAGATGCCATTAGCTCTGCTAACTTGGTGTCAGCTAAGAGCTCCTTTTGAAAACCTAACTCAGATCCTTAAACACCAAGTCCTTTAATAGTTGCAGACAGTGGCGTTTTTTTCCATATGGCTGTATTAAAAACATATTCTTGGATTGTTGCCAGTTTACCTGGTCACTGAACTGTCACCAGTTTACCAACTCACTTTTTCAACTTACTGACAAAATAATCTTTGTGCCCCCAGCACTTTCACAAGCCTTTCTTGCTGTACGTGCTTTGTTACTGAACTACATCAAATCTGATCACTTTAGGACTCAAGTAGGTCAAGTCTGGTTTGTTGATGTTGGCTGTATCTAGTAGTACCAGTACAATTCTAAGTCTTTAAATTTAGAAAGGAATTGTTTAGGCTGTTGTGTAGTTCATTAATGTGTCCATTATAAAGATATTTAATTTTGTTGTGAACATATAAGTTGCAATAATACCATGGTAAAATGCTCCCTTGTACCATTATTGTTGCCCTTATCAGTCAAGTGTTTGGCCTTCTGCAGTTGAAAAGCAGAGGGAGATTTTTCTCCAACTCAAACGTACTTGTTATCAAACACTTTGATAATCCCATACTGACTTTGAAGTTATTTTCTCTTCTGTATGTCAGACAATTACTTCCACAGGATCGTGGGATAATTCAGGTTCAAAGGGACCTCTACTCCAACCTCCTTCAAGCAGTGTTTAGATGTGAGACAAGGCTGCTCAGGGCACTAACCAGTCAGACCTTGAAAACTTTGAAGTGTGGAGACTGCACAGCCTGTCTGGGACCCTGTTCCTCTGTCTTCATGGTGAAAAGACTTCTCCTGTCCTTTTCAGCTTTGCATGGTTTTTATGAATATCTGTAGTGTTTGAAGTTAAGGGAGTTTTTTCGTCTTTTTTCAGCTGGCCCTAGCTTACTACTTTATAAATGTTAATGAGTGATGAGACAACATATAGTTATTAAATCAATGCACAATACTATGGCAAACCTGAACAGGAAGGATTTTGCACAAATTTTCTGCTTTGATACAGAAATGGGTTTTGTTGTGAAAACATTTTCCACTCAAAAGTGAAGAACTGTGATGTTTTTTCAGACAAATGAAATGTTATAATATGTTGTTCTGTAATGAGATCATGTTCTGTATGTTCAAAACCGACATCTGAATGGCTGAAGGCTGATACTGCTGAACACAGTTGTCACTGTGCAGTGAGTAGATGCTCCATGTCTAGTTATCACAAAAAGCATGCTGGGTTAGACAGCATCAGTTTGTGCTTCAGTTGGCAGAAAAGCTGTGCTGCCCCTGGGGAGCCTGATCCAAGGCAGAAGGAAAGCTTTTCCAGAGCTGAACTCTTTCTGGTAGAGGAAATGACATCTGCTTGCATTGTTTTATACCTGTTTTGAGAGTCTCTGCTGAATAGTTGCCTGCGTTGGCGTCCGAGGCTGCCAACCCAACGTACCTCACAAGCACTGCAATTTTGCTGTAATCCCTCCCATGTGAATTGAGGTATATTCTCTGAGTGAATTACTAGGAAGAAAGATGGGAATTGTGTTGTCCTAGTGGAAGCATTTTAGGAGTAGGTACTCGGTGTGGGGAATGATACCTGCACTGATCATAACACACTGTTCTAAAGAGCAGTCCCTTTGTCTCCCATAGCAGACTTAAGGGAGTGCTTTGGTTTATTAAACATAATTTTTCCCACAGATGTTTTTAGTTCTTCTCAATCTCTTCTTCCTTCTAGTCCTGAGAAAAACAGAAGTCCACACAGGAAAGCATTTAAAAGTCCAGTAATGTCACTAAGAGATAGGGAGCCAAATTCCAAATAGGTTATAAGTGTTCATAATGATGGACTTCAAGCTATTCAAGCTTCAAATTGCAACTTCTATTTATAACAACTTTAAAATAGTGGCATCCACATCTAAAGTACCAGCCCCATTCTAGGGTAGACATGAGGTATTTTAATGTTAGTGCTTCAGTGTGGGCCTTTGTTAGGATATACGAAGTCATAGAAGATGGCTGAAATAGGTCTATATATTTGCTGGCTTGAACACTTTAAAAGTCTTGGTATAAAGCCAAAAGCCTTTGTTCTAAAATGTGTGATTCAAAACGCTGTTGCTGCACTAGGTCATGTGAAATGTGCACCCAACTTGTGTCTTATTTCAAACAGGCACTCAAGGATACTTAAGGAAAGACACTTAAAAAGGTATGAAGTAGAGGATGATATTTTTCC
Source organism: Hafferia zeledoni (assembly GCA_035583235.1). NCBI lineage: Eukaryota > Metazoa > Chordata > Aves > Passeriformes > Thamnophilidae > Hafferia > Hafferia zeledoni. The sequence goes on from JAWWEV010000172.1 coordinate 30,586,290, forward strand.
TAGTACGTCTCCAATTTAAAGACTTCTTGGGGCAGTATGCATTTTAAAGTGTTCTGGAGAGTGTGGAGATGGTATGGTGATACGTCTAGGCTCGTTTTGATCACTAGTTAGATAAATATGGTATTAAAATTGAACTAGTGTTTGTCACCCCTTCTACCCTAATAATTTCTTTCAAAGTTTATTAGGTAAATTTCATTCCATCTGGGAACCTAAGATTGATTCAAATTGTAAAAATCTCAAGAATGAGAATGTCCAGCTAAGGAACATAAAACCTAAACCCAGTCCTTTACCAATAGTACACATTAATTATGATTTAACTGTTTTAATGTGGTCCTAATTTAAATTAGCTGCAAAAAATGCAGCTTGTTTTTGGAAAACTCATCCAATTGTTCTTTTTTATTGTTTCCATCACTATAGGGCAGAGTTAAGGCTGTTTGATGCCCTCAACTGTAATTATGCAATTGCAAGCAATTTATCCAATGTTTACATGCATATAATACATTGTATATTAACTTCATTAACCCTAATGCGCTTTGGATCAGGTCCAACGTCAATGTGTTGCTGAATTTGTAAAATGCTTTGGGATACTTCAGATAAAAGGCACTGTGATAAAGTGGGAGTTAGTAATTACCATAAGCATGAGGAAGTGGTTATATCTGACTCTAGCCATTGACCCATAACTCTTAGAAAGAAATTGAAAACTAAATGATAGATACTGCAGAGTAGCATCCCATCAGAAAAGCTGTGCAATTTCATAGTCTCTAATCTAACTACGTAGTTCTGAAGGCAGAAGGTGAGACATTTTTGTCTGGTTACACTTAAACAAAATGCTGAGTATTTCTTTTTCTGACTTGCTTTTTGCATGCTGAGCTGCAGGCTCATCTGAAGCACATCACAGACCCCAAAGCATCAGTATGGCCAGCTGCACTGCTTTAAAGACAATTCCACTCTGCAGTGTCCTCTTTCTTTCAGCTGTCATGACCATCCTTTCTTTCTATTGCATTGGCATAGGGGTACACAGTGCATGTGAAGTACAGTCTTCGTAATCCTTCTAGTGATTTAGTGAAATTACTCAGCTAGGTGTTGGCAGGGCTGCAGATTGACACAGTCAGGTACCCAGCAAAACAGGAATCTGCAACACTCCAGATCTCATGAAATCTGGGCATCATCCACTTGGCTGCCAGCAGTGAAACTTGACTAGCAAGTGACAAGCAGAATGTATCTGAGACAATGTGTCTCACTGAAGCCAAATTGGGCAGAATGCAAGCGGTTTTGCAAAATTCGTTCTTGCTACAGCCGAGAAGAAACCTTGTTGTAGTCTACAACTTCCTCACTAGGCAAAGTGGAGGAGCAGGCACTAATCTCTTCTCTCTGGTGATAGGACAAGAATTGACTGAAGTTGAGTCAGTGGAGGCTTAGGTTGCATATTAAAAAAAAAGTTCTTCACCCAGAGGATGGCTGAGCCCTGGAACAGGCTTCCCAGGAAGTGGTCACAGCACCAAGCCTGACAGAGTTCAAGCAGTGTTTGACAATGCCCTCAGGCTTGTGGTGTGATTCTTGGGGTACCCTGTGCAGGGACCAGGTGTTGGACTTTGACTCCTGTTGGTCATTTCCAGCTCAGAATATTCTGTGTTTCTCTAATGTTAAGTGCAAGGAGAGTAAGTGCATTGCTTTTGAAGTAAGGAAGGGAGAACTTGCCTGTCTAGTTTGTATAGTTAGCAACTACTAAGTACATCTTGTCATTTTCTTGGTATTTATATTTGGATTTTTAAGTTGTCTTTTTTGCATTTTGAACAGAAGATTGTGCAACCGCTGTATCTTTGTATAGAAAATTGTATTGGAGATGATCCCAGTGCCAACTATGAATCACTGAATGTTGTGATAGCACAGCCAAGAGCTTTCTGGACAGTATGGAAAAAAAAAAACCCAACCAAAAACCATAGAAACACTTATGGAGTCATACATGACAAAACAAAACAAAAACAAAAAACCCCAAACACACCCACCACCACTGCCCTCCGCCCCCCAAACTTTAAAACGACCATTGACTTTTCTATCAAAAATGCATAGTGGTGAAAGGGGAAGAGGGCATGTCTTTCAAAGTCTTGGTGTGTGTGTTGGGGGGGGACGGGAGGTGGCTTTTTCAATTATCAAGTGAGACATTAAACTCTAATCAACCTATCTCTGCAAATTCTGAAAATAAGGTGCTGGAGTGGTGTTTAGTTCTCACCTCTCTTAAAGGCTCACACTGTCTGTGACTTAGGAACATGAATTTGTTGGCAGTGTATTGCTTTTGCCACTGAGGAGTGTCCCTCTTCTGCAAAGTGGTGGTGAGTGCTCTTTGGATTGTAGGTCAGCTGTGGTGAGTGCAGGGACCTCACAGACAAAAAGGCAGCACAGACAAAAAGGGATGAACTTCCTCTCCTTTTCCTGGTATTTAATGACTTCACCTCTATTTTGAAAATTTTATTCATTATATTTTTCATATTACAAAGCAAATATTTGTCATGGTGAGTAACTAACATCTATATCATAACAAAGGTCAAAACAAGTGTATAGTGCAACAACAGAAATATAAACCATCTCTTTCTTGTGATGCCAGATTTTTTTTGTACAAAAACTCCTCACTGAAGCAGCACTCCCAGCGCAAGTTCCTAAAATGCAAATATCTTTGGTTAGAAGATGGATGTCGGAACCATCCACATAATTTACAGGGCAGCTGTGTTTCTGGACAGAAAATGTCCTTGATGTATTTAAAAACAAAATAAAAAACTCTTTGCAGCAAGGAGTTCAAACCCTTCTTTCCCGATGAGAAAGAACTTGTGTGCTGTGTGGCAGTAAATATAATCTGTTTACAAAGAGGGCATATTTTTGCCAGTAAAGCAATTTATTTAGAAAAACAGACATATCAATCTAAAGTAATTACAAATTGCAACAGGAAAATTAAGGTAAGTACCTCAGAGGCACTTGTTGTGCAAGGAATTTTCAAATAGAAACATACTTGGTAGAAAAATAGAACATGTATTATTTCTGTCCACAGTCAAGATTAGTTGCTGCATTAATATGTACTAATATACCTTTCTGCTCTCCTGCTAATCATATCCACAGCACTTCTGAAGTAAATAGACTCACTGTGTTCCAGCTAGTCCTGTTGTACAAAGCATAACACTAATCAAGCAAGTTATCTGTGCAATTAGGGAATAGAAATCACTAGGGACATCATGTATTATGATTTGTCTGCTCTATTTTTAAGATCCTGAAATGCAAATAGGTAATAAATTGTGTTAGTGATAAATTTTTATTTTATCTTGAAATTAGTGTGAGACAGGCACCCAGATGGCACACGTTGACAAATTGCTGGCTTCTTTCATACCTTCCCCCCTCCCACTCCACATGCATGATGTGTTGTTGAAGCACCTAATCCTCGTTCTTTGCCAGAAATGCAAGAATGGGGCTACTGTTGGGTCCTGATGCTTTTCTCTGCCTTGGAGCCCAAGGAAGGGAAGGACAGAGGGGAGAAATCAGAGGGAGTCAGGAAAGCAAGTGCAATGATCTGTGCAAAACACTAAATTGTCCACTCTGACAGAGAGTATCTCTGTGTCTAGGAGAGGGAGGGTGTCCTCAGGCTGGATACCAGGAAGCAAAAATTTGCTCATTTGACAAATTACTAGCTGGAAATCTCTGGTGGGAGCAAGAGCTTGAGTGTTGTCCTTCTCTTTGTAGCTTTAAAATTGGTATAGAATAAAGCATGTGACAGTGGAGGCCATCAGTGCAAACCAAGTGGTCACATGCTCTGGGTTGGGTTGCTAAGGAGAGTGATAGTGGCTAAACTAACTGATTTTTAAGAAGTAGAAAGGTCATTGCACATGGCAACAATTTCTTCCACATCTGTTTGCCGGAACCATTCAGATTTTGAATGTTCATTCATATTTAGAGCACAGGTTTTCATTCCCAAAACTACTCATTGTAGTGTCTTCTGTGTTTCCATTTATAACCTCAGAAAACTCTTGCTATAAAACCACTTCTAATTTATGTCATTTGGGAGGATGCAGAACCACATGTTCTGGAAATCCGTAACCTAAGTTGGTCCATACACATAGGAGGAACAAAAGAGGTGTGAGCTGAACCAAGAGGAAAGTACACATAGGTAATTTTTTTCCAAGCCAAAATTACTTGACAGATAAATTTAATCAAATATCCTTAGTTCTTCAGACAAGTCTGTGGAGAGCTGTGATGCAAAGATGGCATACAGGAGGATAGGGGTTCCCTTATTGAAGTCTTAGAGGAAGGTAATTGTACCAGCAGAGAAGCTTCTGGCCTGCAATATTTATAACTTCAGGTTTTCTTATCATATCATCTTTTTCTTTCCATAAATTAATGAAAATTTTACCAAGAGATAGGTAGCTGGTATGAGGATGCAGAGTGAACAGATAGTAAACCATTTCATTCCTCTGGAAAAGGTTAAATTTCTTCTCTAGACATCAACAATCACCTAAATATATTTGAATGCACCTTATTTCCTCCAAATTTTTGCTTATGTCAAAGTGATATAAGCCCAGCATACATGAGGTCTTTATGGGGAGTTGGGGATTTGTGTCAGTGTGGCATAAACCAAGCTCTCAAATATCCAGACCCAGGAGTTGTGAATAAAGAGCAGCTGTTGGGGGTACACAGGTGGATGCAGACAGCAGGAATTTATCCACAGTTCACTCAGAAAAAAAACACTCTTTCCACATGTGTATTGACCAGTGCATCCCAAGAGTACCTGCTGTCAGGTAGTCTATTTATTGCAGACAGATTGTTGTAAGAAATAGAAGTTATCGGTCAAAATATGGTGGTTCTTTAGCAAGATATACAACAACTGGAACTGACCAAAATTATTAACTGCCAAAAAAAAAAAAAAAAAAAAAAAGAGCTGATGTGTTTGTTCATCTCCCTTCACTCTTTCCTCAGATGGCCCCAGATTCCTAAAAATGTGGTGTTCAGATCTATTTTTTTCCAGAGTGTTTGAATAAAGTGGGTTTGTTTTTTTCCAGCCTTTCAGTAGTAGATAAATCAGTAATTGTGATCCTGGGGGACAAAGGAGCCAGACAGCCATAGGCCTTGATCCGCAGCCTGTGGGAATCATCTGTTGAAAAAGGGATGTGCAGGTAAAACATATTCAGGCTGCAGAAGAAAGGATGTGCAGGAAAATATATTCAGGCTGCAGAGAAAGAGAAAATAGAGAAATGAAAATAAACTTAGCAAAGACATTAGTTGAACCCAGAAAGGAGTAAGGGCTGCAGATGTTGGGCAGACTGAATAAGCCAAAGGACACTTTTTGTTCAGCGCTGCTTTCCCTCCATATTTTTTGTGTCTGCTGGTCTTTGAAACTTTATGGGAGTTTTGAATTCATTTTCTTATAAGATTATTTTCAAAATGAAAATTCTGGGATTTGTTAAAGTGAAAGGAAGTAAAAATATTGCTGGGGTTTTCAATATTAAAATGTTTTTGCTATTGGTATGCCATAGTTTATAACTGGTAACTTTTCTTGGCATCTAATAATTGTTTAATGTTAAATAAATGAAAAATTCAAATTGCAAATATTAATCTGAATTATAGACTTTTTTGAAAAGAGAAAAGACTTCCACTTTCCACATAAACACTTTATAGGATGAATATATTTTTTGGAAGGGAAGGAAATAAAAAAAAATCCCAAACAACAAAACAAAGCAAAAGCAAATAGACAAAGGCCAACCAAACCACCACAAACTAAAACCACATCTCCAAATATACTGGAATGAAATACCAGCTGTGCTGTGTAATGAACACACAACTGCAAAACACAAATGTTTGCTAAAATAATAACATAAATGGGTATTTTTTGTAGTAGGTATCTGGTTCCATATAATGTATCAGCAAATTATTGTGTATTGATATTAATAATGTATTTAGAGGAAGGTTTTTATGCTAAACCAAGATGTCATTTGTCAATAGTTGGGGAAACTGCTATTAGACCAGGTTCGTATGGCAGCCCTGTTTCTTACATTTCAGATGCACTGCATACCTGCCTCTATGCTTTGCCTTTACCCCACAAAGCAAGCAAGCCCCAAAGCAAGAGAAGTGCCCAGCTAAATGCCTTGCCTAACAAGAAAAAAGATCCATTAGGTGCTTTAAGATCCTGATTTCCCAGAACCTGTGAATAAGGCTTAAAAGCTGTGTGTGCTCTTAGCCCTCAGCAGAGGTTCAGGATGGTGTGTGCTCAGAGGCCCCAGCTGAGTGAACTCCTGTGGAACATGTTTGGTTTCCATGAGCAGTATGTCTTTCAGCATCAATAACAGAGCTCTTAGAGCACTGATCAAGCAACTCACTCATTGGAAACAAGATTAGCTTCAGCTGATCATATCTTTAGCAGCTCCTGTCTCCTTTATACCTTTCTCCACTCCTTTGAACAGAAAAAAATAAAGAAGGGATGTTTATACCTCTGAAAAATAAAAAAGAAAAATAAAAAAAGAGGATTTTTGCTACTCTGGACATGTTACCCCTCTGTTTATACAGGATCTGCTTCCAGATGGGGTAATCAGCAGTGTCTTCATGCATACTATCTTGTTATCAGTGTTAGAAGGTCATATTCTTCTTTTCTGTTAATTAAAAAGGGGGGGAAGGGAGTTATTAAAAACTCAAAAAACATCTACAATCTACTTTATGAAACAGTTACCAGTCAGTGCTTTATTACACAATCCAGTATGCTTCTATAAAGTTCTAGTGCCAAAGCAAAAAATGAGATGAAAAAATCCTTTCTGTCCAGAAACACAGCTGAACTGCTGCTCTAGGGCTCTGCACAGAACCTCAGCTCTCTGTAATATACTCCACTGTTGCAGTGATTGCCACAAAGTCCCAACTGCATTCCTTGGGTATGTACCATATGTCCATTTGATGGAATAAACTTCGTAATTTTGGGTGAGAACATCTGAGTCCTCATTTGAATAGCTTCTGCTTTGTCAAGAGTATCCTGAAAAATCTGGCTGGGTTTTGGTGACACCAGAGTTTCAGTACAGTCACAGGAACATTGTGTCACATTCAGGTCTTCTGGGTCCCATTGTTAATAGAATAACTTCTCTCCACCTTTAATCTTCTTCCCAAATGCTCTTAATTATCAGGTGAAAACTCAAGACCAAGCTGCAAGGCTAATGAAGCATCCCTTTTCATGTTGGATGCTCCCCAGTTTCTGTAGGAGGCTGCGGTTTTAACGGCTAGGGTGGCAGAAAATAGAGGCCAGTGGCAGGATTCAGTGCTCAAGTTTGCCCCAGGATCACTATCAGTGTACTTTTAGTTCAACAAAATTAAATCTAAGAAATTGAGGGGAGGGGGCATATTTGTGAGTAGCTGACAGCAGCCTATTTTTGCCCCAAAAACGTCAGTTCAGGCAATGAAGTCAGATGAGGAAAATTAAAGTTCATGGGTGCTGTGGTTGAGTAAGTGCACTCTTTTCCACCTGAATCCAAAGAATGTGGAGTCCCATATTAACAAGCATGAAGTACAGTTGTGGCTAATGTTCACACAGTATCTTGGATGCAGAAGGACAGCAAACTTTAGATTCTGAGGCATTTTAAGAAGATACATTTGTCCCTATAGTTGCTGAAGTCCATCTTATTTCTTGGATCGTCCCAGTGCAGCATTTCTGAACAGACACCTCAGGATTTGCAAGGCAATGCCAAATGACATTGGAGATACCAGTACCAAACAAAGGCAGGTGAATGTATGATAGATACCAAAAGGTCAAATTCTGCACTGACATTTACAAAGATGTCTCTGTAGGTCTTGGTATTTTTTTCTATTATCCCTGTGCTTACATTTTATATTCATGTTATCTAGATTCTACAGTTCTCACCTCCAAGCACAGCTGTTATTTTAACTATCTGTTTATACCTGTTCTCCCCTATGCATGTCTATATGTTAAAATAATTACTGTATACCTTGCTATACATTTAGATGAAGTTACTTAAGGGAGTTAAATTGGAGCACCACAAAATCATAAGTATGTTTATTGAATATTGGATAAAAGCCTGGTTTTCTTAGAAAACAAATCCAGTAAAGGTCTAGTAGATAACTTGGGAAGCCTTGAAACAGGGAAACTGGTGCAAGACCCCTACTATCCTGGCACAGCAACCAATCAAACACTTTCATAGCTGTGGAGTGGAGACCAACACACAAGGAGAATTGCTGTGATGCGTTTAGGTTGTAATAGGAATAAAGCATAAAAAGATGGGAGATCCTTTAAGCCCAGGCTGTATGGGAGCAATTTATAGAGCCTCACAGGGCTTGTATTACTTAAAAGCGAACAACAGAGGCAGAAGTCGGTAGCCTTGTAAGTCTTGAGTTATGGCCTTTTGTGCATACCATGAAGTCAAAAGAAGTTTCGTCTCATTTCCTAATGGTAGCTAGATAAAACCAAGATATTAACTGCAAAATAACAGGAAGACCAAGCTTACCCTGAAATAAAAAATTTCTAAAGGCCTGGAAATACTTAGTCTGAATTCTGAAATTTGCCCTTTGGATTTGTGAAGGCATCAGTAACCTACATTTATTATTACTGCCTGCAGATCATGGGATGTGACTACTTTGAGAGTCTGCTTGTCCAGTGTGGTCTCATATTGACTGTAATTCAAAAGGTCATGTTTGAAGAACTTAAAGATGACAAAGTAAGGGTCTAATTTGTTTGGAAATACTAAAGTTTTTTGTGCCACCTCAGTTCCATATCCTTGTTCATGCACTAAAATACACTGTTTTAAAGTACTTTATAACATGAATTAATGTGCTGCTCCTCTTTATTCCTGAATTTAAATCTCTGTCACGGATTGTAAAAGGATTTTGCAAAATAGAAGGAATTTCAGACTTGAAACTCGGTGCTGTTTGAGGTTGTGGAGGGGCACTCACCTTGTCACAGCTTCCTAAGTGATGGGCAATTGTTTAACAAGGTCTTTTGTGCAGGCAGTATGTTGGAAGCATTACTGTCACCTCGTGTATCTTCCCTTAAGTTAAATCAGAAGGACATATCTGGCTATTAAAATCTAACATCTGAAAAAATGATGTGAACTGCTAGTGAAGTTCCATGTGAAACAACTTCATCAGTTAAAGGTATTTCTGAGCTTTTCTTCTTCTATTGCAAGCCAGAACCCCTTATCCTTAGCAAGAGCATGATAATTAAATTCATTCATAGAAGCTGCAGGACAAAGCAGTATGACTGCAGTGGGAATAATCCTGTAGTAATTGCACTGCTTATACCAAGAAACTCAAGTTTTCTTCTATTTATTTTCTTTTCTATCCTAACCTTTTTCATCTTGTGGCCTAGTAGCTTTATCAGCAAAAACTAGGTCACAATGTGTCCACGTTTTTTAAAAAACATTCTAGAATTAACAGAGCCATAGAAATTCAAGGCATTCTTATTATAGTAATATTGCTAATCATAAAATGATATGTGGTTAAGTGCAAATTAAGTAGTAAAACAAAATAACTGAGTGAATGAAAAGATCATTAAACTGAATAGAAGTGATATTAGGAACATGAAACTACTGAGAAACAAGTTTTATATTGGAGTAACAAATAGGTTCTCTAATCTGAGATCTGTATCTCATAGTTCGTAATCGAAAAGCAGTTCTTCACTTAGAAGGGAGGCAGGTCTTTAAGTACTTGGGATGCTGTAGCAAGTTTCGCTTCTGGTCTGCCTGTGTGAGGGGAAAACAATTGGGAAAGAGATTACAAAGAAATGAAGGGATATTTGAAGTGTCAGTGATGACAAAGTTTGATTCAAATCTGCTGCTGGTCTTTTTAAGTAGAGTGGTAAAACTGAATTCGTATGTAAAGTGACTTTTCCTTTTTTGTTCATCTCTCTTTTTAAGAGAATAACTTGTTCCACTGCTGTTGCCTCCTTTCACAGGTGAGTTTTGATCAGAACTAAGCTATTGATGTCAGATAACATTTATTCTATTTCACTCAAACAGCTATGTGATCTCTGCCAAAGAGCAAGTGCTTTGCTTATCCTCAATCTGCAACCTTACTTTTGGAATTAGCCCCGGGCACTCACAAAGCAGATCTCTGAACTGATGCATCCCAACACGTTTTTGGTTTCACCTGTGAATTGTGCAAGTGCAAACCTTTGTGTATGTAGAGCAGTTTGGTAGTTTTTGTCTCTTACTTCAGTGGTTCTTTGTGCCATTCCCAGGTTGCCTTCCTTTTTTGCTTTTGTGTACAACACAGCTTGCTTCACTTGTGATGTACACTTCTGATCTAACCACTCCGTCAATATCCACTTTGGAAATGAAAATAGTTTTCAGGAGAGGAATGAGGTTCATTCATTCTCTCTGAATAAATACAGTTGTCTTTGCTTGTCTGCCTCATTGTCCTCATTCTATGAACTTCTATGCATGCAGGCCAGATTTTTTTTCTGTGTAGAGAAGCAAGGTTTGTTGCTGGCTTCTCTAGCTCAGAAGCGTCTGTCTGTAAAAATCTGACCCACAATGAGGAAGTTTATTGAGTACATACCCACTAGAGGGTGGGCATTTCAATTAGAGAACATCATTCCTTGCCAGAGCCTACCACAGCAGATGTCTCATTTTCTAATACAGTACTGAATTCTTCCTGACATCTGAATTTTCATCATGGAAATGCCCTTTTGCAGATATAGAGGCAAACTAAATTAATCTGCTGTGATTTATGGGAAGAAGAAAGGCTCAGACCCTTTCTCTGTGTGTGTGAATTATAGCATGGCAAATAGCAAACCTCTTGATGGCTTTGTTAGGGCTGGGGTTTTTTGTTTTGTTTTGTTTTGAAGTAATAGGGAAGTATTCTGAAGACATATGGAAATGCAAGGCAGTCAAAGCAATGAGAAGTATCTGATGGGATATGAGAAGAAAAGCAGGTGTACTGTGTAGGAGGACAATGGAATAGTCTCCAGCACTTTATTTATGAGACTGTCCTTTATCTCTCTCTCCCTACAGCAGACATGTGGCAAAACTGTCTTTTCATAAGCGGATCAAAGAATGCTACCAATACATTCTTCTCACTTCCATTTATCCTTCCATGTCCATCAAACAACCCATTTATTTTAGGCTCCAAGTAAAGTTGAGAAATTAAATTTTCTGCCAACTTTATTTCAATGCCATCTTCTTTTGCTTCAGATTAATTGGTACACAGTGTGATGCTCTTAAATAAGCTGTTACATAATGCAGTGAAAGCAATGGAAAGGCAAGGGGATACCCTTTAGTGATAGTACAGTACAGCTGTTCCCTTATATGAGCGCCATGGTTTATCTAATGGGACCTCTGGTCTTCAGGTTCTCTTCAGTTAAGATCTGTTGGTGATGGTACTAAGACAGGTAAGTTCAATATGTGTAGGCAGAGAAGCATAATGTCACTTTGTATTAAAATACTCTGCCCAGAGTCACCAGAAATACTTACAGTTTGCAAAGTACTACTTTAGGTGCCCTGTGAACCCTAAAGTTATTTTCTCATGTCATGGGTATGCTGAGATGCATTTAGCAACTGAGTTGAGACCTGTGTTAACCTTTCCTGAAGCCATTCAAACATCCTCCTTAATTTTCCCTGTCCAACCCTTTAGATTTTTTAACAGGTTAAAAAAGCAGCAGCTTCAGAGAAACAGCCATTAGCTGGACATTTTGCCTCAAAACCAATAAACAGTTGTGGGAAACAGAGCAGGCTATGAGATATGGAAAGAGCAAGCTCTGATGTGCACCCCCAAGGAGGACAACGCTGGCAAGCAGCAGACCTGACCAACTGCACACATGAGGGACTTGTTGAAGTTTTAAAGTTACGTGTTTTCTCTGTACCTGAAGTTTTGAAGTTACGTGTTTTCTCTGTACGATTTTTAGTTCAGAAAGTTTTCTGTATCACCTCTCCCTGCATCATTATCACCTTCCTCCAGTGTCATCACCACCCTTCCCTTGTCCTCCCCTGTGTTCCCCGGGGCTTTTGTTCTCCAAATGAGTAATCACCTGCTCGTTAAGCACCAACATTGTTTCTCCCAGGGCTGGGTGTGGCCTCACTCGGGGGAACCCGTTCCCTGCAAACCCCTGCTGGTCCCAGACGGGCCGGGGCTGATCCCACCCATCCGAGCAGGGGTAGCTCTGTGCCAGGACTCCCTTGCCATTTGTCACCTGTGCACCCCCCTACTGCATGGCCATTGCCCCTGCCGGCTTCCACCCCTGTCCTAACCCTACTGGTTATCTCACCCATCTATCCCCAATCCCTGGTTTTCTGTTGGCTGTGAGTCCTCCCATTTTCCCATTTGCTAGTCATCACCTAAAGCCTTCCCCTTCCAGAGCCCTTATCCAATCCTTTCCTCCTGGAGCCCCATAAAAGCCTCATGAATTCTGCAATAACCCTGTTTTTGCCCCTTGCTTCCATACTGAAAAGATGTGTGTCTCAGCATTCCCCAGCTTCAGAGGACAGGCAGGAATCACTCCCCTCCCTGAAACATTGCATTAAACAGTTTCGTGTTTAAAAACACAATGAAACCAGCCTTGGTATTATTAGATCCTTTTGGCAAAACCTCAGCTACCACATCTGTAGGAGGAACAATGATGGCGAGTGGGGATGGAGAAGTGGGAGCGTAATGATGATGGAATCAAAATTAAAGTCCACAAAAATGTGGGAGCTTAGGCTTATCCAGCTCTGCCTTTGGATCTGTCTCTGTTCTCACTGAAATCAGTGGCATGGCTCCCACTTCCTGCGAAGGGATGAGAAGGAATGCTAAACCTACAGTGCTGTCTGCTTTCTGAGGATACATTTTGGAGATGAAGAGAAATGGCAAATCATCAAACACACTGTCAGCAGTTGTATAATTGACTGTTTGACCACTGCTGGGTGAGAGCTGCAGACGAGAGCATTGGGTCTCAGCCTGGTGTAGGTCAAACATTGCTCTTGGTAAAGATGTGGGACACACTCTCTAAGACAAATGTACTAAAAGAAAGAGTAACTGGGATCAACTGTAGCCATGGATTTTATGAATGGTTTGTTGGAAAGAGCATTAAATGCTAGCACGAGTCCAAATACGAGGTCTGCATTGTTTCTGTTCCAAGCCCACAGATGGATCATTCACTATGCAAGAGATTTTCATGACCAACATTTCAAGCAGTCCTGTTTGCCTTGGATCAGCTTTCTTTAAAAAGAGGAAAAAAAATCTTAAATTCTGTATTGGAAAGTTTTTATTTCTTTTGGATTGAGTGTAAAGACAGGAATAAAAAAAAAAAATTGCCTTAGGATTCCTCCCCCTTCACTCCTTGAAAGAGTGAGATAACACAGGAATCCTTCTTAAATTCAGTTAAACTGGAAAGTGGCAACTGAAGGCTTGGATGGTGATGATTCTTTCATAAAATCTGTGCTCAGCTATGGAAGTCAATGTCACCAGATGTCGTTCTAGCTAGAAATTTAATAAGAGCCATGAAAGTGGCTGAAGTATTAATAACATTTTAAATACATATTTAAAAAAGAAAGCTTTAACAGTCATTTATTGCTTTGTAGTATGAGCTCTTTCTTAGACCATAGTGAAAGAACTTCTCCTTGTATTATCCTTGCTTCTCTTTTCTCCACCTCTCTTCCTTCCATCAGTGGCTGTTGTCCAGCTCACACACTGAATCACAAAACTCTTAATCGAAGTACTGTTTTTAACCATTCTGGACAAAGTGAGCTTTGTCATCATGAACAAGTCTCAAAGGCATTGCTCATGAGACAGTGTTAAAGTACTTCTATCTTTGCTAAGCAATGAGCTAATGTTCCTAGGTTTCCACTCTTCTATTTTCATCTGATTTCTGTTTGTATTTAACAGACAATGAAAGTGGCAGGTTGATGAGGATCCTTTTGGAAAAATCCACTGCACTGACCTTTGGGAAGTGTCTGCCCAGAAAGATTCTATCTCAGCATGCTTGCCTTTCCTTGCAATTGGGCAAATGAGCCTTCCTAAAGGAAGGTACTTCACTTGGTGCTTAAATGACGGAAGCTAATGGTCATTTCTTGTGTGCATGTCCAATATCTGCATGCAAGCACACATGGATACTAGTTATGAGATCTTAAAATGCAATCTTACTTTAGGTAATGTTTGACTTTCTCCCAGAGGGGAGCTTTTAAACATCAGTATTTAAATAAATGTAAAAACTTCTGCTAATTAATTCACAGTAATAAATTTTAAATGTTCATTTTCTCACCCATGTCTGCTTATCATTGTGGATAATGAAGATAGGTGACGTGAGCATCACTAAAATTTCTATCTAATGGACACCGAGATGAGGTGTGTATACTTGTAAGTGTTAGGTGGCACAGTGCAACCATGCACAAGATACCCCAGGCATTTTTCCCCAAAATTGCAAATGTTGTTTCAACAAAAAAGTTAATATTTTTGCCTTCTGTTTTGTCCCAAAAGCATCACTGATAAAGTTTAGAGGTTGTTTACCCCTTTCAACTGTAGCCTCAAAATACAAAAATGCAACATTGCTATGGTAACAAGCTGCTTCTACCATCCATAAAAGTAAAGGGCCAGCTATTTGATTCCAGGGATAACATGTGTTTAACTGCCTTGAGCAGTGCTGACAGGGTCAATCCTTGTTACAATAGTCAGATCTTCTTGGTCAAACAAATAAAAACACTGCCTGCTGTAACCGACTTGTGATGCACAAAATCATAAATCCTCAACATTGCCTGATATTTAATACTATAAAGAAATGAATGAAGTATCCTTCTGCTTCACCTCCCATGCAAGGTAAAGAACACTTGTGTTGGTTTCTTATTTGGGGTAATACATGGTGGTGAATTCCAAGTGCTTTTTTGTTTGTGTTTTTATAAGATTCCAGTCCAACGTTCTTTACTGTCTAAGATAGAAATGCCTGGGTGAGACCCAGTCTAGTAAGAAGTACCAGGGACTGCCATCCAAGACACTTCACAGGAGTAGACATAAAATACAGTCATTACAAAAATGTACACAGCCCTCTGGCCTAACAGATCATTGCATTGTGTCCTCTGCTAGGATTCCTGGTAACCTGCTGGTTGACCTTCCCGCTGATGCATTTGTGCCCTGTTGAAGGACAACACTGTTCTCAACAGATAGTTGAAAAATGAAATGCAGAATGGCAAATAGGAGTACTTTTACTCAAATGTGTTTTCATGTATTTAGAGCAGACTGTGCCAAAAATTAGGGATGAATACTTAGTTGGGTTGCTGAGTTTAGTCAAAGGTGTGGAACTGAAAATCCAAGTGTCTCTCATCATACCTCTACATACCTAAATATACTTCGCTAGGGAGAAGGTTGTTAAGACCTGGGCTAAAGCGACTTGGGTGATAGCCTAAGAGACCTAGCCCTTAGCAGTGAGATGGGCAAGGAATTCAAATTCCTCACAGCAAAGGGCAGAGGATGATGGAGCATAGGCAAGGCATCAGCATCCAGGGACTCCGGAGAACTTTTGAAGGCTTTTCTCTTTCACTGAATGAAAGTGTCTATGCTGGTTTAAAGGTAAACCAGCAGGAGAAATGAACCCAGCTCAAAAGAGATGATAAGTCAGTTGAAATTTAATAAAAGTATTACAATAAATTCAGTGATATGAAGATAAATTGGTTTTAACTCACAAAACCCAGAAGTATAACCCAGCACCCTGAGGCACGAATAGAATGGTGTTTGTTAGCCCCTGTGCTGAGCCCCACGTGGTTCCCCTGAGTTCAAAGTAAAAGGAAGAGAAAAAAATGTGTTGATGCAGATGACAGTCACAGTCCTGTCAAGGTTCTGGTCCTCTGCTGGATCTGACTAATTGTACCAGAAGTCTCCAAACTGAAAGATTATATACTCTCTGGTTCAGGTAGGAATGCCCAGTACCTGCCACAGGGCAGGATGTTCCAAAATAGGTGATCTGACTTTATGAATCATGGGATATTTTTGGAATCGTTGATGGTCCATTAGCAGACATGACCCCTCAGGCTGTGTGTGGAGGTGCTAATGACTTCCCAGAGGGGAGTGATCACAGCTCCTATCTCACAGGCTTCTTTAACACCCAACTTACATCCTGAGGGGTCAGGTGTGCCCTGGGCAGCTGCTGCAAATAGTCCATTGTTAACAGTTCAAGAGAAATGAATAGAGGGTGTAGAATACTCAGCTTTGGTCATACCCACACAGTGATAAACTGATCGTGGCTGCTGAACTAGGACAGGGTCACAGTCCTTCTTCCCTGTAATGCTACTACTGCTTTTGTGTCTTGTAGATATGAGCAGATGTGCCCCGGGCCGGACTGTTTCCTGGTCTACAGAGCTCAGTGTGACATTTAGAGAGAGAGGAGGTTCTTCACTCACAAAGTGCTGCCCCCAGCAGAACCCTGCAGGGACACTGGCTGTAACACCTTTTCTATCCAGGCATAGGAAATTATTTTCTATCCAACATCTTGAATGGAGAAGCCAAGCACAGAAGACCAACACAATCTTCAGGGTGATGTTATTTGCTTTCATAAACAAAGCAAATTAGCAGTTGAGCAGGCCAGAACAACAGTAGGTAATGTAGAATAAAGGGTACACCTGTGCCTGATGGATTGTTTTGAGGATGAACAGCATCAGCTCACTGCCCTAGAGTCTGACTTCTGGAATGTTTCCCTGTGAGCTGCCTGGTGGTAAAACTGTGTGTAATTGTCACTTAGAAACTAGCACTCCCAAAGGCAGTAAATGCAGTCTTATGACTAGAGGCATTATATTCTGCTATTTTTTTGCATTATAATTTTATTCCATTTTTTTCAGATTTCAAGTTCCTAGTGTTCAAGTTTTGCTTATTCTGAAATGCTTTCTAGTTATTCTGTCTGTTATTCCAGTGAACTTGAGCAGGCTTAATACTTGGTCCTCCCCAGCAGAGATGCTGTCTGAGATATTGATACCTTGGAAGTTCACTGGAGTGCCAGTACTTTGGAACTTGAGTGTACATCAATACCTATTGGAATCTGTATGTACTGTTCTTAAACAATGTAGAGACATCTAGAGCTTGGAACAGACCCCATAAAAGAAACTCTAAATATTCACTACAGGGCCTTCCACTGTGGCAAAATGTAAAGAATCAATGCTTTTGAAGTGTACCAGATATTCCAGCAGTGTTTCAAAATGCACATGTTGCCAATATGTCTGCATTTCACAGTGAAAACTAATCCCTGCTTAAGGTCTGAGGGGTGTGAAGCCATGTTACTCATTGGCTAATAGCAGGCTTCATCCACTGACAAGTTAGCCCAGTGATACACAGCATGAAGTGGTAGCTGTTACTGCAAATGGACAAAAAATATAGGTTTAAATAACTTATATAGCCTTTTGCGCTCTTGCCGTACAAGCATTATCTTGTGCAAAGGTTATTCAGAGCCATTCCATCCCTTTCTGTACTTTGCTTAATTGGAGTCCGAAAGCATTTGATAGTGCTTCTGCAACCACATTTGAATTGAGGTCTTTGAGATTTCAGAGAATTTTCTCCTCCCTGCACCAGTTAATAATAGAAGGCACCTGGGGAGCACTTTTCATTGTTCTAGCCATCACCTGTGGGCTGGATCAGCGGTGGGAGGATAAGTCAGACAGCGTCTCTTCGTGTTTGAGAGCAACTCCCTTTGAAGCAACAGTCTGATGCTGTTCTGGGGTGATGGAAGTCCTTAGGAAACCTATCTTCCTATCCCTTTTAACAGACCAAAGGAAATAATTGGTTTGTAATGGTTGCCAACAGCGCAAACACTGTGAGAGGGCTGTTATGTGTTTCTCTTCTAAGTGATTGCTCCATGGGACCTCCTTTTCCAATTCTGAATACAATCAGGGCAGCTTCATACTCCTTCATGGCATCCCTCTGTGCGTGCTCTGTTCAAGCTAACAGAGACCAATCACTTCTGAAAAAAAAAACAAACCTGCCCATTGCATGTCTTAAGCAGCAGCACTGCAGATGTGCAATGTGGGTCCACACTTTGTACACATGATCCGTGCGTCTCTTTTGCAATGACCAAAGGATTGTCAAGGGACGCTTAATTGCTTTAGTGTTGGAAGTTTTCTTCAATGATTGTTTAAATGGAAAATCCAACAAACATTATCTTAACTGTGAATTTTGTAAATAATGCTGGTTGTCTTCTACCTCTTTGCTTTCTTACCTCACTACGTAAAATTCTCTTCTCCAGTAGTCAGCATTGTAGTAATGTATCTAGATATAATTTTTGCCTTTGAGCGCAACAACTGAAGAAAATTGCCCACTGCTCTGTGTGCTACATCCTGGGACTTTACCATCATTATTACTGTGGAATATACATGTTTATTCCTGTATTTCATGAGGAGGAAATGAGGTATGCAGAAGTTTCATCAAGTAGTGTGGGATTTGGGTGTTTATTCTCGGTGTTGTTGATTTCATCTCCACTCAGCAGTAATAGGACAGACGACTCTCTCCAACAGGACACTGATGTTCTCAATTGATCAATTTCTAGTGACAGAAAGTGAGTTTACTTGGAAAGCAGCATGTCTGACATGTGAGGCTTTTGTCTCTGGCAGCTAGATTTTGTGCTCTACTTATTTCAAAATTGAGATTTGGTGCTGTAAAATTAGTCCTCCTCTACCTGCTCCTTGTTCTTTCTCCCCTGCCTTTTTTGGTGGGTTTTTTTTTTTCCCCTTTCTAAAGTTATCAGCAAAATTTCTAAAATGACTAAACAATACAAACTACTTGAAGAAAGCTGTTAATCTTTATAGATCAGCCTTGTAAAAGTTTCCTGTTCTTGAGGTTTTAGTGTGAAACCCCAACAGACTTTGGTGGGTGAATTCAAGCCCAGTATAATGGGTGGAGGTGTGCTTTCCTTGGAACATTTCTCACTGTGGAGAAGAGAAAGGAGAATGACCTTTCCAATCCGGTCTTGGACTTTTATTTCTTGCAGACAGAATGGAAAAAAAAAAAAATCTAGGTTTGCCAAAGAGCATTATTAGAATGAAAATTATCAAATTATCTTCCTGTAGCTAGTCAGCCACAGGTGTAAATTTAGATCAAATCATACTTCTCTCAGGGTAGCGCATAGTATGTGACAGTACAAAGTAATTTTGCTATTTAGATAATTTTATTGAAAACAGAGTGGTTTTGAGACTATAAGCAAAGCTTGGGGATTCACTTTGTGCTTCTGGGACATGGTGGATTTTGCCTGGAGGTTCTGTTCCTCTGCATTAGAAGCAGAGGACTGTGCAGATTTCCCATCCCTGCTTGGCACTGCTGCATTACAACACAAAGGGGAAAAAAAGATGATGAAAGAGCTTTTTTTTTTAATTTATTTTGGGGTTGTGGAGGGTGTTGCAGAAGCTAAATGCAAAACGAACATTCCTTTCTGTGTAAAACAAGTAATAATTTATGGACATTTAACTGGGTGCACCTCATTGCATAGTAGTAAATGTTGATTGTAACATCTTACAATTGGCTTACATTTAAAGCCATGCACATTTAATTGTATTGTATTGTTTAAAAGGGAAACTCTCTTCAAAGACCAAACAGGCATTACTGGAAAGGATATTGTGGTGTGGGAGAGATCCAGTGGTAGGCATCCAATGGTTTATTTCTACCTGAACTTAATGGATGATAATGCATCTTTTATGTCATGTATAATGATAAATTTACTACACTAATAGGTCCATATGCCATAACAATAGACCACTGCTCCAGTAAGTTCCTCTCTTATATGAAAAATTGCTTGTGTATTGGGAAGAGGTTGACAGATAAATTGCTGGATGCTACTGTCTTTGGTACAGTGATGAACTATGTCTCCAACAAAAACTGTTAAAGTCTGTTAATGAAAGTAGGAGGGGAAAACAAGAAATTAGGCAAGGAAGAGAATAATTTCAATTCTCTTAAGTAAACATACAGAGAATAAGGACTGCTATACAGAATTACTCTGCCGGACTGATGATCTGCAAAATGATTTTTAGAAATAGTCAAATATTAATTTAAAGTAATGCACTTCCAAGATATTTGCTAATTCTTTAGCTTTTCTTAATACCTCAGCATTCAAAATACATGTGCAACCAGGTATTCAAAATATACTGAACTATAATTATATAAGATATTCAAATAGTTTGGTTTGGGGTTTGTTTGTTTTTTTTTTTCACAAATTCAGAATTAATTGGAAGAAATTTATCACATCCCTAAGATCTCTGAGTCCCTCCTTTCTCACCCTCACTTCCTTTTCTCCCTCTTACTTTCATCCTTCCTCTTATTTCCGTCCCCAGCATGCAGTGTGGCCTCAGCTTAGTGATGGCAGGGAAATATATTCCAGAAGAAGTTAAACCAACCAGTTTAGACTAGATGAAGAGGGCTGTCCTTTTTTTTAAAAAAAAAAAAAGCTATTATTTGATAATAGAAATTTTGTACAACTAAAAAATAATGAGCCTCTGAAAAAATAAATTCAATGTATATTTGCATTGCATTTTGTCCAGATAACTTGTCTGGCAAGAAAGCAGATGGCAAGTGGTGGTTGGACCATTCAGCTGCATTAAAAACAACTGGTCTAAGAATCCAAGTCTATTTAAAAACAAGAGAGCAAATCTTGTGAAATTTTCTCTCAGTAAAGGTGAAGTGCCCACAGGTGGGGTATTGTGAGGGTAGGGAAAAGAGTGGGATAATATGGAGTATTCTAAAATGCTCCTTTCTGAATGTATATTTATTGTTTGCACTTCTCCTATGACTGCAAATTATCTTTGAAACCTACACCTAACTGCTGCAAACCATATATAATATACATATACACAGCTTTACCGGAAACATCCTATTTCCTTCCTTTAGTATTAAAATTATTTAAAATTTCCAGAAGAATTTTGTAATAGATGTTAGAGTGGATACCTACAGTTTGCAAGAAGTTTAAAATATATAATGTAAACAAACAAACAAACAAAAAAAACAACCTTCTCTCAGTGCTAAATATTTCCTTTTGTCTTCTGAGATGAATTACTTACTGACAGATCACCTGGCACAGTCCTAAGTAATAATTCTAAGCTACTTTTTGTTACAATTAAATTCACTGGAAAAACCTCCTGAAAATGTATAGTTCGCTGAATTTCTGTAGCCACACACTTGTACATAAGCTGTTGGTATACAAGAATCCCCACCCACTTCTGAGGATCCCTTTTTCCTGCCATAAATTTACACAGGAGACAGCTGCTGCCCCATAAAACTCATGATCCCAATGTCAAAAGTTTCTTGAGGGACCCTGAGGAATGGAGTGATGTGATGGAAATTGATCATAAATATTTTGAGCTTAAATCAACACCTGAGTGCCTGGGTTGCCTAATCAGTTCCTTAATAATTCTAAGGTCCAGTTTGGTTTCATGTTTGTTGAGCACAGAGAATGCATGACTGTTGGTTACTGTTTGGGCCACAAGGCATTCACAAAACCAGACATAACTTCCCACATAGGGTTAGTTACAGAGAACAAAGCTTTCTGAAGGAGCATTACAAAGGGCTGTTCATGTGTGCTTCTGAATCACAAAATCCAAACCCTGAAAAGTTCTTATTTAAGAAACAACTTTTTACAAACACTCAACAGTTAAAAATAAAAATATCTGACCTTAGGAACAAGAATTGCATGGGACACTCCCTTAAAATGGGACAATAGGGCAGCTAGAGGAGGGGGAGGTTGCTGGTAAATGTGTGCTTACTTTTTGAAGGCAATTCTCCATTGAGTAGGTGAAGGACCTGGATAACAGATACAAGGGGATGCTCTGAAGTGGGAGAGTCTTAAGTGCATCATTAGTACTCATTATTTTGGCTTATCTTTAGCTGAAATATTTCAAAACAAATTAAAGGTAATGTTTCTTATAGGATATCTTTTCAACAATGAGAAAGCATAGAAAATAATATTGATTGTCATATTTCAGGGGATGGTTGTAAATTTGGGCCGGGCAGACCTGTGGAGGCCATGGCTCAGGCCCTTGCACAATAGGACTGGATGGAGAATGGATGACATTTGTCTAGAAGCAAAAATAAATACAATTATCATCATCATTATAGTCATTGTTTGCTGCACAAAAGAGTGAATGTCACAACTGTGGGACTTGTTGTAGGGGCTATTATTAGAAGTTGACCCTGAAAACATGTGCCAGAACCCTGCTAAAAAAGAAACCCATTTTATTTGAAAGAAATTCATTCTCTTTAAGCAAAATAAAAGCATGAATTTAAAACTGAGCTATCATCTTTGAAAAGGCACAGTAGAATTTCTTTTCTGTGAATAATGAGGGAAAACGGACAATTGTGAGCCAACTTCTGCTCTAGGGGCTTAAAATCATCTCTGTTAGTGTCATAAAAAAAAAAATCTAATTAACTTCAGTAAATGCTGGGTCAGGCTTATATTTTGTAGAGTATCTTTCACTAGTAGAGCCTATCCCAACAGTTCCAAACACATAGGGCAAAACAATTATCAATGTCAGGCTGGTCTGTAAGGGCTGCGTATGCTCACATCAAAACTAAATATGATCCCTCCTTTACTAGTGTAGAAACATATGTCAGCCTTCATTGTGCAGCTTTCTTACACATTTGGTTCAAGAATTATATAAAGTGAAGCTGGTTGAAAAAACACATATGGTACTTGAAGGATCTGGGATTTTTAATTATAAGTTTATCGTGCCTTGTAAGTAACAGAGAAAAAAGTTGTGGTCAGAGCTGTGTGCATCTTGATTGTCCTTTCAGAGGAACTTCAGACAATGCTATTGTACTGCATTAGCACTGATCTCTTCTGGGGCCAAGGAAATGAAACTTTAGATGGGCTGAAGGGCTGGGAAACCAGTAATCCAAATGTCTTCATTGATTGAAAACTTCTGTAAGCAGAATGACCAGATTTATTTTTTTTTTCATTGCTATTGATATTGCAGCAACAGTAAGGCTACAACAGAACAGATCCTATGCAAACAGATTTTTAGAGGCAGACTGTGCCCATAGTGATGAGTAAAGGCTTTCTCAGTTGCAGAGCACAGTGTAGCACTGAGGTTCCTGAGTAAGCTCTGCCCTAGATAACCTGGGTACCAAAAAAAAAGCTTTAGTGACCATAGTGTGAAGTCACATAGCTTTTTTTCCCTTGGGTTTTGAAACCTATTTTACTAGCCTACTTTCCAGTAACTCTGGCAATAGAATAAATGCATAGGAAAGAAGGTAAATATAAAAGTGAATGTTAGACTTTGGACAAGAGGTTGCACCCAGGTTATTGTGAATAGTAGAGACCTGCTAGAGGCTACAGGACATCTTCTGGAGTGCAGTTTTGGTCTTGGTAGCCAGTTCTTTCAGTCCTCAGACTCTGTCAGCTCACTTACGTGTTTACTCTTTTCCACCCATTGCCCCAGCCTTTTGATGACCAAAATGCCCTTCACAACCTGGGCAAATTTACCCATTTCACCTGTAATGGGGTTCACACTCTATATGTTATTTATCATGTGGGGTCATACAAAAGCCAGGAATTCATCTCTTGCTTTTAAGCCATGTTTATATAACAGGGACACGATTCCCAGTTGTAACTAATTTTTTGTGGTTATTGTGGCTGTCCACTCCTACAGAGGACTGGAACAGTAGCCAGTGCATGTATTATTAAACATATAGCCATTTTCTGGACATTTTTTGGCAAGTCCCACTAAATTACTCTTGAGAATAAAAAGCTTAATTAATTATGCTGAATGTTCGGGCATTGCATCCAAAATACTACAACAGAGAATTTAAGGGAGGAAAAATATTTGAAAAGAAATCTTGTTATGTTCCTGTTTATGCCAAAAGCCATATAATTGTTCAGCTTTATTTGTGAATATAAAAATGGATGTTATATCCCCATGATCATTTTTGCAAGGAAAATACAGATAATATTTGTCAACCATAAACAACTAATTCTAATGGGAAGTAAAGACTCTGAATTGAAGAAGACATGAGCATGAGATAGGAGTTTATCAAGGAATTGCAGGGGATTCTGCCTGGGACAACACAGAGAAATAATTAATTTCACAGTATCATTGCCAACTAAAACAAACTGATGATTTAAAGAAAGAAAAGAACACACACAAATCAAAAAAAAGTTACATGGAAATATCTTGCTACTATTTCCTTTATTTCCTTGACTGTTTTGCTTTCAAGGAAATGCTGTCCTCCTTTTCTCCTTTTGGTTGTACTCAGTTTCAGGACTTTTTGTCAGTCTCTTAGTTTTCTACCTGTGGCCTGATGCTAATGGAGCCAATAGTCACCAATATTCACCAAGGTCCTGGCAAGAGTTTTTGGGTTCAGATGGCCAATTCTTCTGCAATCCTTCCTGCTAAAAAAGCTGCTTTCCATGTAAGCAAACAAATGCAACTGAAGTACAGGGGATTCTATTTTATGCTGCCTTCTAATTTATCCAGAAAAACTTTGACAAGCTGCTTGAGGAATTTAATAGTCATTTAGTAGTTTTTCAGATTCTGTTTTAAAAGATTGAAATATTATACCAGAAAGGAAGCTTATATATCTATTGCTTTGAATCTGGTAAGAATAATACCAAGTTCCTAGTGTTTCTTATTGATTTTCTTTGGAAAGAGCTTAGACTGGATGCATCTACTACAATGAGAGCTACTATACTGTATCTAGAGCAGATCTGGGTGCTACATCTGCCTATATGATCTAGGCATCCAAATTTGGAGACACGGGGGGGAAAAAAATAGTGAAACTTGCTATTAAAAATAGATTGATGTTGTATTTCCTGGCCCCAGGTGAGGAACATATATGTCATGGAACTGCAGAATTGTGAGAGGCAGTTTTTGTATGAGTTAAAGTCCAAACCCATTCTTGCAAACAAACAGCTTCTAAATTTAGTGTGCTTTATCTACTCTTTTTCAAGCTCTCTCCTCGCCACTTTTCACCCATTAGGCTGTGACATCCATCATACTCTCTGCACAAAGAGGGAAGATATCTGATCACTTCAGCCAGAGGTGAGGAGGGAGAGCCTGACATCATCAATGAGTGCCCACCCAGGCAGAGTGCTCTGATCTCACTCACTTTGAAATATTCTATTAAAATAGGTGTAAAGGATTGACAAGACCCACTGAAAGTGGCTCAATATTTCAAAGAGAAGAACTTGTCACACTGGGCTGCAGGGTGTGAGAATCTACATAGGAGGGCAAAGAGAAAAAGATTTTTAGTTATAAAATATTCAGGAATATCTTGGCTCAGCTGGGGAAAGAGGATAGGAATCTGCTGCTGGAAGATAAAGCTCAGAAGAAGAGTATTTCAAATTTAAACATATCTGTATTATTCATCCTAGCTTGAAAGAGATCAGGCAGTCCCAGTGCTTGGAGAAGTTGATTTTTGGGTTTTTTTTGGGGGGGTTTTGTTTTTTAATCCTGAAATCATAGCCACTGTGGCTAGCTTGACACCCCTGGCTGGGCTGTTGTGCAGTGGGTGCAAAGTCTCTTCAGTTTAAAAAGGTGAATTTGCAGCCATGAGTACAGAAAGCACAACTAGCCTTTGCACTCTGCACTTGGGCTAATTTCTGGCTTTTCAATTATATGTTTTTCCACTGTGACTGGCGATTTGCTTAGCTCAGGTTGCTTTTGAAATCTAGTCTACTCAGGCAAAAGGAGGAATATTTTCTCCTCCTTCCTCAGCAGACTGACTCCAAGCTGATGGCTGTTTTCATGCTCCCCTGACTCCTTCCACTAAGAGTTAAACTGGGTTGATAACGAGCTTTTAGTTACTTTTGTCATAAAATTGTGCTTAATTCTCTCCATGCCCACTAAAAATGCATTTAAAGTCTTACAGATTTTGAGTAGGTGATGACAATTTCCTGAAATTGCAAGAATCATGAATTTACAATCGGTATTCAGATGAACAGCCACAAGCTGCATTTGCTCTTGTGAAACGTAAGCAACAGCGTTATGGGGATTCCCTTTAAATCTCAGTCCTCCTGGTGGTACTTGAGCA
The DNA here is from genome assembly GCA_035583235.1 of Hafferia zeledoni. Lineage (NCBI taxonomy): Eukaryota > Metazoa > Chordata > Aves > Passeriformes > Thamnophilidae > Hafferia > Hafferia zeledoni. The sequence goes on from JAWWEV010000172.1 coordinate 30,612,204, forward strand.
TCCTTAAGTAGCTATCTATTTGTTACTTACAGGAACAGCTGCTCTTTTCTTACATACTGTAAGGAATGTGTAACAAGATATTATGGGAGAGGAATGAGGAATAACTGGAGAATCTTTCTGGATCCATGAGTAAGGGAATCCAGGAACACAGCTTAGAAACATCAGCAAGAGATCAGTGAGGATATGCTGTAGCTTCAACATGCTCGTTCATCGCTGGCACAGCTCATAATCAAAATTGACACAAGACCTGGGCAGCTGCCCAGAGAGAAGTCTCAGCAAGTGCTGGCAGCCTTTCCTCACATCCCCAACAAATGCACATGCAAGGCTTGTTTCCTTTGTAATTCTCCTGTCTAGTGTTATATGCAGAGCTCTGCTGTATTTATAAGCTATATAAGTTCCCTTTTCTCCACCCAACACTAATTCAGACCCCACCTCAAATACTAGCCCAGGGATGTGAAATGTTGTTTCCTGATTATCTGCTCACAGCCAGCATGTCCATGTCCTGCCCTATAAATGATTTGCAGGGATTTTTTGAAAATGTCATACACACATAAATCTCAAGATGATTCCTACTGGTGCTGGTTTGTGGGGCTTGTCGTTGTGAATTTATAGTTTACAGGAAACCAAATATGCACCCTATTAGAAATTACTGGAAGAAAATGCTCGTCTTATTTAACTGGAATGGGGAAAGCAGTTTTCCTAGCACCTTTGCATATGCTCCTAAAAAAAAGGCAGTAGAAAAATAATGGGTACTGCATTTCTCTTTCTCCCTCTGTATGTGGAGCCCACAGCCTGCAGCCTGGAAGTCTGTGATGTCTGACTTCTCTTGTAAGACGTGCTCGTCATCTCCAGCCTGAGTATCTTTCCGTAGGCTTGCATTTCAGAGGCTCCAGACTTCTGCACGGGGTAATTTGGGTACTCTGCTCAGTCCAGTGGTGGTAACTGCCCCAAAATCCCACACCTGCAGGTGTTCTTTCACTTCTTGGAGTCTTTGTGCTTGCCCAGGATTGTTGGTACAGAAAAATGAAAGGTGAGCAATTCAGATCTATATGGGCTCGGTGAGACTGAAGCAGCTACCAGCTAAAAATAAACAAGCTGCTGTTGACTGGTAAAGGAGAAATCATTCCCTAGGGGTTCTTAGCAACTCCCCGGAAGTTTCTCATGAGAACTCTTCAAGCTTTCCATAGGGCACTGGAGATGTACCTGAAAATAGTCAGGATGATTTTACCAAAACACTGGACTTGTGAGATATGGATTATAACCAACTAGAGTTGTGCTTTGATGGTGTGAGTTTCAATTTAGCCAATAGAACATAGCCTTAACCTTATATAAACCGTGTGCAGTGTGTAATAAGGGGTCTTTCACCATAAACCTTAAAGGCTTGTTGAGTGAAGTCCTTTTCCTCTGCTTGAATATTGTTTACTTTACAGGATCACTCTCTGAGGCATCTTCTCTTGAGATGCCCAAGAGGTGCTGTATGTGGGTAGTGGAACAGAGAACAGCCTGACTAAAGCGTGAGTGCAGTTCTCCTCTGAGCACCTCCTCACATGCAACCTCCCATTACACCTGAAAGAGCAAAGAGGTTTCTCTTGCCCAGTGCCTACTCTGAGTTGGAGTCTGTACCATGGGGAAGAGATGGGAATCAAGGAAGGGCACTGCCAGCAGGCGAGCTGAGCCCTACCTGCAAGATGATGGGAGCTCATCAGGTCCCATGTTGTGCCAGAGACCTGTAAAACAGGCAGCAGTTTCCACTGAGGGCTTGCTTTGTAGCCCTGGCTGTAACTGTCAAAGCTCTGTGTAATTCTTCTGGGATTTCCTGGTAAGTTCCCATTAGCAGGGAAGAGTGTTGTGATTCACTGCATTACCGTAGGCACCAAGAGCAGTTTGCCAAAACCATAATGGCTGGAAGATTCTGCCTCCTCCAAGAGGGCTGTGCCCTGGTAGGAGCAGTGCTGCATGTTTCCATTGGCACCAGCACCTTTAGACAGTGTCTTTTAAGGTTGTGCAACTCAAGTTGCAGTGTGGAAACAAGAGGAGGGATCTACAGACACATCCACTTAGGAGCACTATTAGAGATGTGCTGGTCTGAGCTCTCTACCCAAACACCTTTTTGCTTGTGCTCGTCATTAGGCTTAGCTGAGCTCAACTGAGTTGTTTGTGATAGTTCTCCAGTGCTCTCCTCCCTTTTATCCTAGCATGCTGGGGAGAAACGGGCCAAAGGGTTCAGTTGGCAAAATTCTGCATCCCCTTCAACTCTGGGAACAGGTAACAAGAAAGGGTTGAGATAAGAGTTGAGGGTTCTGTTTGGAGGGGAGAAGTTAGTTTTTGCCCATGTTTGTATCCATCTCACAAGCCATCAAGTACCTGTGCTTTCCTTTAAGTAAATGCTTTCCTCCTTCAAAAATGCATATTGTTTAAAAGCTGAAATATTTTCTTGAAGGATGTGTTACTGCTATTTCTGCAGCACTTATTTTTCAGGACCCCAATATTCTTTAGGATGTCGCTGCCACTGTGCTGGGTGGCTCTGAGTGGTTTGGTGTTTATGCACAGATCTATGCCTGGCTTCCTCCCTATGGTTCATTTGTGAAACAGACACAAAGCAAATCTAAACTCTTGTTTTCGGTAGTATTTCACAACAGCTTTATTCTTGACTATCCAGTGGAATTTGCAAATAAAGGAGTCGTACCCAACTTTACAATATAAACTTACTGTATTTTCCATTATTAAGTGGAGGGCTTTGCTTTATTATTTTAAGAACAGAAAGGCTCTGGCATTCTGTTAAGTGACAGCTGAATTCATCCTGAACAGGTTTCCTTGTGTTTCAGGATGGAAACCAAGCAGCATGAACTGAACTGTGTGCCCACACTCTGTCTCTTCTGTGCACACCCCAAAACATGTGCGGTGCCAGTATTGTCTTGTTCAGCTTGGCAGTAGGGCTGTGGCTGCAGGGTCTAGCAAGGATCTGGACCTTTGTTATTGTGAAGGAAAGCAGATCCTGGTATTCTGAAAACATAGGTAAAAACTGACATAATAGGAGAAACAATTGTGTCATGGCAACTTTCTTGTCCAATAATTAAGAGTGGAAGTGTGTTGTTGCAGGGAGGGGAATGGTTGCCACCTGTCCTCCGAATCCAGGGAGCACTGAGACAGAGGTCTGGTTAGTCTGGGGGCGAGTGGTGAAAAACGTGTTTATTGCAAAATCACGTGGCTTTTATGGGGTCCCGAGGGGAAGGAGCTGGAACTGGCACTGGATTGGGCAAGGGTCCAGAAGGGGAAGTGACTTCCGTGCTCAGCTAGCGAATGGGAAAACAGGAAGATCAAAGCCAATAGAAAACTAGGGGTTGGGAATAGATGGGTGAGATAACCAATAGGGTTAGGACAGGCGCAGAAGCCGGCAGGAGCAATGGCCATGTAGCCACAGGCTGCATGGGGGACACAAGGCAGGGGCGTTCCAGAGATGGTGCAGCCCCCACTTGGACCAGTGGGATCAGCCCCAGCAAGTTCCAGTGGCTGCTTCCGTGGCAGTGTAGCGGGGCCCCCTGCGCAGCGCCATGCCAGCCCAGGGAGAGACCATGGTTGTGCCTACCGAGTGTGTGGTGACTCATCAGAAAACAAAAGCCTCCGGGGAACACAGGGGAGGACAGGGGAAGGGTGGTGATGACACTGCTCAAGGTGATAACAATGCAGGGAGAGGGATACAGAAAACTTTCTGAACTAAAAACCATACAAAGAAAACACATAACTTTAAAACTTCAACAAATCTCTCATGTATGCAGCTGGTCAGGTCTGCTCTGCTTCCCAGCGCCATCCTCCTCAGGGGTGCATTTTAGCGTTTTCCCACATGGGAGTTCACACTCCTCAGCTTCAGGAGGAGATGAGCTTCAGAATATGACCAGCTTCAAGATGGAACTTATTAGAGACTACTGTTATTATCTCTGGTATTTCTGTTGACAAACAAGCATGAGAATGTCTCTTACCACCTCACTCTGTCACAGGAGAGCCTTAAGCGTAATTAAGTCTTGAAGATAATCGTTAGTTACAGTTCTGCCGTATCCCAGAAACTGCTGGCCACTCATCTGCCATGGGGCTGATCTGCACTCTGAACAAACCTTGTCACCTGAGATGAATAAGGCTGTGCTCTGAGCCAAAGTACCTGCCTTAGCTCCACCAAAACAAGTAGAATAAGGTGATACATGCTCACCAATGTTCTGACTCTAGATGGGTCATTACGTCTCTTCTCACAGATGTGTCAGCTTCAGTGGAGTTTGACTTAGGCCATATATCTACAAGAACATTGTTCTATAAAACAGAGTAATTTCCAGATGGTAAATTCCAGGGGAAGAAACAAATTTTATTTTCATTCAATTCACTCCTGTGTTTCAGTTCTAACAGTAAGCTAGAAAGGTCTCAAAAATATTCCAGTCAATCTCATAGCATCTTAAAATATCTCTACCTAATTAAACAATATCCAATTCACTTCTTGTGTGGAAACAGAATGAAGCAATTCATCTATGTCATGATTTTGAGCCCACTACAGGCACTTTTTTATAGTGTGGATTGAATAAAGACCTACAAAATAAATTATTTCAATTCTTCAAGCTTAATCCTGGCTAGCCTCTCAAAACACAAAATTGAATAGAGTATTAAATATTGAAACCTTGTTTAAACTGCTGTATTTGCTATCATGCTGCTTTATTTTGATAGCTTTTGATGTAATCTTGTGTAACTCTGTCAGAAATTTTTAATGTTGTCTGATATGTGATCTAATTTGACCCAGAAGATACATATTCAATAATATAAATTCCACCAGGACAAATGGTATATTGGTACTAAATAAGGTTTGCTTAATGTTTTACTATCAAATATTAGGATATTCTCTAGAATTAAATGAAGCTGGCAGCATGGAGTAGTTTACTGAATTTACATGCAACTCCACCAGAATTTATTCAAGGTGTAACAGTGTATGTTGTCATATTATTTACTTATTTTACAATTGTTGAAAAGGATCATAAATCAGAAAGCTATGAGCAAAAGGAGTGGAATTCCACATAACTACCCTTTGCTAACTTCAAGATCTTTCTCTGTCTTACGTGGTTCTGTAGCAGTGTCTTCAAGTGAGCTTACATTTCTACTAAACTCTCAGCACTCCCCAGCTCTTATTAAAGCCAAATGTATCTCAGTTTTTAAAATGTGTTCCATAGTGTGCACTTTCATCAGGACAATGGTGTTCAATTAAGCAAGACATAGTATTTGAAAAGCCTTATTAGGTATGTACAACTGCTTGAGGAAATTCCAGGTGCAAAGATGCAGTCTGGGGAAGTTGTCACCTACATTCCAATGTGATGTGAGCAGTGAAAGTTGTGAAGAGCAGGGGAGAAGCACAAAAGTTAAAGTTACTCCCTAAATCTATGATCGTTCAAAACTTAAGCTCTCCAGAAACATTCAATTGAGCAGTACTGTTAAATATAGTGTTCTGCTTCAGCTTTTCATTTTGGCTGTGACTGTTTAAATTCTCATCCAGCCTCCTCCACTCTGTCTGTCTTGGTAGTTTTCCTGCTTCCTTTTCCCTGCTCTTGGCGCTCTGCTCCCTGGCTCCCTTGTCAGCCTTCCCCCATACCCTTCCTGCCACGGAGTGTGAGAAGGAACTTGCTCACCGTAGGGGTCCTGTAAAATGGGACAATAGGACACTTCCTTCTGAGAGGGGACAGGCACGGCACAGGCTGCATCAGGTGCTTTCCCTTTGAATGGCTGAAGAGCAGCTATTCCACAGCCTGTTTCCTAGACTTGGGAAAGAAATAAGTGCTTCTTTTTTTACTTTTTTCCACCTTCATGTCAAAATGCACCTGCCTCCTATTTCTTTAAATCTGCAGCAGGAAAATAGGTGAGAGGCTGGGGGGAAAAAAATAAAAAACAACAAACAAAACATTTTAAAACTGTAACAACAGGTCTCTAAGAAAAAGTAAAGTTTTACCTGCTTCAGCTGAGGCAGCCTGTGAGTTGAATTCTGCCAGATTCTTTGTCCATCTCACTTTCCAGCAACGCCCTTGCCTGCCCTGAGCATAGTCCTCAGCTTCTCTTTTCTTTGGCTATTCCCACATGTTAGAGGAATTCATGTTCTCATTTAAAATGCTAGCATTGCTGGCTCTGACTTGTCATATTTTATTTTCTTAAGACACTTTCAATACTTGGATGTGTTTTTCTAGACAGAGCTAAAGAATCTTGTGGTTATATGAAAAACTGGTTTTGTTTAAAATTGGTGTTTCTCTGGACTTTTTGAATATGAAGAAAAGTTTGCAAAATAAATTTTCTCTACGGGCTCAAAAGGCAGCAAGGGGGCAATTCTACACTTACCAATATCCTGGGTTTTGATCAGCCTTGTTGTTTTAGGCATAGCATGCTGGTTTATAGCTGGAGGTTAGTAAAGCTGAGTGCTGGGGCTGTTGTCTACATCTGCAAAGAGAAAAATCAAGATCTCATGTCCAAACACACTGGAGTTAGATGTGGATTCACTTTCCTGTGCAGAGTCACCTCTCACCTCTGTATCTGTGTGATCTGAAGTACCAGATATTTCTTAGAAAATATACACCTAGTTAAGACTTCAGTAAAATGATCACCTGTGGTGCACTCAGGTCTGAGGAATGTATCTGCACAGCAAGGCTCATGCTTTCTCCCTTAATGCTGCTGCTGACTTCGATAGCAATAGGACAAGGGGGCACGGGCTTAAGCTCTGCCAGGGGAAATTTAAGTTGGATATCAGAAAAAAATTCTTTAC